>CAJVRM010000685.1:9286-38972 GCA_911693285.1 Hymenoscyphus albidus
CCTCCAGTACCAAACCCTCGGACACGGCCTCAACGCCTCCCTCACCACCCCCCTCGCATAAACCCTCGCATCCATCGCCCCCTCCTGACTATGTCCCACCCTCCTCCTATGCTCTCCCTCAACCTCCAAATACAAACTATCCCCCGGCAATACACGTTCCGAGCGCGCAATATCACTCTTCACACCCCCAGTAACAACAACCATAACACGCACACCAAAGGGCTCGAGCTCCAGACGTAGGGTGTTGGCGTAAGAGTGTAGCGCGGCCTTGGAGGCGTTGTAGATGGAGCCGAAGGTGTAGGGGACGATGGCGGCGACGGAGCCGATGTTGAGGATGAGAGAGGGGGAGGCGGCGATGAGGAGCGGAACGAAGGCTTGGTTCAGGGCGACGATGGAGAAGAAGTTGGTTTCGAAGGTGAGGCGGGCTTCGGAGAGGGGGACGTCGAGAGCGGGGAGGGTGAGGTTTCGGCCTCTGTTGGAATATCAGTATGGTGTATAAACCCTCACAACACCCTTTCCCTTTCCTCCTCTCCCATCCCAAAGCCAATGCAAAAGACAACCCCGAAATATGAAGAACCAAAAATCGAAAAATCGAAAAAAGAAGAAGAAAAAAGAAAAAAACACCCACGCATTATGAACCAAAATATCCAATTCCCCATCCCCCACCAACCCCTCCACCGCCTCCCTTGCTGCCCGAATACTCTCCTCAGACGTAACATCCAAACTCAACGTCTCCATGCCCATCTCCTCCAGTTCCGCCAGAGACGCCTTATTCCTTGCCGTCGCAATGACGAGTAGTCCTTTCGCGTGGAACTCCCGTGCAAGACAATTGCCTATGCCCACGCCGGCACATCTATGTCATTCAATTAGCTTTGATTGAGCTTTGGAAGGTAAAGATACCCCTCCATCCTATCCGGGTGAGCTTTCAATGGATGGGATTAGGGA
Organism: Hymenoscyphus albidus; assembly: GCA_911693285.1. Taxonomy (NCBI): domain Eukaryota; kingdom Fungi; phylum Ascomycota; class Leotiomycetes; order Helotiales; family Helotiaceae; genus Hymenoscyphus; species Hymenoscyphus albidus. The sequence goes on from CAJVRM010000685.1 coordinate 10,232, forward strand.
CGCAATTGCTCATGGGCTTACCCGGTTATCAATACCGTCTTCTTTCTCTGAGTTCGAGACATGATTCTTGTTTGAGATTGTTGTTCTGTCAATTCATTTCATAATCTCTGTGGGGAGCTACACTTGAGGTACAGAGAGCTCCGAAACAAATCTCATGTACCGAGCCGAGCCGGATAGCCGAACCGAACCGACCCGGACAATGATGAAGCCCGTGGCTCACCAGCTATGAGAACTCATCATCGAGTAACCTCAAGGTATCTGTTCGTACAGCCAAATTCGCATATCTACATTAGATCTCACAGAAAACAATCACCCAGTCAAAACAAAACAAAACGCATAATCTTTTCAACCAATTTCCATTGTTGGATCAACTCTATTTATGTATACCTTCCTTCCATTACCCCTCACCGTATCACAATCTCATATTCCACTCAACTTCTAACATCTTTTCGCAGACAAAGTAGACATAATATGTGTTTTATGCTGATTCAGCAACTTGCAAATTGAACATAGGAAAACAGAAGAAATTGGCAAAAGCCCTCACAAAATTGAACATTTCAGTTCTCCAACAAAAATGAGAGCATAATCTCGAAGCAAAGATAGGTGCAAGTCAATGATAGGGGAATATATCAACCTCAAGTTGACTCATCAATTCTCGTCCTCCTTAATTCCTTTCTCGATCTTCTCAAACTCCTTGAGAAATTTTTCAATCATTTCTTCAAGCTCGGCATCAGCTTCCGCATTGTGACCTTTGCGATGATGTTTGGTGTCCTTAATTGCCTTGGTGGGATCAGCCTGCGGATAATGGTGGGCTTGGTCTGGTATTGGGTCCCCATAAGCCCGTGGAGGAGGGAGCGTGGAGGCTGGTGGGGTGTCGCTAATGTACGCACGGAGCGAAGTCTTACTGGAAGTTTGGGCGCCAGAATTGCTAGCAACTGTGCTTACACTCGGGTCATCAATTCCAGGAGAGCTAGTTACAGTACGCAGTGTAGATGGAGTTGATGCCGGCTTGGACGTGTATGATGCACCATGCTTGGGTGTGCAAGTTGTTGTAGTTGCAGCAGATTTTCCCGGCACGCTTGCAGTCTCGCCGCTAGAACCTGACGCAGTGGAACTGATGCTTTTAGGATCAGTTGCGATTGGCGATGGGGGAGCTGTTTGGTACGGAGTCAAAGAGTGGACAGAAGAACCGGTACCGCTATTGCCGGATACCGTGCTTGACTGTATGGAACTGCCTGGGTCAACCGGGTCACTTTGATATGGAACCAAGGTGTGCGTCACAGAAGTTGTTGGATCTCCTCCACCACCAGACGTTGAGGAAGTAAGAGCCGAACTGCTTGTTACTGTTGGGTCACCTGCAGAAGAGCTAGAAGAAGGCGCGGGAGAGGGATCGTATGGATCCAAACCTTTAGAGGTAGAGCTGCTCTTAGCACTTGTTGAGAGAGAGCCAGTTCCAGTAGGACCGAGAATGATCGTTGAATTGGCTGTGACAGGGAAAGGAATACCCGTAGCAATTGACGAGGAGGTGGTCGCGCCACTGTTGTTGTCAACCGAAGTACTCAGACCTCCAGTGCCCGTGGGGCCAATCAGTGAGGTTGAGTTGGATGCAAATGGATATGGTACGCTTTCAAATGCTGTCGATGATGGAATCACTCCCGACACACTGGAGGCAGAAGCGGAGGCAGTCGTCAAAGGACCAATAGTTGGGCTCGAGAAGCCTGTGCCAGTAGGCAACGAAGTCTCTGTGTTGTTACCAGTAGGATAGGGGACTGAGGTCGTTCCCGCGCTATTTCCTGAAGTACTACCACCACCTGCAGTAGGGCGGCGCGTACCAGTTCGACTCTTTGACGAAATTCCACGAGATACACTTGAGCTTGGATCAGACGATGACAAAGTTGTACTTCCATTGCACGAAGTGTATGGAGCTCGAGTCGAACTCAGTCCAGAGCTGGATTCGATACCACCGGTTCTTGTAGGCAAGATGATGCTAGTCGAGTTGGAAACGGGATATGGGGCTGTCAAAGTTGGATCACTACCACCAGTTTGAGATGAGAGCAAACCCGTTGATGAGGCGACACCAATAGATGTGGCATTGCTTGTTGGGTATGGCGCTGAGACAGAATCACTTGAAGAGGAAATGACCCCCGAGACGCTGGATTGAGAGACGCCAGTTGACAATAGAACAGTTCGTGTTATAGTTGGATCAAACGACGATTCACTATACGCAGGCAATGAACCTGTTCCTGTTCCAATTCCAGTATTTGAAGACGAATTACTGCTTGGGTACTTCGGCGTGGTTGACGGGAATGGAACTGTTGTTACTGGTATCGTCACTGTGGAATAGATAGAAGACGTAATTACAGTGGTTCCGTCATAACCAGATTCAGAGAGGCTAGATGAAGAACTTGCCGACGTCTTGGTAGCGGACGACGAAGATTTCGTGCTACTTGGAGATGGTGTCTGGAAGATTGGTGGTAATGTTCCAGAGGAGGCCGAGCTTGTATCGACAATTGTTGGAAATGTCTCGAGGTTGCTGGTGGAAGTGATCTTTCCGCTACTGCTAGATTTTGTAATGGACGGGTCCGTGAGGGTACCGCTGTTGCTTGATGTCAACGGACCCGAAGATCCAGTCACAACACATGAGCATGCGGATGATACTTTTGACGGGGTGTTGTCACATTTAGATACGAAAGTTGGAAGACCAATCGTAGCAGTGTTGAGAGAGGCAGTGTAGCTTGCACAGAACTCGCTGCCCTTCAAAGAAGCTTTCAATAACTGTCGGAAGCAATTATTACGATGACAACCAGATGGTACAGCTACTGGAACTGAAGAAACAGAAGATGCTGAAGACGATGTGACAAATTCAGAGGAGATGGTTGTGGAAGCACCATCCAAGCCGCTAGTCGACAAAGACGGGTCAGAAACAGCAGAAGACGAGGACGCGGAACTCGAAGAGGCTATTGTGGAAGTCCCATCAGAGGATGTTGTGGGAAAGCTGTCATAGGGATCCAAAGATGTTGATGTTGCCGAAGATTGAGGAAATGGTGGGGTCGTGGCGCCGCTGTTACCACCAGTGATAATCTTGGAGGTGGAATCAGCCGAAATCTCGGAAGACAATGCTGGAATGGAAAACCCGGGATCATAAGGTGTCAACGATGGTAAAGATTCGGAAGGTGATATAGCTGTAACCCCGCTATTGCTGCCAGTACTGATTGTCGTTGCGGGATCAACCGAAGTTTGAGAGGATCCGGGGCTGGAGACAACACTTCCACTACCAGTGCTCAAAGGGAGGGGTAGACTATTGGAGAAACCAGTCGAGGCAATGACCTTTGAGCTGCTAGATGATTTGACCGAGGATTTTGAGGTGGCAGAAGACGATGCTCGAAGAGACGATTTTGAACAGGTGGTGGCAGGCTCTAAAAGAAGAAATGTCAGTTGTGCCGACAAAGGCATGGGATTCATGCTCTCGCTTACTGGAAGTTTGAGGGTCCAATGAGGATGTGGCTTCGCTCAGACTGCTCGAGGCGGTAGTGGAAGCCTTCGAGGTCGTTTGCGGGATGTTTGGCTGAGGTCCAGTACCACCATAGGAATAATGGCCATAGGCTTTGTAAGCTCTCTTTCCAAGCTCATAAACGTTGTATTCAGGAGGAGCGAAATCTCCAGAAACATCTCGTTGCTGTGGGTTGAGCACGCCTGGCAGACCGTGGATGACAGGTAGCAATGTCAGGAGCAACACAGTTGACGCGAGGCCAACGTTCCGAGAATCGGCTCTCATGATGGACTGAACAGGAGAAAGGTTTAGTATTTTCTCAAGGAACCGAGAGCAAGTGATTGTTGTGAGTATCGGAAACAAGAATAGACTTACGGACAAGCAGTTCAAACAGTACAATCGAAGGAAGAATGGGGTGGAATTGAAAAGAGTGACAGGAAGCAGCTGTTGATCGGGGCCTTGATGCTCTAAATACTTGCCTTGGACCAGAACGACGTGTCGAATTGGGGTGGATGTCAAGAGAGGACAAGCACAAGAGGGTTGGATGAGGAAAGAGAAGAGACCAAAGGAGGGTGGGCAGCGAAGCAAGATATAGCAACGCAAACGAAAGGAGATGACGCAGCAGAGGTGGAGAATTCGCAAAGCGTAGGAAGAGGAGAGAGAGATGGTGAGGAGGAGAAGAGGAGAAGAGGAGAGAGAGAGAAAGTGCAGAACGGCTTCAGAGACTCAGGTTCTTCCGGATACGTAGCCGGCCTTTTCCGTCTGCATCCTGCAGTGTACAGACTGCAAGTGCCATGTGCTGTGCCTGCACTTGCCTAAGAACTTCATAGAGTTGGTATAGGTATGCCCTACCGTACACTCTCAGCTAGTTCTGCACTGTCTCTCGGGTAGGTCTACTCCGTAGAAGCATTGAGTAGGTACCTAACAAGACAGTGTAGGCAGGTAGGTACCTGTACAATAGCTAGCTGTCTGGAGAGGGCAGGAGCGAGAGACGTTGGTTTCCTCCAACGGGCAATCGCAATCCTCCGCAACAAGACACAACACCAACAGCACACGATGCCCGTTGGAAGGCACCTCAACCGTCTCCCTTGACCTCTGCTCACAAAATTCATGGCCACATGTCTCTCCTCGCTCTTACCCGAGTACTGGTTCGTCTCGAGGTGCAACATCACATGCCCAAATTTTCTGCCCCTCGGCTTCTGGCGCGCAATTTTTGGACCAATACATCAACAAATGTGTTTCATCTCGAATTCTCAAGACGTCGTACGGAAAAGACCACGGTAACAAGCATCCGGGCTTCTTTCCAAAGAGGCAGGGAGCAGCATCGACGCTACAAATCTCGGTTGGAGAACGGAGACACCAATTGAGGACACAGAATCGAGTTCGTCTCCTAGTATGGGTGTAATCTGGTTCAGTTTCCTGGAACCGGGCGAATGAGTTTCCCAATCTACCGGGACCTGGGGAAATACTTGGTCCTAGCACTCCATATCTCCTCGCTTCGAGTGACACGAAAGAAGGTAACCCGCATCAAATTTAAGTCCCTCTCTAATGACACTGCAGCGAACCGATCTACATATGCAGCCAGGGCACTCGTTCCTGCATCAACACACATCTGATTCGACCCGGATATCTCGAGAGGCTGAATCCTCGGAGCATTGCGGAGTTTTGAATAAGATCGTCTCGATGGGAGGCTTCAACAGGGAGGTAAAAGAAGTATTTTGAGTATAATTTTTCAAGGGGTTTGGCTAGTTGAAATTTTCAAACTGCTGACAATGCTCCCAGGTCTTTGAAGAGACATGTCAGATCACGCCTTTACGAGTCTTCACCAACCTCCTTGGTCTTGCCTTATCCATACCAACGCAGTTCTTCCTCGATCTCAAAGTCAATCAATACCTTTATCCAAAGAAAGTACCCCACTCGGTGAAACTTCCGATATGCTTCGCTGCAGGCCCTCAACGTGACAGCCGTAGGGATGATTTCCCTTCACACTGCAGCAATGCTGCCTGCATAAGCCCCCGCTATGCAAGTAATTATTTTCGAAGCTCAAGTCCTCAACAAAGATCCGTTTGCAGGATCAGCAAACGAATTCTTTGCGGAAAAGTCACAAGAAAACGGTTGGAATAGGCGGGCTGCTTGGCTGCTCAACAGCTACCTCTTGCCTTACAACATCGGGGAGATTCTTCCTATGCAGACGGAACGGGTATGTTGTAACTTATGAGCTGCTGGATCCTCAATTGAGGGGTGATCATGTACAATGTGCATTTTTTGGGAATTCGAGATCAATCATGCGAGGGAAAAATCCATGTATTTTGTTGCAGTTTAGTGAGAGGCACCGAATCTTTTCTCGAAATATCATATTAACGATTCAATATGAAATTTTCCTGACCCATCCTCCGAAAAGCAACGCTAGAAGACGCCTATCTGACGAACTGATTAGAAATCAACAGGTAAACCTTATGAGTCGAGGCGGATATGTGCCGGATCGTCACACTGGCTCAAGTTACACCATTCCCTGAAGCGACTCGCACACAAAATCAACCACCAGATCATGCTTGTACGAGCAGGGTCAAATTACGGGAAGCTGCAGATGGTACACCTCTACTCTGTTTTTTTGAACTCCTCCACTGCACCACCTTTCAGTTGAGTCATACGAGTATTGTTCTTCTCGATATCACTTGCAAAAAGAGCAGCTCCAACTAGTGGATATTAGTATCGTAACCACATCATAAGAGGGATGGTCTCTGACCTTGATTGGTGAATGTGAAGAAAATTGAGGCAAATGGGATGAGTTCAAGTAGAGTTGCAACGGTACCAAATCTATGAATATGTTAGCTCATCCAGCGCAAATTGTCTCATCCTTGTATTCCAGAAATTAAGGAATAGGAGTAATATGGAAGATTATTCTCCGCCAAACGCATGGTGTGAGGCTGAAATGAAAATCTCGTGAAGCGTGGTACATGGCAAACGACCAGACAAGGATGTGATGAGCTGAGGAATGGGGATTTTCACTTACGCTGTATACGCCGCGGTATTCTCCTTCAACCAAGCTTCTCTCTCGGAATTCGACCACTTCTTGAGTTGAAAATACTATTCCAATCAGATCAGCACCCAATTCCCCCTTCCCTCCCAACCCAAAGAGCAAGAATCAGATCCAAAAAAAAAAAAAAAACTTACCCTGGTATGAATCGTATTCCCCCTCGACTTCCCCTGCAAAAGCACAAAAATAACCGTCCCCACGACCGGAATAAAATTCAACGGCAAATACATCACATACCTCACCAGCGCCTCGGGCGAATACTTCTCCAACGGCCGCTTCACCAACTTTCCCAGCTTCGCGATTGGATCCCGGAAATTCCCACTCTTCAACTCCCTTCCCTCAGCCAGAATCCCGGTTTCGTTCCGAGAGACGAGGGTTCCGTCGAAGGTATCGACCAACGCATCTTGCAGCAAAAAGATTTTCGAGAGGATGTTGATGATGGTGGAGGATTCGGAGAGGGTTAAAAGGATGGTGGTGAATGCTGCGAGGGGACCGTTGACGAAGATTAGGATTGCGAGTTGGGGGAGGTAGGCGAAGAGGAACATGGTTGTTACGACGGCGAGGGAGAGGGAGAGGGTGGGGAGGAGTTTGGAGAGGAGGGGGGTCCAGAGGGTGCGGTGGGTTAGGAAGTAGAATATTCCCTGGATGGGGTTTGTTAGTTATATTACACAGTTGAACTTTTTTTGGTGGTTTCTGGCGGGATATGGGAGGCGGGGAGGGAGAGGGATGGGGTGGGAGGAATATACCTTGATGGGATATAAATACGCTCCTGATTTCGCGGCTGCATTTGCGAGATCGCGGGCTTTGTTGAAGTCTTCGATCCTGTAATCCATCTACATCAGTGACTGTTCTATCCTTTTCTCCCTTCTTTTCCCCTCCCTCTCTCTCTCTTCATGGACAGGACAGGGATCACTCACGCGACCTCCTTGGCCTTATTCTTCGCGCTTTCGACGGTGCCTGTCATTTTCACTTTTTCTTTCTTTCTTTCTTTCTTTCTTTCTTTCTTTCTTTCTTTCTTTCTTTCTTTCTTTCCGATATCTGGTATCTGGATTATGTGACAGAAGATTTCTTGATGGATTTTTTGAAAGAGGATTGAGGGAATGTGGTGTCAAGGGATGAGCTTGCTGATTTTATGTACCCGACATGGCATTTGATATTTGCCTATGACGGAGGGGTGAATTCCGCATGTGGGGTGGGCTGGAGGGGAGATTACGTCATTTGTGGCTGGAGCTGGGTGTGTGGCGTCACTACAAGCTAGAGCGTGCGTTTGCGGTAATGGATTAAGATATTCACTACCTAGGTAACTTAGAGGCTAGAGTTACTTTTTTTAGTTTGTGGTTCTTAGAATGTAAGAAATTTATATATTGAAGGGTATGTTGTCGATAGATGTAATAGAAAAAAGCTTCTTTACTTCAGAATATACCTATAAGGAGTAAGATCTTAAGTCCTGCGATAGTAGGTACTAAACCCGTAGTTTCTTCCGGTAAATTTCAGATACTCAAATTACCTTTTTTTGGTCGCTACATCCAAATTCTGCGGAATCATCATCTTAATTATTCTTGCCTCTCGCTTTAGCATCACCGACTCAGCGACGCAAAAAGTGCGATATGCGATGAAACCGTCGAGGATCTGCAGTGTTGATTCAGAACCACTATTGTAATCTTACCGGCGCAGTCGAGAGTCAGAGGCATGAGAACTGCGATGTGCAACATAACGAGATACTGGCATTACTCATGGAAGTAGACGGTATAGGATGTTGGGTTCTGAGAGCGTCGAGTTTGATGGTGATGGCAGATAACCTTTTCTAGGAAATACCCTTGTGAGATGTTCGCTGGAGGGTTGTTTTTTTTCTTTCTCCTTGCCGTATACTGCAGTTGAAAAGAGATGTGGTGTACTTTTTGGAGATCTTGAAGTATTGGAAGCTATTAAATAAAAATACAATTTCCCTTAAACACCTATTGCATGTTGTTTTAGCCGAAGGATATAGAGTGTGGGTAGGGATGGAATCAAAGCGGCAGGAAAAGGTGTTTTATTTTTCATGTCAAAACTTTTGCTTTGGGGATCAAAAACATCGATTCCAAGGGGTTTGAGTTATCTTTTTTTATGGACAACCACACCAAAAATTCAGGTTGATCCAATACAACTGCCCTCATTTGTCCATCACCTGCGTAAATGTGGGGTAAGTATCGAGGCTTACCATGTGATTCATACCTACCACATCACGCATGCAGCAACCCAATAAACGGCCGCCGCCCTACCCATACCAATACCCCTCCAGCTGCTCAACAATGTTCGAAGACTTTCTCAAGAGCGCGAACAATAACCCCGTGATCATCCAACACCTTTGCGATTCTCAACGAAGTAAGAGAAACGAAGAACAGAAGCACCATCTACTGAGCGATGATTTCAAAGGCGTGAGACCCGATCAATACCTAATCAATTACCTCAACGACCCGAAATATGTTGACCCAAGAAACAATTTGTGTATTTGGGCGAGACCTACAGAAGCTGTGATGAGACTGGTGGCGGAAATTCAGAAGGAATTACTTACCCTGGCTCCTGGTACGTGGAAATCCTATCTCACATCGATCTGAGTTATCATTCTGACATATTGATTTGCTAGGTATATGGACAACTCCGCTTGAATCATTACACATGACAGTTCTCGAAATCGTACATACGGCCACCACAGAAGAGGTAAACTCATGTGCAAAGAAGCTCCAACCTTGCTTGAAGGAAATGGTCAACTACACGCTCGATCATCGAACGCGGCTTGTCAAACCGAAACTGAATTTTGACGACGCGGCTGTGGCTCTTTCCTTCGTGCCTGCGGCTGGTGAGGATAGGGATGGTGCAAGTGAGGATAGAGATGATGCAAGTGAGGATAGGTATACGTACCTACACCTCCGCTCAGACTCTTCGGATATTTGTTCGAGGAATGGAGTTGAGGTTGCGGCGAGATATGAGACTACTTCGAGTCATATGACGGTGGCTCGTTTCGTTAGGAAGGATGAACATGGTGAGAGGGAAGCGATGGAGTTGTGGATAAGTAAAATTGAGTCTTTGAATCGTTGGCTTGAGGATGAGTGTTTTCCACAAGAGAATCTTCAAGAGAAGGGGAGAGGAGAGCATGTTGGGCTTGAGTGGTACATTGGGGCAGAAAGGGGACTTGAAATTCGAACTCGGGATCTTTGGTATGGGGGTGGGGTTTCTGTTGAAGTCGGGGAGCACTTTTGATGGGAAATCTTTCTCTTGATTGATTCATCTGTGGGATTCGAGTGGGAATATAAAGTAAATCCCTTGTGAAAGCATGGAGAGCGCTCACCAAATATGCTAACCAATCCATGAACAGGTTTTCAATCGCCCGAGTGACCCTTAGCACTGGTATTCGCATGCTACTTCCTACCGTAAGATAAGGTGATATAGTAACTGTTCAAATGGATACTCAGCCTTTAGGCCAACCCAAAATCTGGGTCTGACATCTAAAGTTGTTATTCTACAAGCATCTTACAGGTGAGAGTTTCAGCAACCTGCAAAAGAGAAAAGAGAAAACGCATTGAAGACCACCATGAAATCTGAAGCATCAAATCGCCGGGGCGTTATCAAGGTCCCTAGACTCTAGTTGCTTTTGAAAACACCGTCTAAACCGAGTATCAGATAAAGAAGCAACCTCTCCAACCTTATAATCATCTCCCCAATCGATTAGAGGATCCAAGAAAATCACAAACAGAAGACAAAGAACCACGATAGCCGTTGTAGAACAGCGAGAGTCGATTTTCCATATCCCCTATATATATACCACCCTTCTTGTCGGCTATTTAAAAATTAATGCTCTTCTACACTCGCTGGATTCAAGTATCGATCGAATTCTAGTAGGCCCTCCGATACTTTCCTTTCCAATTTGGATTCCCCTAAAGAAGGGCAAGAGCCGGAAAGTAGAAAAGTGCGGGCGAAGGATAGAGTTTGATCCGTATGGAAAGCTGAGAAAAACATGATACCGACCAAAAACTGATTCTTACGATGAAGGAATGTGTTCTAAGCACCAAGTGAGGCAGCGGGCTTGAGATTAGCGGATAGGATGGCTTTCGTTGGGGTGGTATGGTACAGTACTGTACGCTCGCATATATGTATCCGCAAAAGAGACGGAAATTCCATAGCAAAATTTAAACTGATGTATGAGATTTATATACCGTACAGATGACAGCTAAGATTACGAAAGGGGATAATAGTAATCTTACATGGGATTCTCTCTATAGCTAACCAACAAAATCCCACCACTTAGGTGTTAACAACGCTCGGCAAATGGACCCTATTCCATGGAATTCTAGTACACGTAATAACTAATTACTCATCCTACCAATTTTAGCTTGTAGACTTAGTAAATTAGAGCTTCGTAGGCTTTGTATACCTCGGAGAGGACTACCGGGAGCTTACGAAGGGCCAGTAGTACTACGCCTACGATTATAGTTTAGCGATATTCGAGGTATAGGAGAGCTACTAGATGATATAGAGGCTCTCTGTCTATCTAGGGTAGTATATAGAGGCGATATAGTAATAGTTGACTTATAGTATTAATAGTATTAATAAGAATCTATATTATTTAATGTTGTTAAGGCTTCCTATTAGTCCGCGGGGCCGGATTGTCTTTTTTCTGTGTTACGTGTAAGATTCTATGGAACTTCTATGGAATCGGGGTAATAGAATAGAATAATTCTAGACCTTCCTATAAAAGGAGCGGAATATTCTAGGGGGGGTGTCTGGAATGGAATGGAATTCCAGATGCCGAGCGTTGGGTGTTAAGACTTACATTACAAAATACTAGTTGAAACTTAAGAAGCCTAAAAAACAAGTAATCTTACAATAGGTATTCTATCTTTAGACTTTCCAGTAGTCGCTCTATTATTCCTGATATTCCATCTCAAACCCATATATGGCATCCTACACGAGCGACTCACCTCTTCTGAGCGATGTGATAGCTTCTTCTATATTATACTTGGAGTTTCTGTTACCCTGTAATATACTACAATATATCTAATCCATCCTAATAAAGGTTCAGACTTCATAATCCCACTAACATCAATACTAAAACCAGCATCCGTGTAATCTATACAAGAACCCTCTTCTCAAAAAGAACTCCATACTCGTATATATCATCAAGCAACCTGCCAACCTCCAATATCTCGTCTTAGCAAAGTATACTATTAACCATCATATCTCATATATCCAATCCCCAAAACCGATGCACCTACAATAACGAACTCACCACAAAACCAACTCGCATATCTCCTCATCCCCTCATCTTACACCTTCGAGCCTTATCATCCTAGTCTTTCCTAGATTCCTCACAATTAAGCGAGATATAGGCAGAGGAATTTACTACACCCCACGTCCTACATTTCTTCCTGACCCCTGTATATATATCAATCAACAATTCTCACAAACCCCTAAAACATCCCTCTAGCATACATATATATGATACCCAAATACACAACCAAACGTCACATCTCCAAAATTAGCACCTTACCTTCCTAAAACACGTAAGTTACGCTCTCAAATATCCTAACTTACCCGAGATCGGATTACTTAATAATCACCTCTCTTTCCCATCCATCCCATGCAGAACCATTCGATTAGTATGAGAGACAATATGATATATCAGGCCACGAATCCCCCCTCGAGGGCTAAAAATGGTGTATAAATAACCTTGCTAACTAGGTTCACACTCTTACACTCACGTATCCTACAGTACTGTATCTTATAACGGATACTAACTCCACGTACTCCCCCGCTCCTCCCAGTCACCACCACCTTCCCAACACCACCAAGATACCATATACTAAGAATCAACTCACCGCCCTTTCATTCTCTCATTCTCCTCCCCAATCCTTCCGCATTCCATCACATCAGACAGAATTGACCCAAACCACTACACTAGCTACCCTTCCTCACGACCGCGCTCTCTCTCTCCAATCCCCCAATCCCCTCACCCTCCAACCCACGACAAGAACAAGAAAGTACACCAAAGACACACCCAATACCCAAAAAGCAAACAAAACCCCATAACCCCCAAGACACACAAATCACCCTTACCCTCACCCTCACCCTCACCCTTAACCTCCCCTCCCACAAAACACAAAACACAGAACAACCCCCATCCATCCTCTCTCCCGTCTCCCCACCTCCCCATTCTCAACCCAAAATCCAAACCCGAAGAAAGACGAACAAATGAATCCCTCAACTCCCCCCCCATCCCCATACTTCACAAACGAGAAACTAGAAACCTAATATCTATAGACTACTTGTATATTCCAATAAAAAAAGAACCATCATTTCATCTTACATCATTTGCTTTTCATTCATATTTCATATTCCCAAACTAACAACCCTAACTACCATACCTAAAAAAGAAAAAGAGCCATAACAAATGAGTAGAGAGTATTCCATTCCTTTCCATTCCTTTCCTCCATGAACCCAATCCCTTGAGAAGAAGGCCATTCAACAAATCCATTCCCTACGTATCAGCATCCGTATAACATCCTCTCAAACGTGACTTGTTATGTATGCTGATGGATTAGAATATGGCCTTCACACCTCCACTTCCATCCTCATTTGCTCGTTGCTATTGATTCATCATCAAAGAAAGAGTGGCATCACAATATCATCATGAAACCCAGAAACGTCAAAAGCAAGTCATGAAAAAGGAGAAGCCAAGTAAAAAAAAAAGAGAGAGAATTCCTTCCTATTACACACGTGGAAAATAAAAGACAAAAAAACACGAAATAATAAAAAAAACACCCCCAATTTGCCCCGGATAAACCCCCAAAGGACAACCTTCCCATCATATTCCGCTATCCAGAGCTTGTGTCAATCTTGCGCCTATTCATCCATTTACCACTTACTATCGTACCACTGCTAATCAACCCTTGCCCAAACCGTAAATATCTTACTTTCTGGACTTTTCTTGCTCGGCAAGATATTCCTCATCACTGGCATCGAGGATATCATATTCCTCGTCTGTCATGAATCCATCATCGGTCTCGTCGTCAAGCTCCTCTACAAAATCCTCAAAGTCATCATCTTGAATTGATGCAGCAGGAGATGCGATAGGAGCTGCAACTGGAGCCTGCTCATGAATGCTGTTTGATGGAGATTCCTTATCCAATGTGGGGAAGATCATTTGGCTGCGCTCTGGCTCGGCCTTAATCTCAACGGACTCCTCTTTTGGCTCTTCCTTGACAACTGGCTCCTCCTGAGGTGCAACAGTGACATCACACCACAGTCTGTGACCAAACTTGTCGCCGTCTGGACCAGTAAGACGCCAGTATGAGACTACATTACCAGGGCGGCTAGGAGTTCTCAACAAGACGGTGAAACCCATCTCCTGGCCAGGAGCAACCTCAGTGTAGCAAGTAGTGCTCTCACCGGCGGAGATGAGCTCGTGAACGCTAGCTGGGTGTGCGGGGTCAATGGCACACATGTTGTTGCCGCTGACAAACTTGACGCGGCATCCAGCAGGCCATGAAGTGTTTCCGCTGTTGCGAAGGTACCAAGTTTGCTCAAAGACACAGTTTGGTGGGAGAATAGTGCCGTCAGCAATGACATCTCGGACAAAGTGTGCAACCAAGTCCTCGGAGCGCTCAGCTGGAAGTTCCTTGACCTCCTCAACCTTTGGCTCTGGCTCTGGGGTCTTGGGTGCCTCGACTCCACGAGTCTCCTCATATTTGACTGGCTCGGTAGGTTGAAGGTCAGCAACTGTCTGGACTTGAGTTGCAGCGTTGGCCGACTGGGTTTGGGTAGTCTCGGTAGCCTTGTGTGTGGTGCGGCGGAGACGGTCTCCCATCACAGCCATTTGCTTTCCATCCTCGTGATCACCCAAAGTAGTAACACTGACATTGCGAACTGGTGTCTTGAACTTGATGAGAGGGTGTGTTTGGTTGTGAGGGTTGGAAGGGCTAGCTTCGCAGCTAGCACAGAAGTCTGTATCATGGCAGACTGCGCACTTGTATCGATCACCCTTGATATAAGTTTGGTTGCCGGCCTTGCAAAGAGGACCATCGCAGTAAATGCCGTGGTGACGAGCCTTGCTGCTGTAGGAACGGTGAAGTGCAGCAAGGTCATTGAGTGGCTCATAGATGGGAACGAATCTGTGGTTGGGGTGAATAAAGTTGGCGTTTGGTACGCAAGTTGAGCAGAAATCCCAGTCCGGGCAGTCGAGGCACTTGTGTCGAACACCATAGATGTACTTGTCACATCCATCACAAACCGCATTGTGACCAATGTTGCGGCCTGGTCCAAGAAGGGCTTGCGCAACCACGCTGAGGTTTGCGTCCTCAACAGCAGGGACAAAGCCATGCTTAGGGTGGTGACCATGCTGAACGTCAACGTGGCAGTTGATGCAGAGATCAAAGTCATCACAAGAAGTACAAGTGACAAAGTTCTCCTCTGTGAGTTCTGATAATAAGTCAGCATACTATTTCGTGGCCCCACAGTCCGCACACTTACCTTGAATGCAGCAGTTGCAAGTACGAGTGGCGATTGGCATCTTTGACTCGGCAAGGAGGAGAGTGTCCTCAGACTCCAAGAGAGGAGATGGAGCCGGAGCTAGAACCTTTGGTTTAGGTTTAATAGTTTCAGTGGTGCTGTTAATGACCTTGCCGTGCTTAAAGAAGCGCTTAATCATCCAATGTTCATCACCGCCACATCGAACGCCATCAGCGACGCACTTCTGGCAAAGATCAAAATCACCATCATCACAGGTGCTGCAGTGAAAGTGCTCGTCTGGGATAGAATCCTGGCAGTGATTACAGTAGACGGAGAAAATGTTGCAAGTGATTTGTGGGGCAGCCTGGTTTAGGATAGCATGTTGACGATCTTGAAAAGCCTGGGACCAGTACTCTCTAGTAGCTCGAGAAACAGGAACGCCGTCGCAAATATTGCCGGCAGCGGTGTTCATGGTATTATTCATGAAGCGGGTGCAACCTGAAGCAGTAGGAGCACCTGATGCATTAATGCTGGTGTGGCGGGCCTCAGGCTCCTTGCTGGCGTAATAACGAGGCTGGTTGATGATGAGTTCCTCCAATCCACGTTGAATCTCTGCAACAGAACCTGGAGCAATAGTTTGTTCAACAGAGCTCATGTCGGACGTAGGTTCAGGTACCACTTCTGCCTGTATTTGTTGTTGAGGTTCGGTCGATGTAGCTTCAACCGGGCTGACTGGGATAGACTCCTCATCTTCAACCGTCGCTGGCTTTGATGTGACTGGTTCCTTGTCCTTGACTGTGACCTTGAGTCTCAACTTTAGCTTGGCTTTTGCTGCACGATAGAGTTGTTTGTAAACGGAGGCGTTTTCCGAGTCAAGAACTACAAAGGATGCTGCACTGTCGGAATATCGCTCGAAAATGGCCTCGGAGGTGGGTGGGATAGAGAGTAAGAAGCGAAGCTGTAGAGATGATACGTCAGTCAATCGTCAACTTTGCTATGAGGGATGTGGTGGTGGATATGATGGTCATCGCCTTTAAGGCTGAGAGCCTTGTCGGTCGCTCGGGAGGATAAGAACGCACCTTATCGGGGAGAGTACTAGCACCGAGATCACGAAGAGGGAGCTTGAATCTACGGTTGGTGCCCTCAACATTGATCTTGAGGGTCACCAAGGTATCCGGGTTTGTTTGTGAGTTGGATGCCATGATGGAGTAAGACTGGTCGTGGTGTCAGCGAACAGAGCGGTGACGTTGTACGGGACAACGACGAAGTGTCTCAGGATGGATGAATGAATGGGGGAAGCGTACGACGATGAGAGTAGCTCTCAGAGTCCTCAAAGGATGAGATTAATAGATGCCACGAACAGACCGCGATGATCGCTAGGTGGTGGTGTTGAGGATGTTGGATGGGGGTAGAAGAGGAGCGGGCGAAGGAGGTGTGGATGAGGTGGAGTAGCAGCTCGATAAGTGCTTTAGACAAGCCGGAGCCGGGGCGGGTGGCTCTCGGGCTAGCACGAAGTCGGGGTGAGTGAACGGAAGGGGGGTTGCTGCGCTGCGCTGCGCTGCAGACCAGGCTACGACGGCGTACGCAATAATTCCGCGTCCAAGTACTACAAATCAGGCGGCGACGAAGGTCGAAGGTCGAAGGTCGAATGTACGAGAAGGATGCGTGGAGCGTAGTGTAGAGAGTAGAGATTCGTAGTGTGAAGTACCTAGAAATGTCGGAGGCTATCTCTGGGGATGTATGGAGAACGGTCTGTAGTAACCTGAGCAAGTGCAAGCAGATCCATTCTAAACTTATCGCCTCCACACGCAAGACTCAAAAGCGGGGCCAGCACGTGCCGAGTGCGCGCCCGGGGACAGTCTGGAATGATCCATCATTCACCAAGACATTGCATCGTGCGAATACCTCACTTCGAAACCACAGCCTCATATCCACCCATCACTATGACTACCCAAGATAAATACCTCGGTAAGTGTTGTTCAACATTGAAGTACAAGTACTTCGTACCGGTAAGCGGGAATATTTATATCTCAATCTCCTGCGCTTACTAGGTCGTTCGTCTCGGAAGCCGAATCCGAGATCCTTCACTTTTCCACACCTACTAGGTACAGTCCCTTCGCAAATGTAGCAAGAAACAAGGACCATCTACTATTGTGTTGCAGGGCATTTTACGAGCTATTTTATCTGTGAACTGCTTTTTTCCACACGTTCTGGGGTCGCGAAACATCTTGCTACTTTTGCGAAGGGACTGTAGGTATGGCCTTCCAAAGAGGGAAAACAGCTATACTTTATATATTCACTTGTACTATAAACCTACTGATACGATCATCTACCTTGGAATACAAGTACGGATGAACATGCAGTCATAACTTTCAAATAACCATCCCAATCAAAGAGTCATCCCAGATACCGTACTCGTATCTTACTCTACACCCTCTACACCCTCTCAACAAATCCAGCCACTACAAACATCTCAAACCCAGGGAATAATAAAATCAATCAATCAATCATTCTAGTACAACTACATAATCAACTCCATCAAAAAATCCTCATTCCTCCCCTTAAACCTCCAATCCCACCTCCCCACATCCCAAAAAAGAAAAAACTCTACTTAAACACCCTACCTCCCTCCCTACCTCCCTCCCAACCCCGTCACGAGTCAATCATCCCATCCCGTCACGAGTCAATCATCCCGTCACGAGTCAATCATCCCGTCCCAAGCACGACAGCCTTTATCCTCTTCCCCNCCCTCCCAACCCCGTCACGAGTCAATCATCCCATCCCGTCACGAGTCAATCATCCCGTCACGAGTCAATCATCCCGTCCCAAGCACGACAGCCTTTATCCTCTTCCCCTCACCTCACCGAGTTAAAAAAAAGGCAATAATAGATGACAATTACGATTACCTACCCACCCAAGCAACCTCAACCCCCCTTACACACCTACACTTTCTGCCGGTGAACAAAAACAGGCATTCGTAACCTAAACCCCTTACAGGTACAGTAGGTACTTACATGTACTGCACTCCCCGCCCGTTGACTCTCAATAAATTTGGGTACCTAGGCATCCATGGATCCCCAATCTGATCTCACGTTATCCCCCGTGACTTCAAATAGACTGACTCCTCCACTACTCGGCAACCCCTCCCCCGCGCCCATCTCACCAAACAGTCACACAGTAGTCATACAGCTCACACAGCTCACAAATGCCAAACTCAGTCACCAAGGGTGTACTGCAAACCAGCGAAGCCTAGAAGCCGCTCGAGTTCATCCTCACATCACAAAAAATTCACGTATGCAACACCACAAGTAGAACTCCAAACCAAAGAACGATCATTTGGTCACCCAAGAAGTAAATACCCCAAAAAAGGCCCATCAGAATCATTTGTTCATATTGTTTATCTGCTCTGCTGTCCACTATCCCGCGTCCCCCCTTCACCGCACCACACCCATCAAATCAATAAGAGTAATCCTACCCCTAAACATCCCCCGACCCCGACCCCACACCCCCTTTCCCTCTCAAAAAACACAACAACCAACTCGCTTCCCACGCCCAAAAGAGGGAGAGAGGAAAAAAGGAATCCCATGGGTCCAAAAAAGAAAAGGAAGAAGGAGACCGAATCCATTCAATGCCTCATAAAATATAGCAAAAAAAGGACAGAACAGAGCCCGGAAAAAAGGCATTTTACTCCCTCCATCTTAACAAACAAACAATGTCGAGACGGGATTCAGAGAGGGAAAAAAAACAAACCTAAAAAAGTCCACAACTGCATCATGCAACTAAGAACCACCCAGACAGGATACCGAGAAAACCATACCAAGAAGAGGAAAAAACAAGAAGCAGCTGAAAAATGTGATAGCCGCATGCTAGACTAGGAAACCCTCCCGTCATCATCCCTTCTCCAAGTCCCAATTCGATACCCCAAGAAGAAACCGTGTGAACGGTAAAAACATGGGGAAGACACTCCAAATGAACCTCGAATATAGTCCTCTCTTACATGTTCCCGAAAACATATAAGGTGACACGGAGGAATGGAGGGAGCGACCTCTCCTGGAAAAAACAAAAAGACATAAAAACCCACGTCCCAGACAAGATCGCTGAAAGCATTACGGGAAAAGGAATATAACAGAAAAGGATGATTCAAGCACCAATTATTGTTGATAGTAAACAACTCCTGGCTGGGCTTGCGGATAGTAGAAACCATCGGGACTTGGTGTTATCATACCTCCCATACCCATCACTCCACCTGTTTGCGGCATAGGATAAGCCGGAGGCTGTGAATACGCTGGGAAGGTGGCCACAGCGGGAATTTGTGCCGCGTCATAATAGTATACCATTCCATTAACTTCCTGAGCCACAAGCCCTTGTGGATTAGGCTGCGATGTGTCTGGCTGCTGGTTGGGTTGAGGAAATGATGTTGGTTGCGGTTGATGCTGCGGTTGTGCAGGCATATACTGAGGTGGGCCACCAGGCTGAGCCATAGCAGGGTTATATGGCTGCTGAGGGTAGTAGTAGCCCTGTGGCGGTTGCGGAGGAGGCATTACTTGGTAAGGTTGTGGATAGTAGTTTTGTGGTTGTGGCTGCTGTTGATATGGGTTTGGCTGGAATGGCTGAGCGTGGATTGCTCGTTCTGGTATCTGCGATAGTGGTGTACCCGTAGATGCCTGACTGGGGTAGGATGGGTTGCGAGAGTGCATCATACCATCTGGAGGATAACTGTTCCCGTTGACTTGAAGAGGAACCTGCTGATGGAAAGGTTGCTGATGTTGTTGTGGGGGGTTGAACGATAAGGTGGCAGGTGATTCGATATCTGCAACAGATACAGCCTTTTGTGGGCGAGGTTGATGCATGGGGATAGGGTTTGGTCGATTTTCACGGAAAGTGGGCTTTTGAGGTAGAGGATAAGTTTGGGGTCGAGGTTGTTCATCAACAACTACAACCTGAGGAGGTCCATCCTGGGATTGGTGTGGAGGAACGAATTGAGTTGGTTGGGCCGAATGACTTGCCGGTGGTAGTTTGACAACTGGTCTTGCGGACATTGTGGAGCCGTTCGGGGATATGATACTATCCCTATTGACCTCCCTCGCAAGTGAAGAGCGGCGACTCATTGCCACACTCGGTGCATAGGTACTGCCATATACACTGCCACCAAAAACACTGGTACGTCGAGAGAAGCCACCAATTGATCCAAAGGCGGATCTGGGGCCTCTGCCCCGCCCACCAAATCCTTGCTGGTTAGGACGCATAGCTCGAGGGATGAAGATGAATGATCTATCAATCGCAGGAAATATGTAGCGTGGAGGATAGTCCGGTATAGAAATCCGAACTGGTTTATCTCGCCGCATTGGAGGACGGTGGTCTGGCAGACGGGTATACTGCTTGACCGGTATTCCAGGGAACACAATCGGCTTCTCCATATTTGCCAAAAATACTCTAATTTGTACATTGCCAATATGCTTCGTAGTTGATAGAGCTCTATTTGGTGGAGCTGTCGAAGGAGCGCTGATCGGAACTCGTGAAGGTAGAATTGCCGGGCCTTGGGGATATCCGGATGACGGGGCATGGCGAGGATGGGGTTCACTTATCACTTCGTGCATATCGTGAGCCCAAGGTGCATCAGTGGTGGGTTCAAAAGGTTGAGCCATTTGACTAGAGAAAATTGGTTAATCATTAATACATCTCCTCTCCAAAGGCGGACATACCTTGACGGAGCATAAGGACCTCCAATGCCTGGTCTTCCCCGCCCCCCTCGACCTCTTCCAAAAGGCCTGAAGCCATTGGCAGCAGGACCAGAATGACGGTGATCATGCATGAAGAAGGCCCCTCTGTTCGGTACAAACGCAGGATCCGCATCTCGTCTCCTTTTATACTCCTCATGCTCTCTTCTTCGTCGTTCGTGGGGCAACTCTTGGGGTTGGTCCATCTGAGCGGTGGATTTCACTATTGGAAGTGACGGCTCTCGTTCTTCTTCCTCCTCATGGATGTCGTCGTCGTCTCGGAGATCCTCGTACTGGATCTCATCAGGAATTCCGTGGTCCGAGATCTTGAGCCCATTCAGCATCAAATCCATATCGGTGTTGCCATTTGTGGCCGGTTTCTTTGGGTGGCCGTTTGTCGATGCTGCCTGGCCATCCTTTCCCAGGGTTTCTCCATTGCCATTGAGCTTGATGGAGCCTGCAGTACCGGCAGAGCGTCTTTCGCTGGCGATAACCTCATCTCCTTCTCGAGCTTCGTCCTCCTCACTTAGTATAGACCCCTCACTCAACGAATCATCACTCAGGGAGCCAGCGTCCAGGACACTCTCCTCGTCGCCTGCATCCTCAACCCGTCTTCGACTTGCAGCTAAGTCCCTCCTGTGACGATGTACCATCTTGAGGAAGTGGATGGGCTGTCGTTCGAGATGCGACGGGTTGCCGGAAAAGCGTGGAGAGTTGAAAAGGCAATATTTCGTGACAGATCAGATTATGCAGTGGCGGCGCTGATGCGAAAGGTACCGCCCGCGGCAGAGGAAGGTATGTGAGAGGATGTTCTGGTAGAGTGGATGATGAGAGGCCAGAGTGGGTGATACCTGCACGCCGGTTGAGCAAGGTACGGAAGTAGAATGGGAAGATGTTGAGGTCTTGAATTTTGGTTGGGTTGAGAGGCTGAGAATATGAAAGCCTTGGGCAGTCGCGCTTGCTTTCGGGATCCCTGCACAGTGCACCTTCCGCTTGCCTCATTTGGCGCTAGCGAATCCGGGGGATCTGGCTCTCAGCTCTGAACCCACTGCACACTCACCAGCACTCGACACCTCAATATGGACGAGGATGGTGATGGATGTTTATTATATTTTGACTCGATGGACTTTTTGAGTATAATTTCTTATAAGTGGTTAAAAGTATTTTGAGTGTTTTTTATTGGAAAGAAAATGGGCGCTTTCTAGGTAGTTACCCAAGGTACATCTCTTCACTAGGAAGGTTCGAATTAGGCTGCATTCACCTCTCGGTAACAAGTCTACAAGCTACGTCACTTTTCAAAGATATGATAAGCCTACAACAAGTGTATCTATTCAGCCAGTCTACTCTAAATCATCTTGTACAAGAACATCCGTTAGAAGAAACTCGGAATGAAGGCTGCCATTGATTCCGCATGCACTTTCTCGTGTCACGCAAAATTACTTTTCCGGCACAATGGTTCCCGCAATCATGTCTCCCACCTCTTGACGTCCCTGATTCAAGAACGTAGCGAGCGGGCTTGGTGATGCAGACGATTTGCCAGCTCACGCCCTAAAAGCGACGACCGCATCTCTCACGATGTTCCTCACAACATCCATTCACAATGGAACAAGTATCATTTCAAAAACATCCAATGCTCGTTTTATTTGCTTGCACTGTCTCGTGGGGTCCCTTTGTTGCCATGTGTATCGATCCATCTTACAATGCTCCCCCGAAAAGAATAAAAAGACGCTGAGGGTTCTTGGAAAGCAAACCTGTACGCCCCGGATGGAATCATGCCACCATTCTCGCGCCAGAAACAACCCAAATCGATATGTAAGCATGCCCTCCAATTATATACAGCGCAGCACTCCAACACAGAACAGAAATGCTAGATAACAAATTGAAAAGAGGAAAAAAAAAGTTGACGGAGCGAATGTCGAGTGAAGCTCAAAATTACACAATGCCAACCAATGGTCTTCCGGGCGGCTGACATTACCAGAACGCCAGAAATCCCAATTTCAACAAGCCAGCAGGTACCGAAGCTTTACTGATGAGCTTGTTGCGATGCATTTTTACCATTCGAGAAACATCGTCGTTGAATCGTTATAATAGACCTCCGTTTCAAATCAAGTCGCTGGCCTTATTGGGACCACTTCGAAGTCGAAACTCTCCCAAACACTCTTTCCATACGCCGATAAGCACCTTTGAAGTCCCCCAAATTTTCTTGTACAAGAATGTTATGAAAATCGTCGGTCCTGCATGACCTGTGAAGCAGCAGCCAGGACTTGCTGTTGTGTTGGCATTGGGCCAGCCTGGAGACCGTATGGGTTCACCTGAGTGCCGTAACCTTCGATGAATTGATGCATTCCCATTCCTGAGATACCCTGTGATGCTGACACTGGACAGTCCTTATGGGCCATGAGGATAGTCTTCAAATTGACAACTTCTTCTCGTAATGAGGATATTTGCTGACTGAGTTGGTCGTTCTCACTACTAAATATCTCAACCTTTTGTTGGAGATTTGCCAGCCATTGCTTCTTGCGCTGTCTACACTTCAATGCCGCAACCCTATGCGATCGTCAGATGACGTAATTATGATTTATGGTTAGAGTGACTTACCTATTTCTTTCCAGGAAATTCTTCCGCTTCTCTTCATCCGTCATCTTCTTGCCGTTGGCGTTGTACTCCTCTTTACTCATGTCTAATTCTTCTTCCGACTGTGGCTCAGATTGCATAGCGTTATTGTTACCCTTTGCTTTCTTAGATGGATGTCCCTTGGTTGGGGTTTCGTCTGTAGCTTTCCGACGTCCGTTGGTTTGAAAGGGTGGTGGTTGATTTACTCTCTTTCCTTTTCCCCGGGTATTGGGCCGGTTTTGAGAGTCATTGTTATCATCAGAGCTCATTTCACTAACTCCACGGCCGGAGTTAGTGCTAACAGAGCCGTTGTGTCTATTAGCCATATGGGGAGAAGTCTCGGCAGAGGTTGAGGCCATCTGAATATTAGGTTGAGGATGTGCGTGAACAGGTAGTTGAGGAGCCATCGCGTAGTGATTAGTGGGTTGTGGTCCATTACGGGCCTGGGCCAGTAAGAAGAGACCGTTGGCGGCATCATTGGCGTCATGAGAATCGAATTGGCTAGTCGCCGGAGGCTTAACCTCTAATCCGTTGGGCTGATCTTGCGGCTGAGAAGTCACGTTTTGGTGAACTTGTTGCGATGCCTGCTCTCGCTTTTGTGCGGCAGCACTCATAGCAGTCCGATGAAAGTCCAAAGTGGTAGGAGTAGTACCACCAGCCATGAAAAGTGCCTGGGAATTGGGACTCGGCTCTGGAAACATAGATCCACTACCGCCGGGTGTAAGGCCTGATCGAAGACCAGACTCATTGGGGGTTGGGAATCCTCCACGAAGATGATGCCCGTCGCTAAAGTAATCGTCCCCTTTCTGGGGCCCTGATAACATTGCCGGACTTAGGGGTCCTGAACGGAGACCTCCCCAAAAACCCGGTGTGACTCCACTACCGAGTAGTCCAGCTGGTGAGGTAAGAGCAGCAACAGAGGGAAGTTTCGTACCGCCCGGCGTCTGCACTTGTCCGCCGTTAGTATTGCTTCCACTGCCGAATGCGAATGACGCTTCAAATGGATTTGTTTCCGTTGCGATATTTGTATGGGTTACTGAGAAGTAGTCGGATGGTGGTGCATTTGATGCGGCTCCAGCACCTGGTCGGGGTGGAGGTCCAAGGGGGTCTGCATTCGTGTTCTCAATGTTTGGATCTATCTTGACATCGGCAGCTATCCCGCAGAGTCAGCATCGTTCTTTACTGAGTATATCAAATTGTGCAGGATGAATTGGGCTGGTTGAAACGGAGGCATGCCACGGGTTTGCCACTGATTCAGTCGACCATTGGCGCGTCAATTTTGGACGCTACTGGTGGCGACGTCACTGTCGCTATTGAGAGTATATATGCAGTGCTGCAGCGACAATAGAAAGGATGTATGAGGAGACATGATACATACCAGGTGCCTTTGGTGGTTCCGAGTTGCGTTGCACAGGTGAGGTAGATGCGCCTTTGTTAGAAGCGTCGATAGGAGGATTTCCCATGGTTGATTTCGGGACGAAGGCGCGGGGGAGAATAGGAGCAGTCGGTGTCAACAGGCCGTCGTTGTGGGAACAGAGACGCCAATGACGATATTTTTCGTATATGCGATGGTGGCAGTGACCGTGGTCGTGTGGGTGGATTGAATGTGGTCGAGTAGTCGAAGGATGACGAAGGTATATGAGGTCACCTTACAGAGACGGTAGTTTGTGGGCGGAGGCGCGAGGTGGTACGGGCTCTACCTGCCTATGATGCTAGGGGAAGACTCGTTAGTTCGGGGGGGACCAGGCAAGCTCAGCACCAAAACCTTCTCTTTCAAACACCCCGACTTACCACTCTTTCCAGACAACCCGAGGGGGATTTGCGGTACGAGCACCGATGGCGATAATGGGCAGCGACGAGTGCGATATGGTGATGGTGATGGCACTGGCACGACGAGGCCGCTGAAGTGGATGCGATGCGCGCCGCACGACAGACGTGGAAGGTTGAGATGAGTGAAGGAGTGTGGAGAAGAGCACTTGGGGGTGCAGCGAGTGCGAGGCCGGATCGTGGGCTCTGATGGCGTAACAGCCCCTGACCAAACTCACTTTCGAGGGCCGAGTCGCAAGAGGATACGGGAGTCCTTCGTAGCAGCGGGGCAGCAACGCGCGAAGCCAATGCTGCTGCTGGTCTGCTGCTGGCGATGCGACGATGCGACGATGCTCTGTGAATTGCTGATTTCAGTACAGCACAGGTATGACGCGCTTTCGGATATCTGCGTCTGCGTCGGCGAAAGTGCGACGGTGGATGGCGCTTCGAAGAATTTGTCGGTGACGTATTCAGCTCGCAGCGCAGCGCAACGCAGGCAGGAAAAAGCTTCTTCTTTCTACACTTCGACACGCTGGACCTGAGGACGCTGAGCTGTACGGCCAACGACGCACAAAATCCGGGTTGGGTGCAGAGGATGGAATAATGCAGGTAATTATTATGGGATGGGGGTGATGGCCGTGAGTAGACCGGTTACAGCTGCGGTGCGGCTCTTGGGTCTGGTCTGGTAAGTCAGTATCTTGGTCTTGGGCTGCTGGGCTTGGATGATCGAGAGAGTCGGGAGAAAGTTGGGGATGAAGAAACAAAGCAGCGTCATCTTGTGTCGTCATATCTGCCACCCAATTCGCGTGGGTGCCTGAGGCACGAGAATATGCACCAATCACGGCTCGCCAAGAGCGACCTAGTCTCGAATGGGGACAAGTGTCTTCACGCTTTGGGAAGCTGCTTGGAAATCCATTTTTCTTCTATTGACCAGACACTAGACGGGAAGCTGTTGATTGGTTCGTGGCATACTACCATTCATGCTGTCGATTCTACGAATGCTGGAATCACCTCTACTGTAGATTATTCCTTTCTTAGCAAAATTCATCTTATCTTTTTTCCTTGTACGAAGTGCGAGTTGATGATCGAGTCAGCTTGCTTTGCATCTGTCTCGGAAGTCAAGGCTTAATCCGCATTCGTTTCGACCTCGGCTTCCAGCTTCCTAAATGGAATAGGGGGAGGGGGGGAAATACGCATCGTTTCTTGACTCGTAGCTCAAGTGGGTGCAAGACTTGGTCAATTCTCGCCCTTTGGGGTAGAATAAAGATTTAGAGTGCTCGTAAGACTAAATAGATTTGTTATAAATAAATATAAAAGAGAAAGAGAAAATGTAAATGTAAAAAGGCCAACTAGTCTATCTTATCCCCATAGTTTAAAATACTCTATTCTAATCACCTTTAAGTAGCTAAATTACTATGATTAGCTCCCTCTAATACTAAAAAAATACATTCCCGAATAAGACTAGTTCAAACTATACTATGCTATTTAACTACGAGTAGGCAAGTTAAGTTAGTACAACTAAACCCCCCAATACTAACAAAAAGACATCCCCGAATAAGACTAGTTCAGACTACGCTATCCTATTTAACCACGAGTAGGCAAGGCAAGTTGCTACAACTAGCTCCCTCTACTACAAAAACAAAACTCAGCAATTTCTGCAATTCCCACAACAAAAGAGGCTCGTTCAGTCCAGCTCCAATCCGTCTAACCTACTAACTCATACCTCCAAATCACCTCTCCACCTCTCCACCTCTATCTCTTATCTCTACCTATCCTCAGCATACTCGTACTACAACCGCAAACCCCCTTTCGCACACTCAACCCATCCAAAACTGAACCAAGCCTTTCCTACCCCCTAAGACCTATCTCTTGATACTAATACCAACCTAGAACTAACCCTTGAACCTTCGGGAAAGTCCTTTACTACCCATATTACACTGAACTGAACGGAACGGAACTATTCTAGAGCGAGCGAGCGAGCTTAAGCCCATGCTCTTAACATAAAGCTCTTACCAACCAACCAACTCCAAAACCGCCGAAAATCCGAAAATCCCTTGACGACAAAATGCCCATATCAAAGAAAACTGCACTAATCTAATCTCAATCACATAAACCCAGAGCTGAGCATCAGCATCTTACAAAATACCTACAAAAAACCTACAAACCTACGGGTTCTTGCGCAGTTACTCGGATATCCACTTACTAACTCCCTTTCAACTTTTAACTTTTCATACCAATATCAATATCAATATCCCACAGAGCTGAGCCTCGTCAAAGAACTCTTCAGCTAACTGTACTGTACTTCTGTTAGAGCTCGGGAAATTCCTTGGATGAGAGACTCAGCTTCGGTCACAAACTACTCGTCTCCCCACTTCCAAACTTTTGAATCCTTGAATTTACCCCATTCCTCTGGTTCTACTGTACAGTATGGTACAACACTAGATTTTCCGCCTAGTACAGTACACTGCACTACAGCTAGTACGTAGCTGGACAGTTCCCAAAACTCCACTCGACGTACAGTACCGACCGGCACATTCCTAGCGCCATGCCAGCTATCATAGAATAGCTCGATCTATAAATATCCTTTTCTATTCCTATTCTACTTGTAGCTTTGATATCAGTACCTTCCCCACATAGCTCTGGACTAGAAAGTAGGGAAGCGTGAGAGAAAGCGTGAGATAAGTAACACTTGAAGAGGCGAGTGGGACCTCCGTGATATCGATCTCGAGGGAAGATCCAACATCGCAGACATATACTGAAGATCGCGAGTATCAAGTTTCAAAAAAAAAGAACTAGCCCTCAACAAACAAGACTCTTCATGTAATCATCTCAGAGAGACTCAGAGTCCAGACCTTTGGCGCAAGTACGTACTTTGATTCTTCGATCCAGATGAGAGAGAATTCCAGATTCTCGTTTCTCAGGTCGCTTGTCGCTTGTTACATACAACAAACATCTCACAGCTACATTATTTCCCAAGCAACCCTCAATCAAAGCCTCGACTCCTCACCCCCAACAACTCTCACCCTAAACCCATGTCTGGGAGCATGCACCCTAACCACCACCCCCCTCCCATTAACCCTCTCAATCACCACCTCTTCCCCATCAAGCCTCACCAGCGTCCCCCGATCTCTGTTCCTGAACCCCGAATCAATTGGCCAAACCTCGATTTCCTGTCCGAGTTTCAAGCCCGTTGGATCCTCAATATTCCCCTCTTGATGCAGACCCTCCGCAAAGTCAGAGGAAGAGACGATCTCCAAAGCCTCGGGACCCTTGATGGTTCTCAGCTTCCCCAGTTGGGAAGCTGCTGCCCTTTCAGCGGCTGAGAACCGCTCGATCCATGCGAAGACCTTGGGGAAGTACGTGGCGGAGATGTATGTTGGTGGTAGGGCGCCTTTGAGATTCTTGAGCCAGTGGAAGACCCAGATTGCTATCGCATTTCAATCAGTCCCTTTCACCTCCCCAAAACAAACAAGACTTCCAAAATCAAAAAAAAATAAACACAAAATAAATAGAAAGGGGAACAAGGTAAGAAAAGAAAAAGAAAGAAAAAATAACAAACCCTCAATATCAGCCAACCCCGGCCCCTCCCCCCCTCTC
>CAJVRM010000685.1:39199-113442 GCA_911693285.1 Hymenoscyphus albidus
CCCCCCCTCTCACCCACTCCCTCCCATCCCCAAACACCAGCCCCTCAACCCTCTCAAAAGCCCCCCTAACATCCACAAGCGCCTCCCCCCTCACCCTCTCAATCCCCTCCCTACTCCAACTCCTTCCCGTATACTCCTCCCGATCCCTCTGAAACCCCTTAACTTTCAAAAGCGGCATATCCGCCGGAATCAGCTGCGAAGCCCTCATAAAGAGCAAGGTTTCTAGTTTTTGTAGGATGAGCCGTGTGTCGTTGTAGATGGAGCGGCCGATGGAGAGGATGGGGATGCGGCGGTAGAGGGTGCCGATTGCGGTGATGTCGGGACGGGGCATGGTTGGTGGTTGGTGCTGGTGTAGAATTAGCTTGTTGGATTCTTTTTCTTTGGGTTCTGGGGAGTTTGGGATGATGGGAAGGGATGGGAAGGGATGGGAAGGAGAGGGGACAAACGCATTGTGTGTAGGGAATTTGACGCAGGTTTAGATACCATACTATTCTGTTTCTTGTCGGTATCTGAGCGGGTGTTGTGGTTGAAGTGACTTACCTTCTGGCGTAAGGTGAGAAGCTGTAGTGATATAAGATGATTTCCTGCTTAGCTGCCATGATAAAGAATTCCTGGTTTGGAATTTGAAATTTACAACAAGAAGAATGAAGGAGAAAAAAGTCCAAAAGACCTCCTTACTGGCTGCGGGGAGGGGGAGGGAAATAGGAGATTGATTACCTTGAGATCTACGAGTACATGCTCTAATCATCCCGCCATGGTAATCAAGTACTTTTAATCTGGTGAATGTGGAGGGCGGAGAACCTGGGAGCTTCTGTACCTCGGCTCGAGCTTATTACGTAGTTTTACGAGTATACAATACTGATCACTCGGTCCAGTACTCGTATTTGTAATTTGGACAAGAGAAGCACAATTATAATTGTCTTATTTAAAATATTTGAGCAATTGTTTCAATTATAAATGGCCAGAATTACTACCTATCCGGCTTAACTGGAAGAAAAGGTAGAAAATTCAAGTGGTTCAAGGTTCATTCACTGCCAATTTTCCCACGTGCATCACGACGTCAATATCACAGTACCCCACACTGCAACTGCCCCTTTCCCCTTTCCCCTTTCGCTTCAGCGCTATGGCCACCCGAAACACCACTGGGATTACTGGAGTTGATTCGTGGCTTGCTGTTCCGATTGGCGAAGAATCTCAAATTTTGAGTGGTGAATTGATGTGTGGTCAAGATTGGAGAGAATGAGATTCACATTCTGAGAAAAAGGTCATTCATTTATCATTTCAAAGGTTTCCGAGATCAGATAATACTTTACAACAACTCATATGGTTTTCCATCACAAATCGTAACTGCCCGCTTCAAAAGCCTCACTATTGTAAAATAGGGCGGAAATATTGTTCCCATTAAACAGCCGTCCTTCCAGTGCGTTAACTGCCCGCAAAGCTGAAAGTTGATTCGTGAATTTGATAAAGACTTTTGTTTTCTCTCCGTGTCTGTCGATGTAGACTCTTTCCACGCGGCCATACTATGTAGATTCATATTAGTATCCGAAATCAAAATATCAACGCGTACTGCTTGTTTCGAGGAATAAGGAAGACATACCTTCTCATCACATTCCTCCCCAATTTCCTGCATCAATCCGCCATCGCCAGACCCTTCAACTTCCTCATCGAGATTCATACCATCGACCATTCCCCGTAATACAACGACTTCAGACATAGGCCCGAATTTTCCACCTTCAGACTCCTTTTCGGGAACATTCTTCCTCCCTCCGATGATTTTTCCTCTTGCGCCAGAAGGATCACGAAACACGCCACCTTCAGCGTCAGATTTCTTCTTCCGTTTCTCGACTTGAACGCGTAAGGGGTTTACGATACCCGAACCATCGGCGCCGAGACCTGTTCCTTTGCTCCAGCCATACTTGGACATGAGACGTTCGGCAAACCCTTTTTGACCAGGACGAAGAGAACGTGGAGCTTCATCATCCGGTGGAGCCTCATCTTCTTCTTCTGGTTCTGCAGCGAGGGCTTTTTCGAGTTCTGCTTCTGAGGCGGGCAGTTCGCTGGGTGCTGGAGGGAGATTATAACGAACTGGAGCGCGGGATACTGTACTTCCTGTATCGAGAGAAGCTGTTGGCGGCGGCGGAGGAGGTGGTGACTGATCCAGTGGACGAGCAGGACTTTCAGGCCCAGAATCGGCGAGGGGCTTTGGTGGAGGCGAGTCCATAGGTGGAGGAGCGAAGGAGTAGTTCGAGGGCGGCGCGAATTGATTTTTCATTTGTGGTCGATAGTCTTCTTCATCACTATCCTTCTCGCTTTCTGATTTCCGGGCCATTCTATGTGCGTATAGTCTATCTTTCCATTCTCTGATTTCGCGGATTTTTTCATCACTGTGTTTGTATTCCTCGTAGTTGTTTGGCCGTGCTGGATCGTAGATATCGTCCCAATCTTGAACGGCGACATGTTCTTCTCTGTGCTTGTTCTTCCTGCGCTTACGACCTCCTCTTTGACGCTTCTCCCCGCCTCCGTAGAAACCGTTCACATCGTCATCGTCTCCTGTTGCTGTCCAATCGGCGAGGGTATTTTTCGCTGCTGGTCTTGCTGATGCTGGAGCGGGCGGTTTTGATATTGGGGTGGGCCCAGGGTTTTCTGATCCTAGAGGAGCCTTTGGAAATTGGGATTTTGGTTTGGGCTTTTGCGCCAATTGAGGTCGCTTGGTAGGTTGGAACCGCAGAGCTGCTAGAACAAAGGTTATTTACTGGCCTCGTTACAACGTGATAAGATTATATACCAGCGTCTATTTGAGGTTTTTTCGCCGAGGGGTCCTCTACTGGATCTGAGGTGCCTGTCTTGAAGACAACTGGGCCTCGAGACACGCTTGCAGCTGTTGTCGTCGCGCCGGGATCAAGTAGATTTGCATATAGAGAGAGACCGATTCTCGGAGCCGACGAGGAATTAGAGGGATTCGACATGTTGAGATTGGTGGTAATAGTTCTGTTGGTGCAATCGTCTTCGCAGCCTCGTTGATGGAGTGAGGCTGACTCCGTACCCAGTACGAGTAACTGCCCACTACGGAGACAAATCGGAGCTGTGATGATCGGAAAGTATCCTTGAGGGCCGAGCCGCGGCCCGTTTGCGAAACGCCGATACCAGGTAAAGCTCCAAGACCTGAGCAAGAGGAGCTCCGACACAGGCCTATCTTGGCGGGGATAAGGTGAACTCTAACTCTCTTGATGCAAGCAAGCCTCACTCAGGTCACCGTCAACGGCCATAGATCAGATTTGAAATCGCTTCTTTTCCAATTCATTTCCCCAAGTTTTTCGCATCGTAATCGCGTTGATAATTGTCTCACCATTATTGCCAAGTTCCCCACCATCCATCGCTCCTCTTGGCTGCTTGTATACCTTGTTGCGCATCAAGATTGTGCATTTCCATCTCCCCGAGTCGTCCCAATGGCGACCACCCTTTCCGATTCCTTCTCCTCAGTGGACCACTCAACGGCTGTAATCATACCCAGCAAAACCCAGCCCCTCGCTGTGTCCTACAAAGCACTCTCTGCCGAAGTGCTGTCCTTCCAAAAGAAACTCGCAAAGCTCGGTCTCACCCCTGAGGCCGCCGTCTCCATCGCTCTCCCCAATACATACGAATTCATTGTTGCATTTCTCGCCAGCGCCTGGCAAAGAGGAATTGCCGCCCCTCTCAACTCGGCGTACAAACAGGAAGAGTTTGAGTTCTACATTGATGATCTGAAGTCTGCCGTGGCTCTGGTGCCAAAGGGCTCTTTCCAAAAAGATGGGCCAGCCGTGAGAGCTGCGAGAAAATACCAAGCTGCAATTGCTGAATGCTATTGGAATGGACAAGAAGTTGTGTTGGACGTGAAAGATGAGGGAAAGTTGAAGGGGAAAGGGAACCAAAAGGTCGAGCAGGCTCAGCCAGATGATATCGCTCTCGTCCTCCATACGAGTGGTACCACCGGCCGACCCAAGGCAGTGCCATTGACCCACCGAAACCTCACCCGAACCATGAAGAATATCAAGGATACTTACCAGCTCACAACAGCTGATCGTACTATGCTTGTGATGCCATTGTTCCATGTTCACGGTCTTCTAGCTGGTTTTCTAGCACCCCTTTATTCTGGAGGATCTGTTGTAGTGCCCCTCAAATTCTCTGCTTCCGAATTCTGGGATGATTTTATCACTCACAAAGCCAATTGGTATACTGCTGTACCAACCATCCACCAGATTCTTCTCAAAAACCCACCTCCTGCCACAAAACCCAACATTCGTTTCATCAGATCATGTTCCTCCCCTCTCTCACCAACTACTTTCCACCAGTTGGAAGAGACTTATAATGCACCCGTTCTTGAAGCGTATGCCATGACTGAAGCTGCACATCAAATGACATCAAACCCTCTTCCACCAGGAAAACGACAACCAGGAAGTGTTGGTATTGGGCAAGGTGTAGAAATTGCCATTATCGACCAAGAAGGAAACAAGGTTCCTCAAGGAAAAGAGGCGGAAATCTGTATTCGCGGCGAGAATGTCACCAAGGGATATTTGAACAACTCTGAAGCCAACAAGTCATCCTTCACCAAAGATGGATATTTCAGAACTGGTGATCAAGGAAAACAAGACAAGGATGGCTATGTGATTATCACAGGGCGAATTAAGGAATTAATCAATAAGGGTGGAGAGAAAATCAGCCCCATTGAGCTTGACAATGTTCTTGCACGTCATCCCAAGATTAGCGAGGCTGTCAGTTTCGCCATTCCAGACGAGATGTATGGACAAGAAGTTGCCGTGGCGATTGTGCCAAAGAGCGGACAGAAACTGAGCGAGAAAGAATTGAGAGATTGGATTTCAGAGAAAGTTGCCAAATTCAAGATTCCCAAGAAGGTATGTATTCCCTCAAACTCCCCACAGTTAGTAGAACCTCCGACTGACTTTCGAAAACCCTTCAGATTTACTTCACAGACAACATGCCCAAGACTGCCACAGGCAAGATTCAACGCCGCATTGTAGCCGATACAATGATGAAGCAGGACGTCCCCAAGGCAAAACTCTAGTTCTGCTATACTGTACACTTTATGAAATCCCAATCTCGACCGACATACCTCTTCCAGGATAGATCGACACTAATTGAGCTCACCGAAACCCCATGCTGTTAGATACACGAATAATCATATGAGTTTGTATTATTTTCCCCCTCTTTTAACGATCATACAACGTTGGAAGACTTGAGTGGTAGATAGATTTCTTTTACAAATGAAACATTTATTGAAAACTCTCTCCCCTAGGTTTATGTCCCATATCTCATATGGCGCTCTCTCTCTTGAATGATTACCCGGAATATTGATCGGAGTATTGGACAGTGGGGTATTCTATCATATGAATCTAACACAAACTATTCCACACACATCACACACCTCACCCCTTCGGCGTCCTACTCTCCCCCTCCCCCTCCCCCTCCATCCCCTCATTCTCACTCCACACCCCAAAAGCCCTCGCCCAGCCCTCCAAAATCCCCCCCACCTCCCGAAACCT
The DNA here is from genome assembly GCA_911693285.1 of Hymenoscyphus albidus. NCBI lineage: Eukaryota > Fungi > Ascomycota > Leotiomycetes > Helotiales > Helotiaceae > Hymenoscyphus > Hymenoscyphus albidus. Next base: position 44,740 of record CAJVRM010000685.1, read on the forward strand.
CACGGGCTTCGTCATAAACACATCCACGCCAGCTTGGAACGCCATCTCTTGGTCCTTCTGGGAGCTGAAGCCCGTGAGTGCGATGATTAACGCGGGTGGGTTCCGTTGGAGCTCCGGGGTGGAGAGGTGGAGGTCGATGGATTGGGTGGATGGGTGGGAGTGTGGAGGACGGGTGTTGAAGGGGAAGGAGGAGGAGGGGGTGAGGATTTGTTGTTGCTGGTCGAAGGCGAGACGGCGGGTGTGCTCGATTTGTCGGATGAGACGGGTGGATTCGTAGCCGGACATGATGGGCATGGAGACGTCTAGAGGGGAAGGAAGGAGTTAGTGATGAGGAGATCGGTCTTTCTGTGTTTTAAGGGATGGGTTTGGGAAATCTTACCCATGAAAATAACATCGAACCCCTCCTTTCGCCGTTCAAAGGCCTCCACGGCTAGTAAGCCGTTGCTGGCTTTTTCAAGCTCCCACTTGTTCTTCTTTATGTAGGTCTCGAGGAGCATCATGTTGATTGGGTTGTCCTTGGGATTTGCTTTAGCGAAGTAAACATGGAAAGGTGTACAGAACAAGTCTTACCTCTACTAAGAGCATTTTGGGCACCCGCCCACTGGGCGTGGCACCGACGACCTTTTCTTTTGATGATCCGATACTTCCTTCTGTGGAGAGAGATTGACCAGGAAGAGCATTCTCTGTCGAGCTCAAAGTCGATTCCGCCGCTGTCTTCCCGACATGTGGTGTTTCTAAACTAACACTAGGGGTTCGAGAAAGACCGCTCCCAGATGAGATCTTCTTTAATGAAGTAGTAGGCGAAAAGCCGATGGAAGTCGGGAGTTTCCCAATCAGTCTCAAGGCCCTCCCAACATCAGGGTCTACCACGATATTATCCGCCAAGTTTGCAGGCACAACTGGCCCACGAGCCTCATCCACACCTATCTTCAGGAATCCTGGGTTAGTGCTGTCGGCTGTGAGGGGTTGGAGTGAAGCTGCGATCTCCGCATCGAAGCAGTTCAGCAACGCTCTTGCTAGACGGTGCGGTCCAGCAGGTGTGCTCACGAACTCGAGCGTTTGCCCGGTATCTAGTTGGGAAGAGTAGATATGTCGCTGAGTCCCGTTGCTGCAAAGAATAATCAAAATGCGGAATTTGAGATCCGCTATAGATGATTGGTGGAATGCTGATTCATCGCAAATGATGATATCGGGGTTGGAGCTTGCAGTGACAATGGCTAAACTGAACCATTTCGTGACATACTGCTCAATTGAGGCTTTTAAACTGGAAAGAGCTCCACGCTGAATCTTCGTGCAGTGTGGACCCGGATGGAAACCCTTAATCATGACAGTCCGACCACTGCCTCGGCGACGAACTACCTCAATGGGTTCTTCCATTTGGTTCAGATCGGATTCTGGAGCCGATTGACAGTTGTCCAATGGTAGACTTAGTTTGATTTCAGTCCCTTGGCGTAATTCGCTGCGTACATCAATAGTACCTCCTGATAAATCGACAATCTGTTTCACAATACTCATACCTAATCCAGTTCCAGGGGCGGTCACGTCCTCCTTTGAAATGTTAGTTTTGTCTGAAGAGACCTAGAATATGTAGGCTGGATGTGTGAGTCCAAACCTGAGAAAAAGGCATAAACAATTTGGTTTTCATAAAATCACTTGACATGCCTTGCCCTGAATCGCTCAAGGTCAAGATAACCATTGTTTTCCCCTCGTCATTTGTATTTGATCCACTATTGGCAGATGGCATAGTCTTTGACTCAAGCTTTATTTTGATAAATCCTGAAGGAGTATACTTCAAGGCGTTACCAAAAACATTCATAGTAAGACGACGCCAGGTACCCGGGACTGTAGGAAATTTCCATCGTTCTTTATAATCAATATCTAGAATCACAGTGAGGTTTTGGTTTGTACCATCGGGTGGAAGACGATTGGAGGCGCGAATTGCCTCTTGTCCTCCTCCTGGGGATAAGATTCCTTTGTGACTTTGTGTCATATCCGCCAAACCCTGGGAGGAGAGACCATTAAATTCGAATCCAGCAAAAACACCTTGGATGACTTCTTCGATGATTGCAGAGATATCGAGATCGGAGACACTGCCCATAGGTTGCATAGTATCTTGGCCAAATTTCTTGATCTTGGAAAAATCCAAAACGTGCTCGATGGTGTCCAAAAGGGTACGGCCACAAATGTCAACCGTTTCCACTAGGTTTCGTTGGAAGCCATCAAGCGTAGTATCGGCCAGGAACTCCACACTTGCAAGAATTCCGTGGAGGGGACTTCTCAGTTCATGTGATACATTACTGATAAAATCGCCCTTTGCATGATCTGCGCTTAGTGTATTGAGACGAGAAACTTCGGACATTACACTGTGACCGAAAGCCACGAGGTATGATAAATGGTTGCCTTCTGTAAAGCTTCGAGTTGCCGATGTTGACCATGCAAAAGAACCAATGAAACAGCCAGACGTAGAATCGTATAAAGGTACGAAGAAAATCTGCCGTGAGCCCGGAAAAGCAGCCAGCAAACGCTTCAATTCAGCGGCTATTCTTTTTTCTCTCCTGAGTCTGATCTCTTCCATCACGGGTGGCAAGATGGTCGCTTGAGATCCCCGTACCAACTGAGATTCATCTGGTATTACTGGACCATCTTCATCAAAGCGAAATAAAGATCCTTGCGGATAGCGCCTCACGAGTGCGGTCAGAAGCGATTGATCAATTGCGCTGAATGTTTTGGGAGGGCTTGTATCTTTATCTTTCCAGGAAGATGAATGTCTCGTGGAGAAGCCTAATATATCGGATTTTGCATCAGCGTTGATAGACGAATTCGAAGTCATACTTCGGGTATCCCCTCGATCCTTTCGATCGTGGTCAGAATAGGTGCTTGTGTAAGAGCCACGGTAACTGGAAGAAACATATGGACGAGGTCCCGGTCGGGCCAAAGTTAGGGGCTCGAGGTCCTCTTCTTCGCTCGAACTTTCAGTACTCCTCACGTCAAAACCCCGAAGGTCGGCTTCCAGGGTATTTCGTCCATGGTAAAATCGAAACGGAGCATCAAAGAAAACAGCTCCATCCAGCTTCATTCCTTCGCGAACAAGGTTGGAAGCTCGAGAAAATGTTCCATGAAGGAGATCTGAAAAACTATCCCCGGAATATTCGCGACTGGTTCCGCCCCTTGCTTTTTCAGCTTCCTGTGAATGTGGTATCTCGCTTGAAGATCCCCAAGGAGAATTGTTGAGGCCCTTTGCGCCATTGAAGCTGGATGTGTGTTGCAAAGGAGACATGCCCGGGCTGCGAGTGGGATCAAACTCGTCGGTGGGAAGATCATATACCACAGGGTTCTTGTAGTGATGGGATTCGCCTGTGCTTCCCTCATCTTTATTGCTTTCCCATTTGAAATCAACGCCAGCACCGAGTGGGAGATTATATCGTTTCAGTATTTCCCAATCACCGTCCATGCTACCATCTCCCTCAATGAAAGCGTGCAGTGCTTGACTCATGCGCGTAACGATAATCATATCTTCCTTAGCCCGGTTGTTTTCAAGGTGATCCATGATAGTTAAAGTCATAGTTTGTAAGAATAAGATTTGCTCCTTGGTGAATTGAGTAGTCTTGGGCCTTTCGTCCACCACATATACACAACCAATAGTCACACCATTCTTATTGACTAAAGGTACCCCGCTATAAAAGCCCCAGTTTGGAGCTCCCTTGACACAATCAAGATGGCACAAGTGATCATCTTGATGCAAATCGGAGATGAAGACTATTGGTATGGAACTCGACCCATGTTTGTCGCCATTCCCCTCTATCCCCAACTGCAATGTCCGTTCGCATAATGATTGTGCACGGAGAACTCCATCGCGACTCGATGACCAGGTATTCTGCGGAACCCATTCATCATTCGGCAGGCTTTGAGGAGGGGTAGTCGAGTCAGCTAAAAAGTATTCGCGTTCGGAGTCGATCAAAGAGACCACAGCTCTTTGACAGGCAAGGCGAATAGCTATCAATTGCGCAAAAGCTGTCAATGCTGTGTCTGAAAACGAGCGCAAATCTTGGTTCGCTGGGTTGGTAAGACTGGTATCAAATTCGAAAGAGGCAGTGACAGGTGCAGAGGAGGATGAAGATATGTTTTCTTGGTCAATCGAGGGGGAAAGTTTGAGGGAGGGTGATTGAGGGCAAGGTTGATAATAACTGCGTGAAGCAGCTCATTAGTTTTCATTAACCAACGAGAGCAGCACTAGCTTTACCGGTACACTTCTCGGGCCCGCAGAGCTTCAAGGGAGGGCATTTTCCACCTTTTCCTAGCCAAGGTGGTTCCAAGTCGCGGTGATCAAGGCTGAGCGACGTGGGGAGCGGGGTCGGAAAATGCTGGTTGTGAATGTAATCCCTGTTCCCAGCTCAACCAGTTCAACTTCAGGCTTGTAGATGTTGGGTGGGTGGTTGCAAGGCACAAATTGGGAAAGGAGAGATATATATAGAGGATGACAGGACATTCTGAGGTAAAGGCGAGATATGGGAGTTAAGCAGGCCTTGGACAGATGCACTCCATCGAGATCTAACCCATGCAGGGTCTACGCCCCATTCTTTTGACAAATTTTGAGAGTTTGAGACCGCGAACTTCACACGCCGCTTGAAAATTATGATTGATTGGGTATGTACTGGCTCCTAAATGAGCAATTACAGTACCCAAATATTCCGAGAGGAAGTAAATATGATTGACGTGACATTACCCCCTTTTCCGTTTCGCAAACTTAACCGAAAGGTATCTACGAAGCTTTCACTAACAATAAATAGCTCCCAAGTTATAAGACTTTTCCCGCAGTTGCTTCTGATATTTTTCAGAAATGTTCTGTCAGGTGACTGGATCAAAACAAATAGGTCAAAAGTCTTTGATCTAAATTATAAGTCGCAAGAGTTAGGCCTAAGTGCTATTTTACAATTTCTAGGTATGTACTCTCCCGGTGAACAAGAAAAGTAGCAGAGATTCATTTTTCATCTTATCCTAACTTAACTAAAAACCATTATATTATATTAGTTATTTCGAACAATTAAAGTGGTTTATCGAAAGCGATAGTATAATAAACCTAATTGTTCTAGATATTTAAACTTCTTTTATTTTAGTCTAACTTAACTAAAAACTATTAACGTAGTCCACAAGCGAGTTGGATTCCCAAGCGAAATGGATTTTTTTTCTTGGCATTTTATAAATTCTTAAATATCTCACGACACAATTAATTAAATTAATTACAGTATTCAGAATCGGAATCCTCACATATTTCTTCTCCTTTTTGACAAGTTCGTATGTTATGGCCATGTTTCCCACATAGTCCACAGCGCCGGCGAGGTACTAGACTCGGGCTCGTACAATTACTATTTTCTGCTAAAACCACTTGTTCTTGCGAATCAACATTACTAAGGACCCCTAAATCTTGCGCATCTTGGAGAGTAAGTGATCCTCCTTCCTGTAATCGGCGCTTTTTCGTACGACGACGCCGACTAAGTTGATCATTTGCTGTACGAAGTGTAGCATTCTCAGCTCGTAATAAAGCTACCTCAGTGATTGCACGCTGTGCACCCTTTGCAAGCTGGTCTAGGCCATATAGAATCTGGGTCGGAGAACTATCTTGGTGTCGTACGACCTTGTTTTGTATATATGACGTCTGGGAATATGCCTCTGTTATGTTATTTGGGGTCTTTGGTTCCCAAATAGCTAGGAGGCTTGTTGAGGTAGATGGACGTGACGGAGTCCTTGGACGTATATCAAGCTGTGAAATCACAGAATCTGGGTCGTACGGCACTAAGCCAGATCCTCGAAATCCTCCTCGAATGTTTGATTCAGTCATTGTCGTACGAAAGGCAGTATAGAATGTTGGTAAGAAATCCTCCTTAGAAACATATGTCATGTGGAGTCGCATTAATTTCTCAAGTTCAGCACCGTACGACCTTTTTAACGCTCGAAAACATCCTACATCGAGTGGCTGGAGTCTATGAGAGGAATGAGCTGGCATGCAAAGAGTAATAATGTTATTACTCTTACAAAAAAGCTCAAAATCGACTGAGTGGTGGCTTTCATGGCCATCAAGCACAAGCAGCCGGTGAATGCCCTTCGTACGAAGCTTTGTATGCCGATCGAAATGAAAAATCCAATCTAGGGCTCGCTCATTTGTTGTCCAGCCATTTGTAGTTACAGCAATTACCCAGTCGCGTGGTAATTGGCTGTTTTCGTACCAGGAGGAGAGGTGGTTCTTCCCCGCCAAAATGATATATGGAGGCACTACAAAGCCGTACGACCCAACACCTTGAATTACTGTTGCCCATTCCCGGTTTCCTTGCTGTACTGTACGAGGCCGAGAAAGCCTTTCGGTACTTGTAACAACCATTTCTGATGTAATTTGGCCCATACAAAACCCAGTCTCGTCAAAGTTATAAATATCCTCCTCCTGAATCCCATATTTGTCAATTATATTTCGTACGAGGCGAAACCACGCGTTATACGCGTCTGGATTTTCGCATTGGACTCTTTGATAATCAATCCTTCGATTAAAACGCGTCTTAAGTTCAGGTTGTCGTCGTACGAAGTTCGAAGTCCAGTTCTTGCCAACGCGTCCTGCACCCCGCTCCGAGAGGATACGATTCGCCATATCTTCAACACAACGTACTCGTGGGGGAAATGATCGAGAATCTAGGTCGAGAATATGTCGTACGATAACTATTCCTTCAATCTCTGTAAGTTTTCGAGATTTAGCGATAGAATCTTGTCGTGATAATATTCCATGAGTTCGATTAAGCAATGTCGTATAAGGTACTTTATAGATCCGCGCAACCTTCTTAACTTTTAAATGTGGGTTCGTACGAAGCGTATTTAACGCAAGAATCATATCAGACTCTGTCCAATGCTTAACCATTTTGTTTGTTAAGAAAAAACGCGCTCTGAATAAGTTTGTGGAGTGCCAAGAAAAAAAAATCCATTCCGCTTGGGAATCCAACTCGCTTGTGGACTACGTTATATTATATTATATTAGTTATTTCGAATAATCAAAGTGATTTATCGATAGTATAATAAAAGGCAACTGTTTGAGATATTTTAAACATTCTAGTACTTAGAATTAACTTACGCTAATAGTTAGAAAAATGAATCTCTGCTACTTTTCCTGTCCACTGGGAGGTACTGTAGCGAAGACATTGTTCGAAATCCCATTGAAAAAAGAAAAGCATAATCAACCAACCATAATCCCTGTTGCCGATCGTTGACTGTTAATGTTGATCAGGAACCTGAAGAATTTCCGTTCTTTCTAACGACATCCTCATTCAATTGATCACATCCACGCCTTGAATTACAGATAATTCGACTTGCCCCATCTCTGTCATGATTTCCAAGTCACGAACATAACGTTTTCTATCTCGATTCACTCCCTGCATTTTCCCCACAATCCAGGAGCAAGTACTCCGATGACGTCACACAAACCGGGCGTCTTCTTTCAGCCGTGGAACACTACCTATGACGCAGTGCGCAATCGGAATCTAGAATGCGGCGTCACTAGCTTACTGTTGGAAATGTAAATACCCAACAGCATCCTCTGCATATCCTCATTCAATCAAAAAATACTTGCTTCTTCGAGCTCCAAAACACAATTCATACACCTCATCAAAACCCCTCAAAATGTTAGCTTCAAGAACAGCAAGCAGAGCAGCAGCCCGAACCCTCCGCACAACAAGACCAGCACAAAAATCAAATCAATTCCGTCATGCATCAACGAATCAGCAAGCCGCCGCAGCAGGCGGTTCATCAGGTCTCGTCGGAGGACTCGCAGGAGGAGCCTTGGTCTTCACAGTCAGTAATTCCCTTTCTCAGCCCCTCCTTCCAGCTCAACACTAACTCCCCACTAGGCCGGATACTCATACTACCACTTCTCGGGCGCCAAATCCATGGTCAACGCTGCGCACAACACAAAAGCCAAATTCCAATCCCTCAGCAAATCCATTGAATCATCAGCCCCAGAGCCAAACGAAGCGCTGAAACGGCTGCGGAGTACCGCTACCTCGTATGCGGCTTTCATCCCTGGTGGGAAAGGATATGTGGATACGCTGTTCAAGGATCTCGAAGCGGTGCAGGAAAAACATGGGGGTGAGGTGGAGAAGGTTGTTAATGAGGCCTATTCTGAGCTCAAGGAAGCTACGAAGAAGGGTATGAGTATGGAGAGTGTTTCCCAGGCTTGGGAGGTTATCGAGAAGGCGGCGAGTCGGCTGCGAGATTTGGCGGGTGATAGTGCGGAGCAGATCTTGGATAACCATCCCCAGTTGAAGGAGAAGTTTGGTGGACAGATCGACCAATTGAAGAGCATGTCCGAAAACCTAGGACCGGATGCGAAGAAAGAAATCGATGAGGTTTGGGGTACTGTCAGCGATGCTGTCAAAGGAGGCATGAGCGCCGATAGCATAAATAGGGTCCGCAAAATCTTGCAGGACAAGATGGAAAAGGTCAAAAAGCTCGGTGACGAAGCCTGGAAGAAGAGTCTCGAACAGATGAAGCCTTACCTGGACAAAAGCCCGGAAATCAAGAAGGTCGTTGAAGAGAACGCCGATTCGCTGAAGAATGGAAATATCAAGGAAACATTCGAGCAGGTCAAGAACGCTGCCAGCTCAGGCAGCGTCGAGGACCTGAAAAAGTACGTCAAAGATGCCGGAGAGAAGGCCAAGAAAAGTGGAACGGGACAGGGAATTGAGAAATATGTCAAGATGATTCCTGGCGGCAGCGAGATCTTCCCTAAGCTACGGAAGTTGCAAGAGGTTGCTGAGAATCGTGGGGATGATGCCCAGGAAATCTTGAAGGGGGCGTATAAGGATATCCAAGATGTTTTGCAGAAGCGAACGGCCGAGGCGGAGAAGCTGGCTGAGAAGGCGAAGGAGAGTAAATAGGCGTTAGATGTTACAGCGAAAGTTTGTAGGAGGTGCACAGGACTTCCAGAAGAATATTATAATACTGTAATTGTAAAATACTAAAGCCAAGAAGTTTCAAATTTCAAATAAGCTTATTGCAAGGAACAAAACTTCTTTATGTGAATTCATCCAGATTTCTATTCTGATGTTATCGCGTCACTACCTTAATAGACAAAACCTTCCAAATGGCAAATACCAGCCTGTTACTCTCACATCCCCTGATTAGAAGAAAAGCAGCTGGCCTTTAGTAACTTAGCACCCAATTAACTCTCAAACTAAAAGCCCAGAAATTTAAATTCCACTTCTCTTATTTCGTGTTCAGCAGTGGCTTTACGAGCTGACCTACCGTAACCCAACCATCTACTATATATATCTCTATCTATCTTCCATTCTAACCCCACCCCACCCCACCCCCTCCTCAAAAAGGTCCCATCAAATATTCAAAACCAGCAACTAGTACAAGCACCATCATAACCCCCCAGCTCTCCCTAACGCCCCATGCATATCGAGACTCGGTCTATTCTCCATATCAAACGAGCCTACCGGCATAACATATCAAAATTCTCCAGATTCCCCCTTTGAATATAGGGGTGTAGGTATCGAAAAAGAGAAAAAAGGGGTGTATAATAGAGTATATTTCTTTCATAACCTAAACTTACATACTCGCTTTCGCTTATTTAACCTCCTCGCGCTGGAATCTATTTATCTCGAACTATCGGTCTTCCATGGGCTGGTGAAAACTCATATTCCTTGCCTTGAGTTATATTCTAACGTCTGAAGTGGCAAAGTTCGAGTAAGAAACCTGATATTACTCTATCCATACTATTCAAAGCTTCAAAAGTAACTATACCAAGATCTGGTATCTCCTCGACGGTTCGGCGTAAACCCTGACCAGGATTAAGCACCCTCGCGTAGATTTGTTTAACGCATAATTTCAGGTCAATTCTGACACCTTGGCAATGCCAAGCTATCAATTGCACTGATTTCCCAGGAAGGAGATATATAGTCACAGGACTAGAACGTGACTATATAATTCTAATAGGTCTGTTTAATCGTTAAAATAGAAGTACTTCTCTTCAAATCATATACAATCATATACTAAATCTTAATAAGGAAGGATTAGGTAAAGAACTTAGACAAAGCTATTATTTGTATTAGTAGACATTGTAAATCTTAGTACGAATCTATATGTTGTTTTTCTACCCAGGTTAGCACGTCCTTGACCCACTTTAGATTTACGCCGAACCGTCGAGGAGATAAGGAACTTAAGTATCTTCTTTTACCTAGTCTCCCAGTGGACAAGATAAGTGGCAGTCTTGGCGTAGTCGATTTGCGTGCATCTCTATAAAATTCCAGTGCCAAGACTGCCACTTATCTTGTCCACCAGGAGCTAGTTTAACAAGAAGTAAAAAGAAAGAAGTAACAATGATTCTAACCTATTCGTATAGTTGATTTGGCTATAAGGCCTTTAACTTCTTAGAATAATATTTTTATCTCATGTGTATATAGACTAATAACCACCTTCCTCTCTTACCTCTCTTACCTCTCTTCCCTCTCCAACACCCAACATCAAAATCACGATTCACACACCACAAATCACACACATCCCGTAATCCCCTTAACACCATGATAATCAATCCCCCGCTCCTAGTATCCGGGATAAGGATTCTTCTCTCAGCATAGTAGCTTCCACATACTGTAAAAATGATCAAACTCGGGAACTAGGTAGTATCTATCTCCTCTCTTTCAACCTCTCTCAACCTTCAAATTTCATTTTATAAGTAAGCTGATTTTGGGGTGATATACAGTACTTTATATATAAATAATGAATCTATTTTACATGTTACTTCCTTACTTTCTTAATTCCTTACTTCCTTTCTTAATCCCTATATCTCTTCACTTCTTCCCTTCTTCCTCCCCGACTTATCACTCACTCAACTCTCCCCTCATCTTCCCTCAGCTCACTCCCTACCCCCATAATCCCACATCTCATCCCTAGTAATCCCTCAACACCTCTCGACCTTCAAATTGCATGTTATAAATAAGCTGATTTTGTTTTGATAATTTGATATACTTCATACATATTGTAAATAATAAATGTATTTTACTTTCTCACTTCCTTACTTTCTTAATTCCTTACTTCTATACTTCTTCACTTGTAAAATCCCCACTCTTTCTTCCTCCCTATCTTATCACTTGCTTGTCCCCTCCCCTCTAATCCCATTCCATTAATCACAACCCAGAACCCTTATACTGTAACATCCCACATCATCCAACATCCCACGAGACACACCAGAAGAAACTCCAACTAACTCACTTACCACCCACAAATCTTCCCCCATAATACTGTACTCCCGCCCCCTCTCCCTAACCATCCCCCCTAAAGACTACCACCATCCTAACCCCACCCAACACACTTACAACCCTCCCTCCTCCCCTCCCACCATCAAGAAGAAAAAAACCCCCCACAAGGACAACTACAGTATCACCCACAAGATAAACTAATTTACTCAAAATAACCAAAAGATACCATAACTATATCCCTTTTAAAAAAGGATGGGGGATAAATAGAATGACCAAAAAAAAATAAACGAGGACATGATAAAAAAAGGAGAGAAGGAAGAAAAGAAAGAAGATATACACAACATACCGACTATACCATACTGTACTTACTACTCATTAACCTGACTCAATCTGGCTCACACCTAAATGATCCGACCGGCAATGTATGCACACATCAATCATTCACATTGCATGCAACACAATATCACATCAAACCAGAAAGGAGATTAAAGCGAAAAACTCATTATTTAAAAAAGAGAGGATTGTACTCATCACAATGACAAAAGAAAAAGAGGGCATTAAAAACTCATAGTATCAATGTACAGTTTGTATGGAATCTCGCTTGGTCCTAAGGACATGTCCTCCGCCAACTGCAGGAGAAACATTCCCATCCTCCAGCATGCACCACCATTTTGTTTTCAAAGAACAAGACAGCAACACATATTATGCCAGCATGAACCCCGAACCCCCCCAGCCCGCTGCCCCAAGTAAATCCCAAGGAAAGGCTCAATCAAAAACGCTCAAATGCTTGGATCCGATCCATGATGGGCTTCGTTGGTCCCCAGAGTGGGGCGTAGTAATGGGAACAAATGGAAACGTTGCATATTAGGTCTAGTGTATTGAAAACGAAGAAAACGCCGACTTCCCAGATGATCTACAACAACATTTGTAAGAGTCCTCCAATAACAGAGACACCAGCGATTGCCTCGTTGATACCGTATGAGGCGGCAGCAGCTTTGCTAGTGGTGCTTGATCCGCTTCCGCTGCTGGTGGATGATCCAACACCACTCTTGGCATCGGCAGTGGTCTTGCAAGTGTAGACACCAAGAATGGCGGCATTCTTTTGCTGCTTGTCAAAGGTGCTGCAGTCGATCTGGTTGGTAGATTGGATGTTGAAACCTCCGGAAACGAGAGTAAGTGCTGGCAAGAGAGGGCTAGAAGATGCATCAGTAAAAGTATTCCTTCAGAAGGAGAAAAAGTATGGTATCGAATACTTACGTTGTGAAGTTTCCAGAGAAATCAATGGCACCTCCCACGGTGGACAGAGCTGGGAATTCCAATGCAGCCAACTTGGAGTTGTTGGCAACTTGGTTGGCACCAGCAACTGACTCGAGCATAGGGAAGGAGATGTTGGCAAGGTCACTGTTGGCAACGAATGCAATTCCACCTCCGGCACCTCCATCACTCTTGGATCCAACCGTGGTCAAGTTAGGGGCGGCAATGCTCTCGAAGTTGTTTCCATAGAAACCAAGGGATCCGTTGACAACAGCCAAAGATGGGATGCTGACAGATGAGGCGTTTCTAAAGGTAGCGTTGGCAGCCCAGATCAAGTTAGGGAAGCTGACCTCGAGAGCCTGTCCGTTGGAGTCAATTTGGAGCAATTGGGTCACGTTGGCAACTTGGGTATCGAATTTCTTCAAACGGTTGTTGTTGTTGATGTCTAGGACAGCGACCGTTTGCAAGTTGATACCATCGAGGGAGCTCAAGAAGGTGTTTGTGATGAGGACTGAGTCGGCTTTGGTGACAATAGCGGTAAAAGAAAGAGCGGAGATTGCTGGCAGAGCGCTCCATTTGATGCTTCCAACTGACTTCAACGTAGACATGCCGAGGGTTGACAAAAGAGTCAAGTTGGTGAGGGTGAACTCCTTCTCGATGGATGTGATTGTGGTACTTCCCAAGCTCGTCAAGCCACCAGCATTTTCACTGATGAAAGCTCCGCGAACTATCTGAGGTCCATCGATGCTGATGACTCCACCGGCACTTGGGCCGATGATGATATCTCCAGCAACTGTTGCGCAGTTGGCGAGCGCTGAGGCGTCTGCGGCCGAGTTAATGGTCACTGAAGGGGCGGAGCAGATGGTTCCGGTTTGGGCTAGAAGAAAGGGGTCAGCATTCAGTTTGCGTTGACGGTGTCGCTATATCGATGGGGATTGCTGTCCATCACCAATTGAGGCAGATTGACGTGGAAGAAGGCCAAGCACTGTGTGAGGATGTGATCTTGACTTACCAGCAGCTAATCCGGCAACTGCCAGGACGGCGACAACCTTTTGGGCGATCATGGTGAAGAGGGATTATTATGCTGTACAAGAGCTTGTGATTAGAGTCAGCCAAGGTTCGGTGTGAAGACAGAATTCGAATCGAGGCCAGTCGAAGACGAAGATATAGAGTGCAAAGTATTGCTGTGGACGAGTGAAAGGATGGATGTGATGAAGCGAGCAGCTCGGGGAAGTTTTGTTGTTTGAAGAAGCGGGAAATGGGGATGGGGTGGGATGGGTCGAGAAACGAGAAACGGGAGATGAGACGAGCGACACTTTTTATGGGCCCTTGCCTTGGTGACGTTTCGCCCGCCAACCCTTTTGGTTCTCTGCCCTGGCCGCAATCCAAAGAGGAAAGAAGTGATGCTGATGATACGGATGTTCCGAGCAAGAGCGATGGGTCGAGGTGGATGTGGATGTGGATGGAGAGGACGAAGGAACGCTGGACTGACTGACCTTTTGATGGGGTTGGTTTTGGTATGGTGGTATGGTGGTCTGGTGGTATGGCAAAAGGGTTGGGTGGTAAAAAGCCAGAAAAGGGGCGACAGCACAATTGTTGGGTTCGTGTCACGTCCAAGTCTACTCTCTTTTTCTCTGCTTCGTGAAATGAAGAAAACGGGGCCTTAACGATAGTGATGAATTAGAGAAAGGTACACACTCTGGGAAGGCTGGAATGTCCAGGCTTGATGGTGTTTATTAGGACGAGTGGCTTTGCGTACAACCAGAAATTTTCGAGCGCGCAGAAACAGGACAGGACGAGCTTTAAGGGATGCGCGAGGATTGGGGCCGAAGGGAGCCACTGGCAGCCAAGCACCGCCCCGGCAACCGCACTGGCAGCAGCAGGGGCTCTCATAGGCTCGCGATCCCACCGTAGCGAGCATCCAGGTTGGCTAGCACTGGCAGTCTGGCTGGGGATGGGCGTGACAGGGGACGACAGGGAGCCACAGGGGCCATGGCAGGGGCAAGACGACGCGTGCAAGGAAGTGGCGGTTGAAGGGTCCGGCTCTGATTGGCGAATGGAGGGTGGAGCCAGCGGAGCTAGGCCGGTTTAAGGTTTGCTGGCAGATTAGAGAGATGCGCCTTCGCCGGTTGCCAGTGATCACGGCCACAGTAGTGCCACAGCTTCTACGGAGTAAACTTGCTAGTAATGGTGCTGGCGGTGGATGGTGGATGGTGGATGGTGAACGTGTTGACAACGTCCTCAACGCGGTACGAGTAGGCTGTAGGGAAGAGTAGGGTGCAGCGAGATGCTGGTGTGTACGAGTACTCATATCAGCATCATCATCTGGGAATGACCTGACCCCCATCGGCATTCAAGAATGGACAACACCATCACCAACTATGGCGACCGTGCTGTGTACGGAGTGTGCAGCAAGCTAACGGCACCACTTCACTTCACAAGCAGGTATTCAGCTAAATTTACTTGTACGGGTACACAGACGGTACAAAGCATACAAAGTATACAAAGCATTGATGGCCCCGCCCTGTCTGCACATCACCACACCCGCGCGGAGTCTCAGAACTCTCAGAGCCTCCTTTCCTTGCCAAGTCGCTGTTATTCCGCAATCATTTCTCATGACCGTCACATTATTATTACCGTACCAGTTGACTGTTGACTCTTGACTGCTGGTGATGAAAATCGTTCATGCTGCAGCGCCTCCCACCACCACACTGGATCCATCATCCGCAAAACATTTAACATTAATTGCGGGTACCACCGAAATGAACACCAAATGAAGCACTTCCAATCCTCTCCTTATCTCAACTCCGGCCATCCAATCTCCCAACCCGCCAACCGAGGAAAACACCATGACATGACCACATTGCCATGTTTATACGATGATTCCCGCCTTGTTTCAACGGATCCTGCACCCTCCTTCAGATCCCATCCCAAACTTCCAATTCTTGCGCCTTCCAACAACGACCCGACCCCACGAAACATCTGCTTCTCAGCCACCTCCATACTGAATGTATGACTTATTTTTATGAACCAATCATGAAAATGTTGACAAATCTTCGTATAAATCCAACTGCAGTTGCCACTACTTCTGGTCGAGTCCTAACCCTGGCTATCGAGCCTAGTATCGAACAGGACCTGTGCAGTAGGGTGCCACCAAGTTCACGAACACCAACACTGACCAGGATCCCTTACACACGCTGTGCATGTGCAACCTGATCACCAACAAATCCAAAGTCGACATAAATTATACTTCATACACTTCAACACAATCCCCAGATTCTCCATGTCTGAAAGTGATTGAAAGTGATTGAAAAACGTCTTTAGCCACATGGAAGCCACCGGCATATCCAAGTCTGTCGGAATCCTGGAATGGAAGCTCGGGACCAGTCAGTGTGCATGGTGTACGAACGATCAGCATTGATACTTGCTTCCGATTCGATAGAAAAAGAAATTTTTCAAACGTTGGTGGTTAGTTCGATTCGGGTATTGTGGTGGTTGCATACGCAATCTTTCTGCAGCAGTAGCTCAGCCGGTTGTCCAAGGAGCTCGCGTTAGCCTACAACCTCTAAATGCACCTTAACAAAATAGAAGACTTTGTATGGATGTCTTCAAGCTTCCAGACATACAAATGGAGAACCAAAGAACTGTCCGGCTACACAAACACAACATATCGTACCTACCTACAGGTGCCAACAAGCCCATGTGCAAAAGCGTACAACAAATCACAACATCTAGAATGCGAATGCGAATTGAAATAGATGCAAATCGCTACACTCGGCAATCAAATCTTGGCACCTGCAAGGACCCCCACGAACATGCAGAACAGCAGATATTCAGAAGCAATTCCACCTATTCAAACTCCCTTCAGACGGCATGACTCTGGGCAATAATATAAAAATATACTCGGCGGACGTCTTGAACGATCTTCTGATCAATTTTAAACCACAGCCCTACGTGACGAAACTTCGGAAAGATCGAAATTCCCGTCTGTTTCAAGAAACCTCCTATCTTCGCTATAACCTTGGGAGAATAGTTTCAACGATCTATAAATATCCAAACATAGGTACGGGTCCGCAATTGACATGATCCAAGTTTTCGGCCATGCCATTTAATAGATCGAATGTTGGACGGATTGCAAGTATTTTTCCACTTATTCCCGTTTATGGCACAAGGTACTTTTATGTGGTAGTTTTTAAGTTATAGTGTTTTTATTGTGATTATTTTCTTTATACCACGCCACCGCACTTCTCAACGTCAATTGTTCTTTCGAATCTTCTGTGTCTGGATATGAACCCATAAACTCTGCGACATCATCCTCAAATCCCTCTCCAATATCTCTATCAAATGCGGCAAGGGCTCTCAGGAATATCCAGACGGATTCATTAGCCCATCTAAATGATACCACCAGATTTAGGACTTGTTGATACACTTTCCTCCTCGTTTCGCTTCCCACTTCTGAGAGACAGAAGAACAGGAATGAGAAGCCAGAGATATCGCTTGGATGACGGAGAGCCCAATCTTGAACCACAGGTAATAATTCTCGGAAAATCTCTTCTTTTCCTTTCCCTCTCCCGTCGGCACTAAACGTTTCAACAAGCCACCGAGCGTGAGACCAGGCGTAGTAATTCTTTGGATGTCTTTCAGCCGCAACGACAATCACAGACTTGAAACCTTGCCGGATATCATATTCATTTTTGGTCTCATAGGGGCCGGATGAATGGAACAGTGAGAGCAACCATCTCCGATGAGACCATAGTGTTGGAGACTTGGTATGGCGATGTAATCGTGCAGTTAGGAGGGTATCTACGAATCCCAACTCGGAATTGAAAACCTCCTCCCTATTCTGATGATGCAGCTGGAACTGAGATTTTACAATCCTCTTCCGTGCATTCGCTGCGGTAAGGTGTTCAGCATCCATCAACAAAACAACAAAACTCGCTTTGAGAAGCTCAACTTCCTCATCCTCCTTCCCTTCCCCTTCCTCCAGCTTTGATAGCCGAACGTGACGGAATAGGATTTCCCGAGCCACGATGAAGGCTTGAACCAGACTCCTTTTTGGTATCGCGATGCTGGTGTCTTCTATGATGTAATTCTGGTCTGGGGGCAGTGCATGGGATTTTGGAAGCAATTCTATCTCCAGTAGCGAACTTGGGTTCCGCGGCTGGGTGAGGATGTGTGTAAGGGAGTGGTAGATTTTATGGGCTTGGATCTGGCTTTGTGGGGTGACGATGGTGTCTTCTTTTGATAGCGCTCGTGACATTTTCGTTGGAAATAATATAATACGTTCCTTGAGTGAAGAGGTTGCGGGGAATATGAGTCGATCCGATGGCATACATGTACTCGTACAATAGAGTGTGGAATTCGATGACAGCCTTGCGTGCACGGACCAGTTCGAGCTTCAGACCCTCAACGATTTTTGAAGACACAGTGACAGCCTTTCCACGACCGTGAGATTCCAGAGCTTTCCTGACCCAAATCAACACATCCACGGGAAACCTCCCTCGGATTTCCATGATAGCGACGCAGAACCGCAAACGATATCTGCTGCCATGCCTTCCCTACTCATCGTTGTGTTTGTCCTCCAGCTGGTTATCCATTTGCTGAATACCTTTGGAGCTGGGGTGATTAATAGTGTTGTATGTATTCTTGCCTCTCTGTTTCCACTTCGTTCTTTCTTCCTCCTTCGTTGTTATTTTAGCGTTCTGGAAGGGATTTTACTAATGGGATTATGGTAATAGCTATGGAATCTATACAACCTCCTTCCCGTTCCAACCTCGAAATCCGCCGCAGAACAGAAAGCGCTGAAGAGGGAGTTTGTGAAGGTGCGCAAGGAGATGAATGGGACGAGTAGCCAGGACGAGTTTGCGAAGTGGGCGAAGTTGAGGAGGCAGCATGATAAGTTGTTTGAGCAGTTGAAGGAGAGTGGTATGTTTATTTTCTTGCTTCGTTCTCTTGGACTATGGGTGGTTGTTTTATATGATTTTCTCTTGTTGCTATGGAATTGCTATGGAATGATTTACTGACGACGGTCTTGCACAACAGAAGCCAAGTCCGATTCTACCAAGAAAACCTTCGATTCCGTCGTCAATGGCCTCCGATGGCTCGGTCTCAACGGCGTAAGAATGCTCCTGCAAATGTGGTTCCAGAAACAACCGATGTTCTGGATTCCAAAGGGCTGGGCGCCTTATTGGGCGGAGTGGCTGCTTTCTTTCCCTAGGGCCCCGGTGGGAAGTGTGAGTGTGCAGTCTTGGTCTGTTGCTTGTATGGCGGTTATCTTGTTGGTTAGTGATGCGCTTGTTGCTGCCGTGGCGTTGGTGGTTACTGCTGGGACGAAGACGAGGACGAAGAAGATGGAGGAGCCTGTGAAGGCTGAATCTGGGAAGAAAGCTAAGGGGGAGCAGACACAGGAGAAGAAGGAACTTTAGATTTATAACCATGATGGGGTTTATAATGTTTATTTTGCATTTATGAGTATGAGATACCTTTTGTCACAATTTGTGTATGGTACAAGTATGGAGGATCTAGAAATGTCTCTCAACAAAAAGACGCAAAAGTCGCCATGGCTTTCGCTGGGACTTTGCAACACGAGTGAGATGACTCTTGGCAGAGTACTTTGGGCTTGATCTGGGCATACTTTTTGACTATGAGGACCATGGGAGAGAGGATCACTCAAAGCTTCGAAAGTGCCACTGGAAAGTTGAAGTCGCGGATATTATTCAGGACTTGAAATTTGAAGACAAGATGAGGAAATCGTAAGAGAGAAGAGATAGGGTTGACTATCGTATATACAAACCTGACATCCTTGAAAATTTGAGTCTTTTGAACCTAGGAAACCTTGAGGTCTGAACCATTTGTGTTTGGATAGTTTGGATGAAAAATTGTGGCAGGAAAATTCAAAAATAAAGGCTTGAGAAAAGCGGGATGGGTTCCGATAAGGCTTAGCGTCCACGCTAGTCCCCTTACGGCGGCTGTCAATGGCAGAATCTCCCAACTTTAAGGTACAACAATGAACCGTGTCTTGATCCCCTCCATGCTTTCAATCGCATAAGCACTTCTACAATCATGGGGATATCTTGGGGGACGTAAGTAAAACTCCATCTTTCAATCTTTGTACTGAAAGCCAAGCTAATACTCCACAGTGTCAAGTCCCTGCTCTTATTCTTTGGTCCAATACTTCTCCCCAAAGTCATCGCATTCTACCGCTCACTACGTAGCCAAAATACTCATGGCATCCCCATCCGTCCCATTCCAGCACCGGTCTCCAGAGCTCTATTCCTCCTCTTTATCGCCTCCTCTCTATTCCTCACCCGGTCTTTACCTCCCTTTGCGCCCGACAACATCTTCGCTATAACCCAATCCCGACTCCAAATCCCCACCGACGTCCTCTTCACTCGTCTCACCACCGTCCGCGAAAATGGCCTCACAGAAACAGACAGTCTCCTCCGCAACAAAATAAACTCTCTCGAGTCAAGATTACTCTACTTCCAATTCGGTCCCGACGTTCTAGCAAACTGCCAATTCTGCCAACCCGAAGACGCAAATCCATACCTCTACTATCACCTCCCCTCGCTCCTCGCCCCACACCTAATAAACCTCTTCATCCTCGCGCTCTGCACCAGCGGTCTATGGAGCGGGAAGGAGGGGGCCGTCTGGCGCAAATCCGTCACGATACTAGGTGTAGTCCTAGCCCTGATCGACATCTACACAGTCTCAACCTACAACCACCAGGAAAACTCGCGCGCAACAACACTCTCCGCAATCGAGCCGTTTTTCTGGAAAGTCCGTACCTACCGCTTCATCTCCCTCGCCATCCTCGACGGCATGACGGGCTGGATGCTCTACCTCTCCAGCACGAACCGGGCTTTCGTGGTTCCTCCGTCGCCTGCGGCACGTGTCGAAGCCACGACGCGGATGCTGGATAGTGTGAGGAGTAAGATGAGCGCCATGTCCATCCTGCGGAATACCATCAATCGCGATGAGGGCTTGAGGGAGAAGAGTCGCGAGTATTGGGTCACGGAGGGGACACTGATGGGCCAGTTGATGGAGGAGAGGGAGGTGATTGAGAGTGTGAATCATGCGCTGGAGAGTCGGATTAATATGAGTACCATTAGCAAAGACGCGGAGGATTATGCGCAGAATGTTCTAGGATCTTTGCAGGAGGCACAGGAGGGGCTTTCGTGAACTGGTGGGGGTTGGTTTGAGGTTGAGGCATAGCGTGGCGTATAGGTTTTCTTTCTTTCTTTGATTTAGGGTAGGTTAGGTTAGGGAGACTTTCTCGTCTTCTTTTTTTTGTTTGGATGAATTTTATTCCTGATTTTTTGAGAAGGGGGTCTTGTGTGTTAATATACCAGATGTCCACCATGTATTTCTACCATCTTATACAGTACCAAAAAGAAGAAGATCTAGAAGAAAAACAAGTAAAAAAGCAAACCAAACGAAAGAAATCTTCCCCATTCCTCTGCCCTCTCTCCTTCTCCTTGAAGAGGAATAGGAATACGAATTTCTATCATCTCCTGAGTATGTATACAAGATTTAGCCTCTAGGATATAGTTACAGTAGAAGGTTAGTGGTTTACTAAACTAATCAATCACCTAGCTTATCTTATCTTGTCTTTGTAAAGTTAAATACCTAGAGTATTAGACCTAGATTATGAGTTTATACAGTAGTATATAGATTATGAATTATAAATCAATACTGTAAGTTATACAGTAGTATACTCTCACTCATCCCCCCTTCCCCCTCCCCCCTTCCCCACTTCTTTAATCATCCATACAGTCATACTTTTACAGACTATCGCATACATGCAAATCTCTCCACCAACCAGCCTCGAGATATCTCACTACTTTACTGTACTGGTAAGTATATCCTATCTATCCAAC
The DNA here is from genome assembly GCA_911693285.1 of Hymenoscyphus albidus. Taxonomy (NCBI): domain Eukaryota; kingdom Fungi; phylum Ascomycota; class Leotiomycetes; order Helotiales; family Helotiaceae; genus Hymenoscyphus; species Hymenoscyphus albidus. The sequence goes on from CAJVRM010000685.1 coordinate 66,107, forward strand.
CATCCCCCTTTCTTCTTCCCTCTTCCCCCTTCATTTTCCTCTTTGAAGAACTCGGAATTCCCATTCCCATTCCCGTTCCGATTTTGATTTTGATTTTATTTCTATTATGTGAAGTTCTATAGACTATACATACATCCATCCATCCATTATCCTCTCCCCCTTTTCTCTCTCGTATTATAGTACTGTACCCGAGTACTCTATAACCTCTCTTCTAAACAATCTATACAAGCCATATAACTAATGTACTTAAACCTCACTCAACCCAACCCCCACTCAATTCTGCCTAGCTACACCAAGATATCTAAGCATTTCTCCGTCCACGCTATCAAAAGTCATCATACCAAAGGTCCAGCACAAGTAACTTACTTGTCCAATTTCACCTCGCACAATCAGAACCGAAAAGTACTACTGTAATTGTTCTAAACTATTCGTATAATGGATTGAGTTGTGTAAGGTCTTTAGGATAATGTTTTGATAACCTAGCTTAGGGGTGTACGGAGTAATGCCCGGCCGCCTCTCTTACTGGTAGCCACATACCTACCTACCTACCTTTAGTAGATAAAATTTCCACTCGAACAAGATTAGAAGAGAAAATCAGATTTCAGGCAATAAAAAAGAAGGGAAAAAAGGGAAAGCCCACCTTCACACATTCCATTCCCAAGTGATCACTTGAACCATTGAAATCAATCCCGTCATCAAACCGAAAGTCCCCCCAAAGGACCAAAAACAGATTGACGGCTAGAAGCCGGTTATCCACTCTAAGACCTCCATTACATACCCCTCTTTCTCCATCAAACCACCAAATGCATGTCCACAGTTCAATTCAAGCATACCACAATCCACTCCACAATCTCAGCACAAAGAAGACAAGAGGGTCATTTTCTTTTCTTTTTCCTACGACAAAATATACAAGAAGCTCGGAATGTTCCTAGGATTATTACAAAAGGGAAGTCCTCCAGCTAGTCGAAGCCGCATCGCCTCTCCAACCCGATGTCCGGTTTCTAAACCAATCTCAATCTAACCCAACAAACCCCACAAGAACCATTCTCTTTTCCCCCAACTAACATGAGAAAAAAAAAGACACCTCAAACCCTCGCCCCTCCCTTGGTCTTAACGGCAATAGTAAACATCTCATCAACATACGTCCTCTTATCCTCATCATTCTTGTCTCTCTCCACATTCTTATTCCTCCCCGACTTACTCATGACACTTCCAGTCATCATACTTCCGGTAGCTGGCAACTTTTTCATCGGAATCCCCTCTTGTCCCTCCATAAGTGACTGCTCCTGTGAACCCCCCTCCCTCCCTTTCTTACCCTTACCCCAGAACTTACCTGGTAGCAGGTTTGACTCCGCTCCAGGAGTAGTAACAGAATCATCCGTCGCCTCCGCCCGTACACTTCTCGATCTCGCTTTGTCAAACAAAGCCTTCCGGAGCGAGAACCCGCCCTTGGTTTGATCCATGACCGTCGCGTTCTCAATATCAATTTCGCTCAAGTCCAGGACTCTGGAGAAGAGTCGATAGCTTTGTCGTGCGAACTTCGCATGATCAGGGGAATTGGGATATATACGTTGCTCAGTTTGAAACAAGTTCAATGGCACGAACTGTAATTTCCTTCCCGGTGCATGAACATGAATGGGGAAAATGAGTTTGTAAGCTATGAGTAGTGCGGTTCTTGTTTCGCAAGTCACTGTATTCCCACGACACGGCGCTTCGATTGGACTCACAATCAGCTGAGCCTCGTTGAATATAGGGTCATCTATCTCCTCTTTTAATACTTCGATTGCTGCTACCATGGCTTGGGCGAAAGAACGTATTTTCTCATCTCTGTTCTCAGGTTTCGCGGCCATTTTGAAGGCTTTCATCGTAACGGCGACAGTTTGCAGCGGGAATTGTTTGAGGTAATCCACATGTGCCTCCTCAAGCTCATCCACAGGAAGTTGCATCGTTGGCAGCAAATTTTTGGAATCTTTTCGTGCAAGGATATCAAAGCCCGAACCGATCGAAGCTCGAAGAGCAAAGAAAGCGATATGCACACCAGGTTCGAGGATATGGTTGTCGCCAATGTAGTCAATCATCAACTCGAGTTGACTTTTGATCTCACTGTGGGAAATTTCAAGACTGGATGCCAAAAACGGGAGAACTGCCTCTCGTGACGCCCATCGATATCCAGCCGTAACAAGTGCATCTGCGTCGTCTCCAATCACTCTACTTATCAGGAAAAGCAGTTGACCTTTTCCCAAAACCTCACCACCAGGAGCTATAGTTGCACGCTCCGCATCAATCTGGCCTCTTCTCCCTCTGCTAGTCAAAGTTGCAAGACTCTTCTTTCGTGAAGAAGTTGCCGGCTTATGTCCCGTATTTATGATTTCTTCGTACAATACGCCCATCTGGGTTAGGTCTCGACCAAGGTCCTTCGCCAAATCGGCTGCCGCTATACAGTACAACTCCCGAAAAATGATAGCATATTCTTCAACAGGTTCGCCATCCTCGGCCAGAAGATTGGTCTGGGATCTTGACCTAAAATGCTGGTGTTTGAGACCAGCACTTTCAATGTGTTTACGCATTGGGGTCACAAGATTGTAGATGCCAGGCCAATAGTAGCTTGTTCTCAAGATCCAGAGGAATACCGGGTGAGAAGAGGTAAACACATCGGCGAAAGACTATCAACAGTTAGTCAACCCTTGATACTTTCAAGATAACGGTGCCCCGAGATTACCCGTTCGAGAAACTGCTGTGTTATTTTTTTGGTAGGCAAAAGACCATTTGGGGTTACTAAAATTCTGTCGTCCTTGTCAAAGATGGCTGCTGCAAGGACAACTTGCTGCGCACGATTCCTGGCATCCTTTTTCCTTTTGTGAGCAAGAACTTGGACACCAATGCAGGCTAAGCATCCGACAATCGACTATTTGTAATCAGATATCAGTAGGAGTAGGAGTAGAAGATGTGAAATTGGGATGAGTTTACCAAAGATATAACTATGATCGTTGATATTGATGTCGTTCGGTTGCTCGTGATAGTTTTTTCGACTTTTTTCAATTGATATTCTGTGCCGCAAATGCTGAACCAGTTTGCTGCCGCAATTCCAATTGAAAATATGGCGGCAGAGCTAGCTCTCTTCCACCAGAAGATTCTCCATGTTGCTCGAAAATGTAATAAGACTCCGAGCGCAGTGACACTTGCAAGAATCGATATGGCGGCCGAAGCAATGAAGTAACCAACAATGTAGAAGCACGCATAATTCGAGATACCGGCTTGTCCCAGGTAATTCGAAATGCAGAACCCCAAGCCAGCAAGTGTTCCACCCAAGCACACACGCGATATGCTCACTGTCTCATTCGGTCCAGCGGTCCAGAATGCAAGCATCACAAGAAGCATGGGAAGGAAAAATGAAAGCACAGTGAACCCCGGGCTGTATGCAACCTGAATTTGGGATTGCCCGTCTCCGAGAATTATAGCACGAATACCGACAAAGTGCATGCACCAAGTTGCTATGCCACCCATCAAAATTGAAGCGCCTACAAGCATGAGCCTGTCAAACGGTTAGAGATATCTTGTAATTGACAATTGAAACATACCAATTGTAACGTCCTTTCGAAGAGGTTCTATGATGTATGAGTTCCATAGTTGACCAAGCTCCAACATAGCCGATCACAAAAGAGAGAATCATATATCCTGGATTATAGCTTGTTGTGACAAAGTGTCCTTCCAAGGCGGTAAGATTGCTCATCATCACATGCGTAAAACTCATATTGGAAGATGTTACATTGGGGTGAGGAGGTAACTGAGGAGGTGACATTATTGGCGATGATTGGGAGAGGGAGCCCTCTCACATATCGAGCTTCTCGGGCAATGTTTCGAATGAGGAGGAGAGAGGAGGGTTAAAAATGTTTGACCGTATCGAAAGGCTCGAAATATGTGCGTAAGAGCTGCCTTCATCAGCTAAATCCAAATAGGATTTCAAATTCGTCAACACGTACCAGAAAGGGTATTTCCAAGACAAGATATAGGCAGATAAGAGCTATTCCAAGAGAGTAACCAAAACCTGCAGGGTTGCGAAGCGAGCGGAATGAAGCGCAAAGCGATCAATCAATAGTATGAAAAAGAGGATATTATAGGAAAATAATGAATGGACGCCGAAAACCCTTCTGCGAACGCTGGAAGCAACAAGCGTCGCGGTTCGAGACTGAGCTTCAGCTTATGTAGGAAATGGTTTGATGTTGGGTAGTTTGGGAACACAAAGTCTTTGAGAGACGGGGCATTCTGGAATTGTATCAGGGCAGGAGCGTTCCTCTCAACCCTCCTTATCAGGAGGAAGTTGAGACATCGATTTGTCGGCTCGCCCTTCTAGCAGAAGGAAGGAACGACTTAAGGACTTCAGTTTGTTTCTGAAATCCCAAAGATGATCCACTAAGAGACCTCAAGATATAAGTAATGGTTCATTTTATCCGAATCGAAGGCCGAAGAACCTCCCCCATTATTCTAAATCTCCCCCCTCCCCCCCTGGCAATACGCCTTTGAGAAGGCAGCATTCTGGCTCGGATAGATATTGAAATGGTCTCTTCCCTCCACAGACTCTTTTAGCTTATCATGAGGTCGAGGCAGACATTGAAGGGAAGTGACGGCTCCTTGCTCGACACTGAAGCGAAGACACCCCCTCAAATCGCATTCTATTCAATATCCTCAAGCTCTCCCCTCTCCCGTTCCCAGCCCACCAAACGCGCAAGAAACAAGAAACAACATGTTTTTGTCAAGGACTTCATCAAAAGAGATTATCAAGAAAGAATTTTAGCGCCCCAACCGACTCTCCAACTGTATCTTCTTTCGACCACCAGTTCCGCGGCCCTTGGATTCACCATCGCCTACCGAGTCTGGCGACCAATTAGCGAGGGCCCACACAACATGTATGTTCTTTATATTCCGCTAATAAGCAAATTCCACCACGCAGCGATTGAGTAGCGCAAACTAGCACAATGGCCTAACGGTTGGCGTGTGAAACAAGCCGCCTGCGTACTCAGAAGGCACCAAGGGCCCACTCTTACTGCAATAAACCCTGAGGCCTCGTAAAACGTACCCCTAGAAAGGTATATCTCCTATTCTGCGGGGTAGGTTGGGGTAAGTCTCTATGCACGGGTAGAGAGGTGGCCCTGGCCCAAGGGTACAGGACTATTGGTTTTGCTGGTTAAAATGTTAGGTTTTGATTTTTTTTGGTGGGGTTTTGACCCTTTTTGGATGCTTTGCTGCGCTAGTCTCGTGATGATGTACTAGTAACAGTAAACAACTTCCTAGTTATCGCAACCTTATTTATGCTTTTAATTTATTCTTCTTATTTCGGACAACTGAACTCATTAGCAGAAAGTTCAGGGACAATCACGGTGAATTCCAGAAAGCTCCGGATAGTTACTTGGATGAATTTGGAAAGAAGGAACAACGAGAGAATGATCTGTTCTCGTTCTTCCTGTCTACTTGGAGCCATGCTCGATTATTCTAAAGGATACTGTAGCTCGGTTGGGTGTTTGTTTGAGTTGGAATGGCTTCTTGCTACCAATCTGAATAACACTTTCTTCTGGAATTGAAATCAGGCTCATTTTAGGATTACGATTTCCGGGTCCTATGGAGTTTTTGGGGAGAATATTTAGCCTTCCAGCTAGATCACGACACCATATACTAATAACTCGCCCGTCAGCTGCGCCCCACGTGCACAAACCAGGCCGCTTGTACTAACTCAACATTAGAAGAGGCCGCTTTTATTTCATCATAACTATCGATCCAAAGTTCAGAACTATAAAAGAACTTCAGTCCGCGATTTGCTTTCCCCAACTACACCCCTTAATAAAGAACTACACCCACAAACCATTTTCGCACACCTCGACAAGCTCCAATAATGGCAGAACTCGACGCACCTGCTGGCTCAACGACTGGCCCTAGCATATCAGGAAGTTTACGCGCTTTTCACAACATCGCTAAAGTCAAAGCGACCATATACATGTACTCAAGACCGGGCCCTGATGACGGAGTTTGCAACACAAGCTGCCATTCTCAGTTCGACGAGTTGATCAAAGGCACCGAATTCGAGTTCAAGGAGCTTTCCGATCTAAACGCAATTCTGGATTACCGGCTAGAGAAAAACAAACTAGGAGAGCTTTACTGTTATGCTCTGGATATAGGCATACCAGAAGGCCAACGGATTTCGGACATCAACGATCAAGCGTGGAGAGACTCACTTTTGAAGCGCGGTCGAAATCCTAGAGATAAGGAAGACGGAGAAGCTGCAGTTGCTCTTTTGGACAGATATGAAGCTATCTGTAAATGGATCCGGGAGGGTAAAATCTTTGATCCTCCAAGTGAAGGGCAAGGATCTAGTTATGTGAAGCCCAACGCCTATCTTGCTATTAGGTTGGCCGAGACAGAGATGGCGCTCGAGGAGATAAAAATGAAGCTGGAGAATCTTAGACAACGTACGTGCTCCATGCTGTCCATTGAATCTGTTGTTTGCTAACCTGGCAAAGTTAAGCTAGAGCAAGCAAAACGTGTAGCTTCTTCGTCTGCTGCAGAGTTGCAATATAGGGGAAAGAAAATAAATATCGCGGATCTCTTTCGCTATATAATAGATTGCCTGCAGCGAACGCTGGCATAGTTTCCAGGATCGGCGGGGTCATCAGGGTTCTACAACGACCAGGGAACCTTGATCGCCAGCCATGGAGGTCGCATGGATCGAGGGACGTACACTGGGACCAATCGAGCTTCGCATCTAGTTCAACCAGGAAACCGGAGCGGACATAGTAGTTTTTGGAGAGGTTGACGTTGTTATTGCAATTTCGAAACTTTTAAGACCCGTTTAATATGAGTTACCAAGTACCAAGTCGACAGATACTCGATACATTTACTAAAAATAGACTTTCAACTCAGATCCTTTAACTTGAAGCGAAGAGGAAATTTTAAATTCTGATAAATTTCCGTGGAAATAGTTTGCAAAACCTATCCCTCTTCCAGTAGCGAACGCCGAAAATACTTGGATTGTCACTGCTTTCTGGCTTCACCGTGGCACGTGTTATGGTGGGGATCAAGGAATAGATTGTTCGCAAGGAGGGAAGAGAGACGCTCTTCGCACTCCTTAGGTATTTGTCTATCTACGGAAGGGTACACCCGCAACTTCGCTAAGCGAACCCTTATTCACTAAATCAAAAACTGTCACAGCACGCGTGTGGGTGTAGGAACTCTTACAGTACACATAGCCCAAGATTGTCAACTTGGGTCCATCAGAACATGGACTTGAAAATCTACCACTATTCACTTTAAAAATGGGCTACGTTTTCATGGAAAACGTAGCTTTTCACCTCATGGATTTGAATAATCTTCTAGTATTATAAGCATATGCTTAATCGTTCTAAAATTGTAACTATGATATTTTCTGTTACTGGGTCTATGATTCTCCTATTGTTTTGAGGGAATTTTGTATCTCACACACGGAAGAAACAAAGCGTGACCCTTGAGGAAATTGACAGATGCCTAGGGGCTTCTCCGATGACAACAGGGGGGAGGGGGGAATTTGCCTGGGACATGTAATATTTCGCACTGGAGATACGGCTTTCATACTAAAAGGCTGTAATTTGACAGTTATTCTAAGGGAATCCAATGGGTTTCGGATAGTTGGGCTATGTTGTTTTACTGCCATGATGTTTGGCGAGTGTTTGGATTCTCCTGAAGTTAGGAACCGATGGGAAATTATCGAACGTGGTTACATAGGCCGCGTGTTTCTCTCACTTTTTTTGTCCCTTCAATCAAGGCTCGACAGTTTCTTTTCTGGTTTTCAAGGCTTGAATATATGGTACAGTAGGCTTATCCGTAGTTTTTGGCACAAAGATTGCCCAAGAAAATTAGTGGCTCTTATCACATCTACAGTAAGACAGTCCATCGCAGAATTCCCTAGTGTGATTTCTTACAAATTGGTAACTATGTAGGTTGACTAGTCTCTTTCCTACTTCGCTTATTTCGCGGGTGATTTCTCGGAGTGCGCCAGAAACCTCTCACACTCAACTCCATCAGACTCAACGCCCTCGGCAGCGAGCAGCGTCTATATTATCACAACGCTCTCCCTTTATCATTAAATCATGCCTCAATCATATCCCTCCATCCATTCGTTCTACAAACGGGAAGTCCCCGCCGAAAAGACGCGCCCAAACACGACTGAACCAGAGATCTCAAGTCGCTGCGATGACGGCTTCAACGAAGAAGAACTACTCCAAGCAAAGGACCCAATGAGTCGCAAATGGTCCCCATCGCGCGAGTATGAGGAATCGACAATCCACAAGCTAGTCCCCGGGCCCAACTTCGTCACTTTCCAGGGCCGAGTTGTCAATTTCAGCACCATCAAAGGTTCATCCAGCGTCGAGAAAAAGGCAGCGGGTTGGCATAACCTGCTACTCAAGGATAACACCGCCGCCATCCACGTACGGTATTCTTCTTCCTGTACATATTCTGGCGCTGACGTGGAGATTCTATAGATCAAGCTCTACTTTGCGCCAAATGCTTACCCTATCAAACTGGGACAATTGGTATCTGTTTGGACAGGCTTTATCTCCAATCCCTCCAAACATGGGCTCTCTAATATCCCAGGAATAACCGTATATGGTAACCTCTTTCCCGGTCGCGTAACGTCCGATCTTTTTATGATCCATACCAGTGACAGCGCTTCAACCATCTGTCGCATTCCCCTCGAGTACCGCAAATCCCAACCTCTCTCTGGTCTCATGTCGCTATCCAGCTACTTAGCCGGCGGTCACGATGGCGTCAACGGAGTCAAAATCCTCGTCTGCGTCAAGAGCATTGGACCTCTCAAGAAAATCCCCAACAAAACGGGTGGATCCTCGGATTTGATTGAAGTGCTTTTATTTGACCACACGGGCGAAGTCCGTTTCACGGCTTGGAACGAGATTGGTGATAATGTTAAAGATTGGCAACCCGGAGTGACGATTTTGCTGATTTCCAACCCCGGATATCGCGTTGGACATAATGGGAAGGGGACTGTGGGTATGGTTCGACCAACGATGGTAGATGTTGACCCGCAATTTCCTGATGCGGAGTGGTTGAGAAAGTATGCGATGGGATTGACGAAGCGTGAGAGCTTGAGCTTGGCATTTCCGGAAGGCGTCTGGGATGTAGAGGCTGCGGAATATGGGGTTGAGAGAATTTTCTTCACGTTAGCTGAGTTAGAGAGGTGGTGAGTATCTCACTGCTTCTGGCTCATCGTAGTCTTTGGAGATTCTAATGTTTTCCAAGGGTGAGATCTGATGGAAATGCAGTGTTTACTGGGTTCATCAATGTCATAATTCTGGAGATGAATCTCTACACCCTACATCGACGTAACATGCTCATGTGTGGAGAATGGTACATTCAACTATATTCCCATTATTCGTTTCTCTTCTTCACTGACACCTTCTATTTAGCTGTGGAGTGCCAAGCTTCTCTAACACCTCACCCACACCCTGTACCCATTGCAAGCAAGCTGTTTCACTTCACCTCAACCCCAAAATACTCGGCACTCTACTCGACGAAACAGGTTGTATCGCATCTGGAAAGCTACTCTGGAGCGACCGAGCCTGGGAGTTGTTGTTTGGCAGAAGTGTGGAAAAGGTTTCAAAGATGTCGATGCAGGAATGCAGATTACTTGAAATGAGGTGTCTGGGCATGAGAATTCATCTTGTGGTTGGATGGAAGGGTGAGGGTGAAGAGGGAAGATTAGGAGTTTTGAGTGTCATGACTTAAACATCGGATGACGGTAACGATAAGGAGAGTATTGCTGGTTTACGGGAATAGATGGCTGAGTGGCTACTTACTTGTTGGTTTTGCTTCAAACTATAGAAAAGGTTCATGTATACCTGAGATGGAGAAGATGCTTGGTTGATTGATATCACATTTAGCGTCTGGTATACAGTACCAAGCTTTATCTAATTTAGCTTTTAGAAAGTCTCATCTGCGATAACACGCAAAGAATCACAGAGCGATATGCAGCAAGTTCATATAATCAATTATGTTAGCAAATAAGATGGAGATCATTTAGTGAAGTTCCTATATATACTACCCCCCCAAACTCATCGTTCAGGATAGCGAGCGTTCTATTTAAATACGTCACGAACCGTGCCTACTTTCAATTCTCATGAAGCACAACACGATGAACAACGCCAAATATCACGAATACAGTACATGTTGAAGTCCTGTACCTCCGTAAGCCGGACACTCGCGTGGACAGATATACTCGCAACCTGTACCCAACCAAATCTTTTTCCCAAGTCACAACTCCAAGTAACATATCCAGCTCTTATCAACCAACCTGGTGGTTCCTAACCAGGTTGCAATAGCATCGGGGCAACAGAGCCGATGACAAGACATAAAGTTGTGACGCCTTCGGCCTATGAAAGTGAAGTAGTAAAGAGGCCAGCGATGGTGTTCGTATTGCCATAAGGCCCTTGCACACTTCTTGCGCAGTTGGTATTTAAGATATTTAAGATTTTGCCATTTTCTTTTAGTGATTCTTGAGGTTGTCACGCCGGTGCGTCGTAATTTTGTTGAGTGATTTGGGTGAGGTGAAATTCTAGTGTAGGTGAGGTATTAGACCGGGTTTTACCGTACATTACAGTACATTGCACCTTTCGCGCAGTATTTCTGCGAAGACCTACTGATAATGAATACAGAAAGCCGTGTCATGGCTAGAGTTAGAAAAGTTTAAATGAGTAGATGAAAAGACTCGCTTACCACCAAGCCTCAGCCGTATTTGTGGTCTTGAAGTACAAACTGTCTGCAAAGGCAGTGTAAGGGGAACAAACGACGTTGAACGAATGGCCACCACTTAAGTGGTCGAGTACCAAGTTGAGCTAGCTGAGTATACTAGAGCTTTACTATGACGACTTTTGTCTTATTGTGGACTATTCCAAACACGTAACCACTCAATTGAAAAAACCCCTATCATAGCGCACCAACCAAAAAACTGATCGTCCGATATTCAAACTTGGCTCCTTCCGTAATCTTTGCTATTCTGTTATCTGAGCAAGACCCATGCTCTTTATACTGTGCCACTATTTTAGAAATTTTGTGCAGTGCAAGACAATCTCGAAGGATTGTAAGGAACCAAGTTCCAGGGATATTTGAAGAAGTGATAGGTCATAGAGTGTCGAAGTGGGAAGAGTGCCCATAGTCTATTTCATTGTGTCTACATAGCACCAGTACGACCAATGCCATAATTAAGCGCAGATGCACAAAAGAGACATTATACATTTTTATAAAAGTCCATGTTATAGTCATTTTCTACTTCATGTCCATGGGAAAGTAAAAAATATAAGGAAAGGGGGAGAAGAAGAAAGATTTGGTATCATTCGTGCATTTATTGGGTTTGTGTCTGTTACACCACTTCCCATCACATCATCCATTCGTATCTCATTACCATTGATCTTTTGCCCACTCAGCCCCATCCGTACAATCCGTCAATTCGTCACTAGCCTCCCCCAACTTTCCGCCGATCAAAGAAAAAAAGAGGCATCAACCTTGTTGTATTCGCTGATGCAAGGTATTCCGCTTCACGATCTCGTCTCAAATGTAAATCTAGACCACGACAGGATTTTTAAAGAAAAAGAAAAGAACAACAATCGGATCCTTCCCAACTCCAAATCAGGTATTATGAACCCCCCTGAGCGTGGTATAAAATCGCAGAAAGAAATTGCGTAAAGGGGAGAACCCCGTCATCCAGAAATCCTCAGAAGCCTTGTCATGGGCCACGTGAAAGGTTGTGGCTGGTTGAGCTCATAAATCGTACATATCCCAACCACCCATTTGTTCAATAGCATCTGCCTGCCGAGGAAGCGTTTCGGAAGATAAATCCTGTGCTTGAGCACTAGCGTATTCGTTCCTTAGTTCCTCTTCCAGTCACAGTTCGTCGTCGTCTTCGGCGATTTCAGCAGGCTTCAAAAGACCACCGACCTTGGAGAGACGTTCACGCTCCGCAGCCTTGGCATCTTTTTCTTGTTGCTCCTTTTCGGCAGCAAACAACTCTGTGTTATCGCCTGAGAACTCCTTCAATTGGATGAGGAAGTCACGAAGATTAAGTCTGAACCGAGCGTCATCGTTGTTGAACGTAAATAAGCCTTCGACAAACAATTTGATTTGGGCACTGAGTAGGGGCCAGTTAGTGAGTGGCTTTAAGATTCAGGACCCGGGATTTGACTTACGGTTGCAGATTTGGGAAAGCATTTTGCAAGAGTGTAGCAACAAAAGTGCCTAAGAATTCCTTGTTGGCTGTTCCAGGAAGTGCTTGATCTCCACTGTAAATTGGTCCCTGAATCCTAGGGACGGATCCATCAGCGGGCTGGATATAATAGAACATGCGTGCCAATAACGCTGACTGAGACTTGAAGCCGGCTTTGTGATCTGTATCAGTAAGAACGAAGAAGACGTCCTGAAGAATAGTCACGAAAAATTGCTGGAAGAAGGCGTTCGATGTCGTGGGATCTGATTCTGCAATGTTTTTGATCAACTCGTAGCACATGTTCAGGCCAGCATACTCAACCTCGCGGTTGTCGTGCTTACTAGCCCACATGCAAGAATCGATAACAAACTTGAATTGTCTGTTGTCAAGCCTAAGGAGAGCTGAGATGTATTAGCTAAAAGAACATAGAATGGGAAGTGATGCTACATACCTGGGAAGCAGTTGAGGTTGATAGCACGTAGAAGAGTGAAAAACTCGACACGATGTTCTGGGAATTCCGAAAAATCCTTGTTAATCATTTCCAGAGTACATTCGAAGACATTCTCCAAAACGATAGGAACGTGGTCCTCCATAAGTGACTGCAATGGACATTAGTAAATTTCCAAACACATGACCTGTAAACGCTTGGACAAGAAGAGTATGTGCTTTTAAGTACTTGGAACGATAGGGGGTCCAACGTACAGAAAGTTTGGTGATAATTGTAGACATGACCTTCAAGACCTCGGCATCTCGCGCGTTGGGTACGTTGCGATTGTAATCAACAAGAACGGCATCCAAGAGAGCTGGCACAATGTTGGTTCGGACCGCCTCGAGATCATCGGCCTTCTCAACGTATGTTTCGATAAGCTTCAAGATCTCCTTTTTGATAGTTCTCAGGCCTCGAACATTGGGCATCTTGGTTGCAATTTCACCTTAAATATGTTAGCATAGATTTGCGATAATTGGGAAATAGCTTACCGTCGCGGGCAACAGCTTCAGAAATCATCTGACTCGTGGCACGGTACATATTCAACATGTCCATATAAATTCGGCCGACTTGAGGATAGAAGTAGGGCCCAATAGAAGAGCAAGCAGCCACATTAGTCTTCATGACATTTCCGATAACCTTGATTGCGTCCCCGTCAAGCAAAATCTGTGGGTTTTCAGTGGCTTGCTGAATCATAGCATCCCAGGCAGCATTTGGATAAGACATAAGTTCAGTAATAAGTCTCTCTTGTGCGTTCTTTTGGGGCTGTGCAGCAATCATATACCCGCAAGCTTCGTAGAAAGTGTGGACTTGTTGAGGTGATAGGTCGGCGGTGATCTTGCGCATGCCTCTAACAATCTCCTCAATAAAGGGTTCGTTTTCACCGGGTTGAAGTGCCACGAAATGTCTCTTGCATTGTCTAGCAATCTTGATGAATGTATCGCAAGCCATATCTTGGACACCTTCATGAGACTCATGCATGAACTCGAAAAGCTTGTTGACAACCGTCTTGAGGAACTTCCAGTGTGCCTTCAAGAATCGAGGATATTGGCCAACGATATACATAATGTTACTTGCTACAACAGCTTTGTTGTCCTTTCCTCTCTTCATTTCTGTCAAACCAAGAAGGTCCTTGATGACAGTAACGAGAAATCGCTTTTCGGTTTCCTCGTTCATGGCCAGGGAGATGGATCCGATAGCCCAGCAAAGAGTGTTGCAATTTGCCCAAGACCACTCAGAACCGTCGACTTGACGAGCCAGCTTATCAGTCATAATGTTCTCAGTATCTACGACATCCAGATGGGTCAAGAATACGAGGCACTCGCGAGTTGTCTTGTATAGTTGAATGGTATCGCTCTCCTTTACGAACTCTCTGACAATCTCTCCTTCGTCGTTCTCGACAATCAGAACTTCCTCAGGTCGGACCATCTTTTCAATCATCACAATTCTGAGATTTGAAAGAACTTCGTTGTACTTGTGTTTTCGAAGAGGATAGTTTGCAAGAAGGCTTGGGTTTGGAGCTCCCTGACTTGTTATACCACCAACACCCATATTCAAAAGTGGGTTTGGATCATTGATAGGGAGGGTTTGCATCTCCTCATACAATTCCTGAACTAGCTTGGTCCAGTATTCCAAACAGATCTTGAAAATCTCGCGATCGTCGATTTGGGAGATTCGAATTAAGTAGAAGTGGGCGTGGGTAAGGAAGTCGCGATTTGGAAGATTCTCAATGAGCTGTTGAATGTGGTTAGTCAAGCTTGTATATACTCTCAGGGTAACTCACATTTAAATGAACGCCAAAGAAATTTGTTAGGAACAGGGCAAGATTTTGGATAAACTCTTGGTCCCTAGAGTTGCTAGAGCTATACGTAGACTTGAGGTCGAGTGTTAAAGGAATGATCTTGGTAATGGCGGTCAAGACCTCAGTAAACATTTGCACCAGCTTCTCATCATAGCTATTCATCTGGTTGGTTTGTAGGCCACCAATCTCCGTCAAGCACTTCAGTGTGATATTTCGGAACTCAGGCATCTCGAGGAATCGTGTGCGTAAGGTGTCAATGATTGGGGTCTCAAAGATATATCCAAGGGGGATCCAGTTGAAGAAGCGAAGGAGGGTCTCCAACGTAGCCTTGATTAGACTGGATTGAGTGGCACTATTCAAAACTTCGTTGCAAAGCTGGAAGATTGAGGAGAATTCAGCACACATCGTCGTCTTGAGATTCTTTGTTTTAGTCGAGGTCATTTGCTCCGCCGAATAGTCGAAAACCTCCTCAGACAACAGTCGCAGAATGGCCATGTTGTTTTCGCAAATGGACAGACTCGTGTGGCAGGAAGATATGATTTCGTTGATAAACGTGGGCCAATTGTGAGGCCATTCCTGCTTGAGGATAGAAACGAGAACGAGATTGAGCTTGTTTAGGAGGGTTCGTTGTGCTGCCATGGTCTCCTCGGAGCCGGAGCATTGAATAATGAAGTTGACGACGAAGTTTCGAATACCTAGAAATCGCGTTAGTTTTTGAAAACTGCGGGGTTCGTGTAATACCGACCTTGACATTGTTCCTTGGGCAGAACCTTCCACCGGGTCATGATAACGTTGTCGAGTACTTGCAATCCCAGATCTATGTTGATTTGTCAGTAGCGTTGATTGACAAGCGGAGACCTGGAGACAAACATTTCGTGGGTGCATATGTCGCATCTTGTAATATCTTATCCACCAGCAGCCAGGCATCGCTATCCTCCTTGAACTATTATGTTATGTCGTGTTAGCGGGGGTTGGGCAGCTTAAGCAGGGCTTGTCGCAAATGTTCGTACCTGGTTCAGAGTAGCTTGAGCAGCTTTTTGCTATAAACCTCACGCGTCAGTAGGTGCGCTTGATAGGAAAACGAAGAGTTGACAAGTGCGTTGGTACTTACAGACTCCCCTCTGCCTTCATAAAAGGCGCGGACTGTCGCGTCAAGCTCTTCAATAGTAGGAGCCATCTTCGCCGCCTGGTATCAGGAAGAAGGTTGTGACCTTTGGCAGCAGCGATGGACTGATGTGCGTCTGAAGGTCTGCGAAGATGCAGCACACGCTGAGGAGGGAATCAGCTTGGTGGGAGAGATGGGTCGTGGACTATTTGCAAATTGTTCTTGAGGTCAGTAATTGTAAGGTTATGGCGGGGTGATGAGGCTGGGAGGCACGGAAATACGAATAGCGCCAAAGGATTTGGTCTGTGACCCACTTTTAAACCAGTCACGTGAGCCAGTTTTCTCCCCTCCAGCTACAAAAGACTCTTCACTCTGGAGCAGCACATCAGTGATGGCAGGAAGGTATTTGCATGCATTCTGAAATTCAACTCTCTGGGTTTTCAGTCAACTTGAACCTCCCCATAGAGCTTGCCTCACCATCCAAAACAGACAATATTGAACAAAACATGATGCTTTGTCCTTTGTACGAGGTTTGATACAAGCTTCTTTCAATTTTTGACTCTTGCAGTGTCACTTCTAGAAACAAGAGAATATTCCAGATAGTAAGCTTTTTATTCAACAGGTGATACTTGCTTACATGAGCTTTAATTTCACCACTTCAATCCTGAAAACTCGCTTATATTAGTGAACCTTGAGATACTTATCAATAGCATGAATCTGGAAGGTTTTGGTAATTCAGTACAGTATAGATCATTTTCTTGATTCTTCAATTGAAGTGGTGTGAAAGCAAGTCTGATATTTCATACAATAACGTTCACACTACGTAAGCTATTGGCAGTTTCTACTACAAAAATGAGATATAAGAATAAGGCTAGAGGGATCAAGACATATACTCGCCAGTTCTCCCAGACCGACTGCATTACATTCAGAAAACTCAGATTATAATAATGTACTTTTACACAGCCGCGAAATATCTCATTCCATTACCCAACCAGAGAACAACACTTATACGAATAAAAGTATCGATACGCATGCTCAATTCCTTCTCCCTCCCTTTCCACTCAACTCCGACGAGGCTCACTCCATCAGCACTCAAACCCGCCCTCAAAACCCTACAAACCCAAGGCAAAACCCAGAACCCCCGCCCCAACAACCCCAAGCACCCCTCCCACACCAGAATTGTAATTCGCCGCATTAGTACTCGTAGGCTTGGCCGTAGAAGCGGGACCCCCGAGCGTAGACGCAGAACCAGGTCTCGTAGTTGTCCCATCTGAGGGTCGACTCGTGGTCAAGGGCCGAGAGGACGAAGTGACAACACCCGATGTTCCATTGGTAGGTCTAGGCGTGACAGGGAGGAGACTTGGTATGACAGTCCTTGTGGGCTCCGTTCTAGTTGTAGCGTTTTGTGGTATCTTTGGACGGCTGTGTCAGTCACTGATAAGGGCAAGGAAGATTTGAGCGGTATAGAAAAGGTAAGGCGAAGGAGAGGGAAGACCTACAATGCTTTGTCCCATAGCACCACAAGCCGCGACAGCGATAACGAGGGTGGAGGAGAAGAGCATGATGGATTCTCTTCTTTTGGTTAAAACGAAAGTGATGCGGTTGTGATATCCGGTCGCGAGCTTTATAGCAGAGGAAAGGTTCAAAAGTTTGACTTGGAAAAGGACCGAACGTAAATTGCGTACCAGGGAACAACGACACGGAGCGACTTCATCCTTATAAACCAAAAAGCGGTCACTGTACGAGTGTGTCACTCAACCTCGAGCTTTCACAGCTTTCAGAATTGTTTGTTTGTATTCTTCCACAGCTGAGCCACCATTGTTGCTCTAGATCCTGATCCACGAATAAACATGAGCATAGAAACATGTGGTACCTGAAAAAGGAAGAAATCAAGCTCTCACAGTGACACCGTCCAACCGAAATGAAACCTCCAATCCCAATGGGGATAAAAATAAGTTTTGCTTTTTAAGCACGTGTTGTGGGCTTCGCCCCTCTCTGTGATACCACCATCTGCAATGGCCTTTGCACCACAGAAGCTATTCTAACTGGTGGTTGGGTGACACGCCCAATAACCGAAAAGTTGCGAATTACACCAATATATTTCATCATTGAACATATGAGAATTTATACATGTAAAGCAAAAGGTCACATCAGAATGTCTTTAATTACGTTTTAATTCTCCTCGCAGATATTCAAGCTGCGGAAGCGTCTAGATCATGTTTTATGCTTTATGCTTTGGTGTAACCAGCCTCTGACGAGGACAGGTTGGCTGGTAGTAAAGTGATAGAAGCATAAAAAGTTGACATACACGAACGCTCTTGATTTCCAACTTCTGCTATGAGTTTGGGGAAAACAATTATGTAAGAAGCGTAAGATAAAGATCTTCCGGGTTGTGGAATGGGTGCTAGCCAGAAGGAAAGCGGGGGAGTTGTGTTGTAGCTTGGCGACAAGATAGGTACCCTCACCTCAGTACCTACCAAAATTCTTCAATCTGTCTTCTGATATTGTAGATAACTCTCCTGTGCAGCGTTCGGCACTTGGAATACGATTCTAAGGATTCTAAAATTCTATTCCAAGGTGGAATATTCCAAAGGCTCTCTCATTTGGAACGGAATATTCCAAAGGATAAGGCCTTGGAATTTGGAATTCCAAAGGATATATATTACCTAGTTTTCAACCAATAAGAGAGCTCTTTTTATTATAAAGTGAAGACTAAAACTATGATCATTACTCATCTCCTACATATAACTCTGAAGCCTGAATCTCCCCTTCTTTTCAATCCTTTTCAATTCTATTTCTTTCAATATATCCTTATATAATAGTGTTACTCGTACAAGCAATTAGTAGGTATTCACTACTAGTATAAGCACGTGCTCTTATTATATCTTGGTTGTACTATACGTACTTACTCTATATATTGTTTACGCTATATAACGAATAGTAATACTAAGGCTAAACCTAGACTCCCTATTGATTGCTCGGACGGGAACTACTATTTTACAGGTCACGTGGGAATTCCAATTGGAATTCTAGATATTCTACCCTTTAGAATGGAATATTCTAACAGTTATACTATTTGGAATGGAATATTTTATAGAGGGGTCTTGGAATGGAATGGAATTACAAATGCCGAACGCTGCTCCTGTGCCCTCTTCAATTTTATGATTGTGTTTCGGTGTGCTCCATTCTCAAAGCCGTGATCTCTTTACAGTCCCTTCACTTAATTAGGCAGAATCAAGGGATTTGTGCAAATTGTGGCATTTTTAGCTAAATATATAACCCTAGAGTTATACGCCACCTTTATATAGTCTAACCCTAGCTCTAAGGTCAAATAGTTGAAGCATAAAGCTGAAAAGTACCTATTTACGCCATATAATAGTAGAAATATAAAAACAAACTACTAAAATGCACAAAACTGCACAAAACTGCACAAAAAGGTCTAAATGTACATAAAACTCTCTGGCTACTTTTGCGAAGAGATTGTAGTAAGAACCATTCAAACAAAGGGGGTAGCCTTCTAGCTTACTCTTTCCAGTGAAGTTGGTGCAATTGGCTTTTTCTTGCTACAGTCATACCAATCTCGCTGACCTTTGCGTCGCCCAGGATCTCAAATACAGCGATATCAGCCTGTAACTCCTTCGCAAACCAATTTCGCAGCTCCAATGCTACAAGTGAGTCTATCCCAAAGGGCTGCATATTTATCTGATCACTACATGCTGCGAATTTACTTACAAGCCACCAGTCAGAAACGTGAGGAAGAGACCAATCTTCTTGTATTTGTTTACATGAAGATACCAGAGAGTGCGGATTGGTATGACGAGAATGAAAAGATCCGTGATAATACTAGGAATGCTGACTCATTAATAGCCAGCCAGGATATCGCCGCAATGACCATTTATCGTTTTGTCCCATTTATAACGATATGGTTGGCACATAGCCAAAGCCAAAACGAGGCCGCCGAGAAAGAATAACGCAAGAATGGCACCCATCACCCATGTAAGAGCTCGAGCCAAGCGGTCGGTGAAGATTCTCAAATAGAGTGTGAGGATTGCAATCTTTGGGAAAGTGACCGAGGCCATATAAATGATCTCAACTGCTGTCTGCAGCTTTAGGTACGTCACAATTGTTGGTGGGTCATTCAACAACCAAAAGGAAAAATGACGCCCAACTCCGCCAATATTCACAAGCACTATGAAACTATCAGGATATGGTCTGCTTTCAGGATTTTGTTGCTTACAGAGTCCGACTAGCGCATTGCCCACAACAGCAACATAGGCAATGGGCATCAAAGCATATAATTCGTAGCCTAAGCTGCCACGTTGAAATTGAATATACGCGGAAACAAGAAGTAGCCCAAAAAAAAAGTATCAATAACAATAAATGCAATAGCAGTGTCGTGAAGGTTGTGCGCAGCTGGATTGAACTCCATCATATAAGATGCTGGCAAAGCTAAGAGCTGTTCCGCAGTTGGAGCCATATTCGATGGAGTGGATGTGTTCGTAAACTTCAACGGTAATGTTTTGGTGGCGTAAAGAAATTGACGGCCCAAGCAGACTTTGGGAAAGAACCTTCGCATATATGACTTGCTGAGCCGTGAGCATACAGCACAACCATGGAATCGTATGTTGGTGCGCGAGCGGATTGTTGAGCTGGCAACCCATTCGCCCTGTCCACCCCCTGCTTGTTGGTTTAATCCTTGACCTTCCTGCAATGATATCTACCTGCAGGGGAGAAGATTTTCCGTTACAGAACCAGGTGCCTGCTTGACCGGTATTCCTTGCTAACTTGCCGGCTACATAAGCGATACCTACTTTTCATGATACTTGTTGCTATTCTGAGAAGTTTGCAGTCTTCAAAGACCTTTACGAGTTTGGAAAGGGGGGTTGCTTTCTTACTGACTGATATAAGACACAAAAATAGGTCAAGTGATTGAAATTTGCTATTGCTTTAAGACAAAAATAATTGTATCAATCTACAACTTCGCCGTCAATTCCAGATTGTCTTTAGTGAAAGTTTCTGGTGTACTTCCAGGCGTTATATCCTGATGCCATGTGAAGCTCAGTACACTCAAAGAGCCACAGTTGAATTTGAACATGCGAGTTTTGAGAGATGTGAATGGCCACATGCTCTGCGAGAGTTCCTTTTCTCTGTCTGGTAAGAGAACAAAGGGATCTCCCCCCCAAGAACGTAAGATGTAATTAGTCAATGTGCTACCTTTCACATTTATCCTAATTTGATCTTCTCCATGGACATGCACCTGATAGCAGATAATTCTGTCTTTGTTCCAGTACTCCCCCTCATAGTGTGTTAAAGGGAAAGTTAGGGCTACGTTGGATTTCTTTTTGTTGAGACCTGCTGCGTAGACTTCGTAGTGCACCTTGTTGACATCCTTGACCGACCTTGCTAAACTTGTGAAGTTTGTTGGGTCCTCCTCTCCTAGTATCGCCCCAAGAAGTAACTTTCCAAGAATATCCGTGATATCGAAAGATGGCAACGAATTAACAAGCACTACTACAGCAGTGTGAGACAAAGGATCCAATAGCATGGATTCATTGTAACCAGTGAAAGTGGCTATTTGATGAAATATGATGCGACCAGCGTGGGATTTCCCAAAGATTCGGCTGTTTTTCTGTTGCAGAAGAAGGGCGTTGTAGCTTGCAGTGGAGATATCTCCTGGAAGTTGCATTCTGTAGGTTCCTAGACAGTAACCCTGTTTCTCAGGCGACGCTGTCCCAACTCCAATGTGGGGATAGAGTAGGCGACGAGTGTATTTGAAAGGCGATCCCAAAGTATGGTCAACGTTGTTTCTGAATTAATGGTCATATGCATGTAAAAGTGACTGGTACATGATCAACAGCTCTTTCATAGAACTTCTTGCTGCCACCGCGCCAGCGAAACCTGTTTCATCAGACCAGCCTCTATCAAGTGACCATGGGAATTCGTGTGCGACTCCGTCATTTCCAACCCAATCCTTGAAGGCCACATTTTCGATCTGTGGAATATTCGTGGTACTGCGATGCATACCAAGTGGTTGAAAGATGTACTCTTCAACACAGGCACTGAAAGGTTTACCCATCACTCGCTCAATTGCAGACGTAACGAGACCATAGCCCCATGTGGAATAGATGAAGGAATTTCGAAATTGCCCGATAGCTGGTATGTGACATGCCAACTTTGGGAGAAGTTCTCGGTTCGTCAAGATGTCTTCGTTCATAGTTCCCCAAAAAGTGTTTTGTGCGAAAGACCAGACCGATTTGCTAAAAAGTCTGTCACTGTTGCTTCTTGGCCAATGATATCTTCTCTCTCTCCAAATTCTGGAAGATATTCACGGATGGGCGTGTCCCAATCTAGTAGCCCTTGAGCCACGAGATTGGAAACGACGCCCGCCGTCATTAGCTTTGTTATTGAGGCGACAGTATAGAGAGTGTCGTCATTTGGTGGATTTGGCTGTGAAGCTCTGAGTCTTCCAAAGTGAGCGGTCATCAACAGAGCACCCTGGTGTAAAACACCAACAGACAAGCCAGGTGAGTTACTGAGCTCAAAGAGCTCCTGCATAAGAGGTTGTAATTGACCGAGTTTTTTCTCCATCATGGATGATGTGATGGTATCGATCTGGTTGCTTTTAAAATTCTCAGAAATAATGGGTAATTGAGGAAACTGACTTTGGTTTGTGGCTGATGGGAGAGACAGTATGTTGGTGTCACACAGAGCCTAGAGTCCGTATCTCGCTAACTAATCACACCCACATGTCCCCCAGCCTTCCCCCTTGCAAGTACCTCGGGAAGACCCCACTTTCGTTGCAAATCAGGAGTTTTAAATCCATGTATTGAAGCCTTGCTGCAGAGGGGCGCGGGCTTATAGGCGTAAGACTGTATGTTGGACAAGTGGGGCTATGCTATACATCAAACGGATGAAGCCTTGCTCTCTTATCATCTGCGTATTCCTAATGTTGGACATTGGACGTTTCTTTCACACGCTTTTCAATAATCCAGTGAATCAACATTTGAGCGTAGCTGCTTAAAGATTTTACCATCAACCACAATGTCTCACAGTTTTGCTGGACTCACTCCTGGGGGTTGGGTGACATATTCCATAACGGTAGTCATCATAATGGTGAGTGACAGTGGTTTGCCTCTACTTATGCTTTACAGCTCTAATTCTTCCAATACGTGAAGCTTGCTTGTCAGATTATCTATAATGCTTTTCTTCATCCGTTATCCAAAGTGCTTGGACGATTCTTTGCTAGAGTGTCAGGGTTACCCTCCTGGTACTCTGCCATGAGTGGTGATCGTCACATATGGCTGTGGCAGCTTTTCCAAATATACGGTAAGGTACTCATTATGTTTATGATTAGTAGCTGACACTGCTAGGCCCCAAGGTCCGCATAACCCCGAATACAGTTGTGTTCTGTGATCCTGTAGCATACCGTGACATTTATAGCAACAAGGCAAATGTACAAAAGGGTCCCTTTTACGAAGCTTGGCAGAAAGATGAGTATGACGTGAACACTTTCTCTACAAGAGAGAAGAAGGTGCACGCTCGTCAACGTAAAATGTTAAATCAGTCATTTACTGAGCAGTCCCTTCTGGCCTCGCAACCTTTTATGGTCAAGCACGTGGATCGTTGGATTGAGCTACTTGTCTTGGGAACTCAGGATGGCGAGTGGTCTGAACCAATGAACTTTGCTGATCTTTCTGATACATTGGTCTTCGACATCATGGGAGATCTCTGCTTTGAACATCATTTGACATCAAGGAGCCGGGCGAGAACCCGTTCCGAGTCATTCCACATTCTGTCGTACAATACATGCAGTTCTTCTATCCGGTAACAACTCCTAATTGCCTTCCCAACTTTTTACATTTACTAACTATGAAAATTCAGCTTACACGTTCCCCAATGCTGGAGCTAATTCTTTGGCTGAAGCCTGGTGGGCTCGACAATCTCTTCAAATCAATTACTCCGCCCCATATTAAGAACTATGTTAATTTCGTACAAACTTGTGTTGACAAACGTCTTGCGCTCTATAGTGAGCAAAAGAAAGAGGCAGTTAGCGCCCAGCGACAAGATATGTTTTGGTTTCTGTGCGATGCAAAAGATGACGATGGTCGACCTGCTTATAGTGATGGGGAGCTCCATGCTGAAGCAAATATGCTCATTGTTGGCGGCACAGACACCACCTCTCTGCAACTAGCTGGTATAATGTTTTATCTTACTCGTGATATATGCAGGCTCCAAAAGCTCGTCCAAGAAATCCAATCGCGCTTTCAAACACCAGAAGACATTGTTCATGGACCAGAGCTAACGGGCTGTACATACCTCAGGGCTTGCATTGATGAGACAATGCGTCTTAGTCCAAGTGGCCCCAGTGAGCTCCCAAGACAAGTACGCAAAGGAGGTACAATAATCAATGGTGATTTTTACCAAGAAGGCACGATTGTGGGAGCCTCTGGTTGGGAGACAGGGCACAATGAAGACGTCTACGGAGAAGAGGTCTTCAGACCGGAACGGTGGATTCCTGATGAAGGCACTGGCGTAACCCAAGAAGATGTCAACATCTTTCGTGCCAACTTCCATCCATTCGCGAAGGGACCTGGATCTTGTCCTGGGAAAAACATCGCTATTCTCGAGCCCTCGATCACAATAGCTCGGATGCTGCATAGATTGGAAGTTCGAAAACCACCAACCGGCGAAAACAGCCTCGGCGAAGGAAATCCAAATGGCGGGTGGGGAAAACGAAACCAGAATATCTTTCAGATTCAGGATTCTTATATTTCTGTACGTAACGGTCCGATGGTGCAATTCAAGAAGAGGCGGGTTTAAGATTGCGACAATCGGAGCACATGGATGAATGGCTTCCTCACTGCTTTACAATAATGATATCTGCTCGATTCTCCTTCGTATTCTTATCATGACTGATAAGGAAAACTTGTCTTTCCGAATCTCATTTGATACAACCCCTTACAAAAAAGTGCAAATATATCAATATATTTCATCATCAAAAAAACGTGCAAGGTTTATGTATATGAAGCAAGAATGTCTCGGAATAAGTTTTATTTCTCCTCGCAGATAGATTATTCAATGCTGCTGAAGCTTCTGCATTAACCACGCGTTATGCTTTGGTGTAACCAGCCTCTGACAATCCTGCCTCCAAGGATTTGATTGCCCGATCAATGTCACCACGTTTTGGATCCATCTGTACACGAGGTTAACCAAAGAATCGCAATTTAAAAGGAAAAAACGACATGAAACTTACAACGCTAACACCCATGTGGCCAACACGAATGTATTTTGGTGCGATCTCCTTGTGAAGCCCTCCAGCAAATATGACACCCTTTTTGAACAAATTTGGCAAAAGCTCAGGAGCCTTGACACCTTCGGGGAGATAAATTGCAGTCATTCCGTTAGCCTGATCAGCCGGATTTGATGCCAACTGCTTCAGGTCCAAATCGGTGACAGCCTTCTTAATCTTTTGAGAGATTTCTCGGTGCGCTGCGAATCTTTCCGAAAGTGGTTTTGACAGAATCTGGGTCAGAGCAGTATGCAGTGCGTGGATAAGCTGTGGAGATGGAGTTGCAAAGTATGAAGGCTTCTTTGCTTCGTAGTTTTGCATGACTATCTCAATGGTTAATACATCTCCACTGATTTCCTGTAGATACAAGAACATCAACTTACTTGGAAGCCAGTTTTTGAACGAAGCAAAATACGAGCCCGGTGGTGTCTTTCTAGCCTTGAAAGTTTCGATGGCACGGCCACTGTACATTGAGATGGAAAGGCCGGCGGGACAACCGATTGCCTTCTGAGACGCAGTGAGAACGCCATCCAACTTCCAGCCATCAAAATCAATCTCCTCAGATCCAACACTGCATACACCATCTACGATTATGAGGGTCTCTGGAGAAATCCTGTGAACCAATTCTGAGAGAGCCTTGAGCTCGCTTAAGACGCCAGTTGATGTATCTACGTGGGTAACTGTCAACAGTTTATATTTCTTCTCCTTCAATGCCTTCTCAATCTCGGGGAGTTGTGGTCTTGAACCGATAGGGGCCTTCAGCTGAGTGACTTTGGAGCCATAAGTCTCGAAGCAATCTGCGAACGAATCTGCAAAATACCCGGTATGAAGAACCAAAACTTCGTCTCCAGGCTCTGCCAAATTGGCTGCTACCAAATCCCACCCCAACGTCCCAGAACCAGATACAACGAGCGGCTGTGAGGCGGGGTCGGTAGTTTGGAATAGCTTTCTTAGCATAGAAAGAGCTTCGGAGAAAGTCGAAACAAAGGCTGGGCCAACATGACTCTCACTGTTGAATTTCCCAATCAGCACATGCCGACAAGAATAGAGGGGTATCAAAATGGACTACCTGTAATGGCTCATCGATTGAAGGACGGCATCATCGAATTCGATGGGACCTGGAATCAGGAGAGTGCTGTGGCTAGGTTGGCTCGACATCTTAGACTTCCCTTGGTTTGGGGTTGCTGTAGAACTGAAGGGTGTATTGGAGGTTGTACTGGAGAGAGTGATGGTGCTGGTTGAAGTTGAAGGCCGAAGATCTAGCTGTCTTGTAATGACCGATAACCGCTGGTGGGCAGCCACTTTGGTAGCTGGAGGAGTAACTTTAGCTCCCCAGTGAATGGCGGGGTAGGCCAGTCTTCGGCACGCCAGTGTGCTGGTGTTGACGTAAGGGGTTAAGGTTACTCGTACAAGCCCGTCTTTGGCCGAGGGACGACAAATGCAAATCTGGTATAATGTAAGATGGGATGAAGTAGAAAAAGACCGATGCAGAGGGAAAGACAGGATATATTGCCCAATTCGTCATTTAAACGCGTTCTGGTCAACCCATGTAACCCATGTATCTCGCATCCCACTCCCCCACCTTCACCAACCCGGAGGCTCAGGGGCAAAATCTGATACTGGGCCGACTACGACTACCGGTAGGCGCCACTAAAGTGCCTCTCCAGCTTTGTCCACAACACCATGACAATGAAATGTAGAGATGTAAGTAGTCATCAATAACCATATTCACCAGTCATAGCGAAGCGGAGTTTCCAGTCTTTCTGCTTCAAAATACCCCATCGATTTGGGCAAACAATTAATCATCCTACCTAGGGAGTGCCTCAGTCCGGATACTCTTACCAATTGTGGAAGTGTTAAAATGTTAGTCATTGACGCACACGATTGAGCTGACGAATCTTGTATGGGTGGGTGGGTACTGGTAGGTCTTTGTTTTATATGGGGATTTATATGGGCTTCAAACGTTTTGCCAACAACACATCTTCCAGCAATTCTGAGGAGGTTCTCGCTGGGCATGAAAATCATCATGTGCATTTTCGTCTAGCTCTTTTCTTCGTCTAGCTCTTTTCATGCTTTTCGTTGGGATGAAAACCTTTAAGTCTTGAGGAGGGGACAGCTTCACGATGTTTTTCCAATAATTCCGACTTTCGTTGGCGAAAGAATTCAGTCGTGCCTTCCTTCCGTGATTGCCTTGATTTTCAGCACAACTGGATCGCGACTACCTACTTCTGAAGGCGATTGAACGTTGCGAGCTCTTGGATGTTCATACCTCATGATATTGGAGCAAGTGCCTCATATTTCAATTTCAATTCTCCAAGCTATCCTCTTGCCCTTAAAAAACTTCCTTTCGCATCCTACGATGCATCTCTGAATACCTTCTGTGGTACACACAATCTCTGCTTCCGTCTTTCATTCCTTATATATTACTCGAGTACCTGTATCAAATTCGCCCTCGCGCACATGCCTAGGATCTCAACTCGAGCATGTCCATCAAGGAGCCAGTTTCGCGCCACGAGAAAGTTTCTTCAACAGCACTTTTACGTTTGGTTTGGCTGGATTATCTTGGAATCTTCTCCTTCGTTCTCTTTACTCTAGGGATCTGGAAAATGCCGATATACTATTTCGACGATAGAATAGTGCCCATGTCGCCCTGGGTATCCGAGCCTTCTTTGGATTATGGCCTTGCAAGCCTTCGGCCTCCCATAGAATTGGATTATCCGTGGAGACCTGAACCGATACCTTCATGGGCGTGTGGCGTCATAGTAGTCTTGGTTCCGCTCATTATCGTTGCGCTATTCCAGCTCAAATCGCCAGGTCTTTATGATTTGCATGCCGGTGTCTCGGGTGTGCTGAAGGCTGTTGTAGCGACGTAAGTTGCAATTTGCATAGATCATTTTCGCTAGGGTACCGCTGCTGATCGTCTCTCCATGATCAGGGCATTTGTCTGTACGGTCCTCAAGCAAGTGGTTGGTGGGTTTCGTCCACATTTCATGGACGCTTGTAAACCGGATCCAAATTCGATTACAAAAGAGCCTGGTCTGGAAAGATATTGGCTTGGTGTTATTGCGTGCACTGGCGACCCCTATGAAATTAAAAAGGCGTATGTTGAAATTTTGGATGCGTAGAGCCCATGGAGAAACACTTCTGACGTTGCTTACAGCCTGCAAAGCTTCCCCAGCGGACACGCTGCGAACTCTTTTGCTTCTGGGTCTTTTACAATTCTCTACTTAAATGCCAAATTGAAGACTTTTTCGGACCACGGATCCCATTTTTGGATCATGATGGTTACCATCTCTCCACTTCTAGTAGCATCACTCGTTTCTGGGAGCATGTATACTTCCTATGTTAGTGCCATTAGTCGAAAGCGGCTAAGAAAGCATCTGCTGACCTTTTGTCTAAACAGCAACACCATGCGAATGACATCGTCTTTGGCATGGTGATTGGACTTTCATTCGGTATTCTCGCATACCGTTCTGTCTATACTTCCGTATTCGACTTCCGCCGCAACCATATCCCTCTTATGCTGCCAAGCAGACCGATCGAAAGTTCAGCCACGGCCCCGATACAGCAAGACATGTCCGCAAAAGAGGTCGAGGAAAGATCCGTATTGAGTTGTGATACGTTTTCTTGGACGCGTTGGGGACAGCAGAGGTTCCACTTTCGAAGCACTAACATACCTCTGTCGAAAAAGAATGAAAATGGAGCTGAGGTGGAACCAATTTGTGTTCCGCCAGTGGTAAATTGAAATACTGGGGTGGCTTCTTCGAGTTCCTTGTTCCTGTATGATTTGGATAAATCACTAGACGGTTGGATTAACTAGAATCGGATCAATCAGAGATTCCTGAATATCAGTTGGTTTGCTCGAGGAACAATTTGCAACAGATCCAAGGAAGTTGACTCATAAAAGTAGCATGAGATATAACGACGGAATGGCATTGAAACCTGAGCACCCCCAAATTCAAAAAGCAAGTGCGCAAATCATTCGCTAGAAGCTATAGTATACCAAGATACAGGCAACCGAGGCCTTTCACAAATCTCTCACTCATCCTAGTCACGTGATACCACATAACCCGCCAAGACAGGTCGAAATCCAATTGCAACATCTCCTCCATCCATCCTACAAACATTAGACAATTAGATTTGCATCAAATCACCACAAGTCAACCTATATACCCTACCAGTCTCACCCTCCAACACGACTTCTTTGAAGCGTCGCAAAAAGAGGCGCCGTCCCCATGTTCCGCGCGACGTTTTCAACCCCTCGCTTAGACGCCTCGCCTACGGAGAACAATATGAAGGAAGACATGGCACCAACCCCTTTTCGGTCGAGGATTGTTCCACATTTTTTTGATGAGTTTGCTTAGTATTGTTCCTGCCTTCCCCACCCCCGCGGTGATAATATGGGGGGTTGTTTTTTTCTCTTTGATTGTTGTTTGGAGGTAGTGTTACTAATGTTACTGGTGTAAGATACCTTCAGCTGGACGAAACGAAACGACGGGATAATACGAAGATTACGAAGTATACGGAGTACGACTTGTATCGTGCAGCGCCAGCCAGCGACAATCTTATGGGGTTTCGACGAAGCGAAATGAAGTGAAGCTTTGAAACAATACGAGGGACGAGAAGTGAAGAATTGATGAATGGATGGACGCATGTTGCTATTATTCCGTGTGTGATCGAAGCTTTGAGACGGGTGTTTAATTGATTGATCTCGGGGATTGGATTTTCGATTTTATCTTTTCCTACTTAATACGAAAGGACGACGACCGATTCTGCAACTCTCTTCATCGATCAGCGACTCGAATCTTTTCCCACCTGTCTGGTATACAAATACGACGGACAACCTTCCTCTTCTTTGGTACTTGATCGGCATCCATCCTCGAGAATATCTTGGTTTCGCTGAAATAGCAACTCGAGGTGCCCTCTACATCTGACAGGAGCTACTGGATATTCTGCAGCGCTGTCCAGCAGCTTTACAGCACTTGTACCAATCCTCGTAATCAAAGTATCGTAGCTGTCAACGTAAGTTTTCTCCCCAATCCACTCTTCCATCCAAGCTCATTCTAAAACCAAGTAACAGCAAAAAACCCATCCAAGATGTCTACCCAAAACGCCTCCACCTTCGACCCCTACACCCAAAACATCACGGTCCTCTCCTCGGACGGAACCAACATCGTCCAAAACAACGTCAGCCTCTACACAATCGACAGCGACCACTTCTACGCCGTCTCTGTATCCCTAAACTACGGGTCCCAAATCGGGGCCTCACTCTCCATGCTTGTTCTCCTACTGCTCACGCGGCGAGAGAAGCGAAAATCCCCCATCTTCTTCCTCAACGCCACATCCCTCCTCCTCGTCTTCATCTCCCGAATTCTACTCGCCATGTTCTTCTTCGGGGATTATAATAGCTTCTACACCATGTACACGGGCGATTTCAGCTACAGCTCCACCGGACAACGGGCAACGCAAATCACCGCAACGATCATAGGCTTGTTTATAACCATCACCATCAATTGGTCTCTCGTTCTGCAGGCCAAGACAGTGGTGCATAACGTTGGTATACCATCCAAATATTTCCGAGTCATCATCGGGATATCGGTTTTGGTTCTGTTGAACGCAGTTATCTTTCGCGCCGTCCTGACTGGCGAAATCATCAAAGCAATCCTGGGTAAAGAAAACTTCCTCGACAAGATATCGCTGATCAAGGGATCACTGGCGTCGGAAATGTTGGGGGTATGGTGGTTCTGCTTGGTTTTTTCGGGGAAATTGCTTATAATTCTGCGGACGAGGCGAGCGAAGAAGTGGACGAGACAGGCTTCGATGGAGGTTCTTGTTATTGGTACTTTCTATACTATGTTCTTACCAGTTAAGCTCATTTCCAAACCTCATAATGTACACACTATCTGACACTAGCTATCTAGGTATCTTCACAATGGTAGAGTGTACCAACCCACCTCAATTCCCCGAGTCCGGTTCTTTGGCCATAGCAATGGTAGCTCTCTTCCTACCCCTGACCTCTCTCTGGGCAACTGCAACACCCAATGCCAACGATACCAAGATCTTACCAGCGAAAGATATGTGGGGTAGCAAAAGCTCGACGGGATCTCGTACTTGTTCTTGTGGTGGTTGCCATTGCTCGACTACGCCCAAGGGAGGCGTTTTGTCACAGCGAAGAGGTAGCGGCGCAACACCATTGAACAACCAGGCCAGAAGACCTTCTGCGAAACCGGATGAGGAGTTTGATTTGGAGAAGATGAGCGAGAGGGATATTAGAGTGATGAACAGTTATACTGTGACGAGCGATGACCGGTCAACTGCTCGATCAAAGAGAGATGGGCCGTCCGATTTATTTGGAGAGAAAGAATGAGGATAATCTGACCAACGGTTAGCCGATTTTTGTGCTGTACCATTTCTTCTGGGGTGCTTCGGTTGGATGGGGCTTGGGACGACTCTTACCATCGTATTCTTGCAGGCCCGCTATCATGGCACACACTTTTCCTTGTGTTTTGTTCTCTTCTTCGGTAGGAAAGGTTTAATTAAGATGGATCGCATGGTTTTGTTTTCTCAGCGCACATGGCATGTAATTAAGAATACCCAGATTGAATCTCTAATAAAGGTTTTATTGTTGCGAATCACCTGTTTACGTTTGGCAATTTGCGCTACGACTGTCTTTTCATTTTCAATACATCACTTCAAAGATCCCATCGCAAAAAAATACCAAAAAGCCTCCTCCTCAACCACCACCCTCTTCCCACTCAAGAGACTATGACCAGCAGCAAAACAAATAAGGGAAAAAATATAAAAATTTGCAAAAAGGTTCGTCCGCCCTATCCAGCCCGTGCGCGCACCGGGCTGGGTCATTGGTACGGCTTACTCCTTTCCCAGATGGGTCATGTAGATGTCTTGAATAGATGGCTGAATATATGGCTGAATATATGGCAGTTTAACGTCTAGATCTTGACTACTCACCGTTAGCTAGTTTTACGTCGTTGCGGACGCAGATGGCGCGTTGACCACTCGGCCACCGTGTCGTTTTTTGGTTGCAAGAAACTCCGCTTATTTGGTATATGAAGGACAGGCGGTTGGTTGTGGGTCCTAGCGACAAGAAAGGAGGGTCTGAGGTCGTATGTTGATTGGCGGTTGCGAGGCGTGGTGAATGCAGCGAAGAGAGTGTTGATGGGGTCATGAGTGAGTTGAGAGTGATTTGACCCCACGACACCAGGAACAGGAAATGAATCGATAAAGTGATGCTGCGCAGATAGCTTGAAGACGAATATTTGCATGATTTTGCACTGTATGCCACGAGGATCGATATCTTCAACGCAGAAAGGGCAGTGGATTGACAGTATTCAAAGCATCAAAAGAGGCAATGTTTGGAGGTGCAGAATGGAGGACTCTGGAGATGGTGTTGGTCTTACAGGAATCAATCGCCAGCGGCCGCCATGCTAAGTAGGTGGCTAGGTACATAGCGTGGGCTTTGCCATGGACAATTGTAGTTGAGGAAGGAGCGTAGGGTTAGACTTCTATGTTGCACCTGCAGGTGTTCATGGGAGGTGAACGTGGTAAGCCGGGTAAGAAACGCTCCTCCCTCACAAATTTCCTGACCATGGAAATATCCAGAGGCAAAGTCAAAGAGAACAGCTCTTGCCTCTGGATATCAACTCCCTCTCAGCGAATTGGAAGCGTCCAGATTCCAGACACGTGGGATGTTGCAACTTCTGCAATGCTTTCCAAATATGTACCATAGCGATGTTTTAGCATTCCCTACACTTCCAATTGACCAGTACCAGTACTTCTACTTGACCTCGCCTCTTTCAGATACCTATACACCAGGTAAAAATATGAATCAAAACACAAATAGGCCATCCTACCAAACACCCCAACAAGTGTATCCCAGTACTCCACAGTCATCCACTCGCACTCCAGGAAGCTCTCCTCGTCGCTTATGCCCAACAAGCAGCGGAAAGCCCCCGAAACGAAGCTTATCACTCAACCTCTTTTCAATCATCAACAAGTTCGAAGCTCTTGATGCGGTCAGTCTGCCATACCGGTACCCTGGACTTCAACCTGCTCCTCTGCAGGTATCAAGAAACACTTCTAGGCGGAGAGACGGACATGGAGCTGGCATGGATAGACTTTCCACTATTTTCAGTCCCGGTGGTAAAGGATATGAAGGATACATTCCTCTCGGCTCTGAAGAGTGTCTAAGGCCTATTCCTCGAAGACAAGAGCCTTCTGTAAGTGTTGAGGAGTGTACACCAACCACTGGAATCAAAAGATGGAAAGGACGTCCTCGCAAGTCTATGTCGCCTCAGAAATCAAATACGTCGACTACCGAACGAGGTAATAGACGTTCGAGGTCCGATTCTGACCTGAAAGATACAAGTCGCTTATTATCTTCTGCGAAAACCCGTTTGGAGAACGGGGGGAGTAAGAGACACAGATCAATCAAAGAAATGATCAAGTTTTATGATGGAGGTTCGGAAACTACCTCGTTCCCTCTTACACCAAGAAGAAAAGCTGACGAGCTTTGTCCACAGCAGCTTCAACACGACATAATACCAAAACAAAAACCTCGTTCGCAGATTCGTCGATTTCCGAAACCCCAGTCTCACTTCTCCTCTCACCGATGGTTACAAACGACAATAGAAACTCGACCGTCAGAAGAAGAACCCTCACAAAGCCCAGCACTGTCTATGTCACATCAACCGGGTCCCCTCATACAGCCACGGGTAGAAGACAGAGCCACGCATTCGGATTCAGAGCAAAAGAGTCTTTTTCTACTCATTTCCCAACTTCCAAATGGTCTACTACACGGCCAAGATCTCCCTCTAGAACCCGACGCCAAAGTTCATTTAGAGACACCCCTGATACTGGTTCCAAAAGAAGTTCATTCCGTGGTCGTTCTCTTCCGAGAATTGTGGTCAAGCAGCAGTCCTCTGAAGCTCGTACCAATGGATCAGCAAACAAGACTCCCTCACGATATCAGCGAAACCAATCTCTTGGGCCTTCAAGATCTGGGACTGGAAGTCGCGTAAGTCTAAGTAAAGCAAAGATTGGAAACAAGATTGAGGCATTGTACAGAGCAAAGAGTCTGGAAAGAGGAAAGAAAGAATCTCCAGAGAAACCACCCAAGACACCGACAAGTAGAAACATAACAAAACCTAGCCCATGGCAAAGCAGTGCGCGTACCGTGATTACCCATCGAGGAGGCCCAGATATTAGCCCATCCAAAGTTGCCGAGATAAAGAAACTGTTCGAGGGACAACAGAGAGTCGAGGATTCAACTCCAGTCTCGCCACGGGTCAATCCTAAGTTGACCAAGCTCAATAAGCCCGCTATATCCCAACAAGAAAGCTCGCACAAATCTCAAAAGTCATCATCTCCACAGCTACAATTACAACCACCTCCGCCGATGCGAGATATTAGCAACAGACAGACGCCAGTTCTGTCATCGACTACAATTCCGGAAAAGATTCCACAATCTCACTCTTCTCAAATCAGTGCACTGGCAAGTCCCAAGTCTGAGAAAAAGCCCGAGCCTACATCACCACAACGTCCACGAAATAAAACTTTAGTGGACAGAATCAAGCTTTTCGAAGATGGTATACGACCAAAAGAGACAACCGGTCGTTTGAAGAAAAGAAGCTTTTCAGGCAAAGGCGCAAACCCCATCATCGCATCCCGCAAAACCTTCTTCGAGCTCCCCAGCTGGAAGAATGTTAGTAAACCCAAAATGCACAGCAAAGCCGAACTAAACGCGACCGAAATTGAAGCCATCGTGGAAGAATTCCATGACGGAGCAGCCGGCGGCAAACTCGGAAAGCGCAAAAACATCGTGGGGAAATGGAATGCCTTCTCGCATGATTCCAACGGCACCGGACACAGCAAGAACAACAAAGAAAACGACGAAACGAAAGCGCTTCTCACGAGAACGAGCGAGGAACTAGAACGAATGGTGGTCAAGGAGGCGGAATGTGGATTGAAGGAGCCGAAGCCGATGAGACTGGTGGAGATGAAGCGGATGATGCTTCTTTGTAGAGAGAAGGCGGGGTTTGGGGGGGATCGAGAGAAGTTGAGGGTTGGAGGGCAGTTTAAGAGGGTTTAGTATTGGTACTGTAAGCTAGAGTAGTTTCGTTTAGACTTTGGTTGTTGTTGAAATACTATCCTTTTCTTGATATTTTTGTTGAAAGGGGAGCTTGAGGAGTGGCGGTGGTATTACCTGCAACCCAGATTCTTTACACAAGCGTCCTAAGATAAGAGAGAAATCTGAATTATTACTGTATGCGAATAATGCTGAGAGCACTCCAGATTGTGGCATACCCAGCATTAACCGTACAATGATCCGTTTATTAAAAGCCAGAATACAGTACTGTATCAACCTTTGGACAAGAATATGTGAGCACAATCGCGAGGACCCACAATCATGGGTATACAATATGCAATCAAATTACGGATTACCTATCAATAGGTCGTCGTGGTAGTCAACCCCATCCCCCTCCCAATCTTCTTTGCAAGAGCCTTCTTCAAGTACCACTCCCTCGCCAAACTCCTCGTCATCTTCGCGAAGACCGCCGGGCTGATCCGACCTCGCTCCACCGCCCGTCCAAGCACAAACAACGTATCGCCTATACTCCTCTCCTCGCTCACCAACTCGTACAACTGGTTTCCTACCACGGTGGGTGCGACCAGGAGCTCGTCCACGTTGGGCGCTGTACGGTGCTGGCTTGATTCTATGATGGCGTCGGCGTCGTGCAGCGCCGTGTGGAGGATGCTGGTGTTGGTGTTTAGCAGGGCCGTCATGGATTCCAAGGCGGCCATCTCGGATTGCATTGCCGTCAAAGCTTGGAGCATGGCTTTGTTTTGGGATTCTAGACCCGGGAGACTGGAAGTCGTTTGGGTGCGGGTGTGTTGGCGTTGGGAATAGAGTGCTTTTCCGATGTTGTGGAGAAGCATGTCTTTTTCTGGGTTGGGAGGAACTGGAGGTGCTGGGAGATTCGTGGATGCTTCTGTGGGTATGGGGAGGGTGAGAGGCGCATCTATTAGGTCTGGTGGTGGAGGTGGCTTTTGCCGTGGCTGCGGAGGAGTGTTCTGGGGGAATTGTTGCCATTGCTGCTGCTGTTGGGGTGGGCCATATGGCAGTGGTTGCATATATGATGGGGGCCTAGACTGAGGCTGTGGAGGTCCAGGCTGTGGATTTCCAATGTATTGGGATTGCTGGTATGTTTGATTGTATGTTTGTTGTCCAGATGGATCGTGGGGTGGTGTTATTGGACTAACAGGACTGTGTCCACTCGTTTGTTGTGGTCTTGGGGGCTGAGGGGGCATAGGAGGCCCGCTCTCATATCTCAGACTGCTGCTTCGTTGGGGAGCATGGGAATGGCCATTTGGAGACTGTGGGAGATACCGCCCGCTTTCAGCACTTGCTTGAGGGGGTAGAGGAGGGAGAGGAGGTCCATCATCCCCTCTTAACGAGTTCCGTGGGGAGTATTGCTGAGGATTGGCATTTGGTTTTGGTGGGGGCGGAGGGGGTCGTGCAGGCTCTTCTGAATTGAAAATCTGACTACGAGGACGACCAACACCTGGAGGAGGAGGTACTGGCGGAGGGGCAACCGTACTTTGTGGTCTAGGTGGTGCTTTTGGTTGCTGTCGCGATATAACTGGTGGCTCTTTTGCAAAGATGTCTCTTAAAATAGCCAAAAAATCGAGAATATTAGATTTCTAGATTTCAACCAAAAGTTAGCATTGGTCGCAGATTTAGCACGTCTCTGGTGACCTCACTTACATCCCAAAACTCGGCCCAGCCAGCTAAATATGGATGATATATCTTCCCCTGCGGATCAACATGTTGCCCTGGCCTAACCACCATTCCCTCCGTGGGCGTCACATATACCAACGGCGCTTCATATGGATATCCATGCGGCACCCATAATGCTATTGGAAACCTGTATATTGTCCCTCGAAAGTTGACCGGGAGAGTGCCCGAGAGATGGAGGAGGAGCGCCGATGCGCCATTCTCGTAGGCTAGATCGCATACCATCAGCTTGGTTCCGGAATCGCTATCAAAGGCGAAGATGAAGATGGAAAAGCTTCATTTGAATTGGGGGTGGGGTGGAGTTTCTTTGCGTACTATAAACATCGGTTCGTGGAGACAAGGAGTAGTGGGAGAGGGTCTGCGCAACATCATTGTAGGTTCGATTCACATCTCTGTATTCCTAAGCTAATTAGCGGAATGCCAATAAGAAGATAATCAGGTCAAGTTTCTTACACTGGTCAGGACACTGTACAGCCAGTTCAATACCTGCTGTCTGACAGCGGCCATACCTGTTGTTGCACCTGCTTGGCTTCTGACATTTTGAATCATGGACTCGCAGCTATCGAGGTGTTGACGTTAAAATTGCTTGGCATTCGGCCGTCCGTGCTGCTTTAGCGGGGGCCCCACCTCACGTGGAGTGAAGTCTCCCCCCGTACCTAGAAGTAGCTTTTTCGGTAAGTATTGTAACTCTATTCAATTGTCAAGGGTTGTGTCTAGACCCATGAGTTGCAGAGTTTTGGGGCTGCAATCCTGCCGAATATTCATGTCGGTATATAATTATGGTGATTAGCACCTCGTACGAGAGCTTGGTGGTTCTACATGCTTGGTGTCATGTGAGTGGCTTGCCACACACATACTTAAGCTCGTAGAGCACCACATCTCTCTACCTTTACTCTTCACGAACAAATGAATACACCGATTTAGTTACCTCCAAAGAGAAGGTGACCTGAATCCCGTATTCGCCGTCGTCACGACCACCAGGTCGTACCAACAATTCATTTTCAAAGTAGGCTGCAAATTCCTGAGCCTTGTACAAAATCATTTGTCACTAATCTGTTGCAACTTGTTAGTCAATTCCCTTCTCCTACGCGCTACATCTAGTTCAGGCTAAATTCTGAAGCGCCAGTACTAGGTAAAATTGCCTACGAAAATTAGAGATAGAAATAAGTGTACTCTTGTTAATGTCTCGAAAGATGGAGCTAACATTTGAAGACTGAATTTTGGAAATTCAAAAGTTGTTCTTCCTCAGCTTAAATTTATATATTAGGACACTAACAAGGCACGAAGGATTAGTTAATTTTGAGTAGATTTGCTACTCTGTCTATGTAAACAATAAAATAACCGGGGAATATATGGACTACAATTCCTCTATTCTAGTAAACTGAATAGTTTGAGCTGAGATTTACCACGTACGGTTCGCTTCCCTAGACAGTTTAACGCCCTCTCCATAATGCGAAACGGAAGTTATACTATAGAAAGTGCAGTGAGTCTCTGGCGTGAATAAAATTTCTGCTGTAATTTGAAAATTGCAATCCTTATAGACCACGGATCCTACTGAAATTAAATTAGGTACTAGCTCTTCCAGGGATTCGCAATAGCTGGGCAAACGAACTGGATTTCGAGCAAGTTTCAAAATTATTGGGTTACGGTTCAAGGAAGGCTCCCTTTGAGTGCGGCTGATACATCATATGCTATCGTCAAGGAATCTATAGATCTCTTTCGAACAAGGCTGATTGAAATTATAGAATGGTGAGACCTGAGTATAGCTAGGCGACCAGTTTTTTCAACTAGTGCTATTAGTATCCCCGCTTTATGATCCCATGCCCTATTAATAAAGTCACAAGGCGAAATTATTTAAGTAAAAGTATGCCCTGGGACGAAAACCTTATCTTATAACAAGGTTAGCACTCTAAAAAAATCAATTTCCCCGCTTTTCTTGGTTGGATTGATTGATTCTGGGCATCTGATCGGTTAAAGCTACCTAGTATGAGATATCAATATTGTATACAACTAGAACCCGATCTTATACACAATATTATCTGTCTAAGAAACGTTATCCAGTAACTTGATCAATATCACAAGTCCTCTCTTATGATATCGACGTATCATGTCTGTCTGTGCTGAGAACTTTCTAGGAACATAACAGCTCTCGATGATTTAGGTGCTAAATTATTTATTATTCAGCAGTTGAGAGTTTCTTGTATGAAGAAACATCATTCTTGCTGTAGTATAATCGGCATCCTGCTCGTAGAGACCCTATGTGAAGTCTCCCAGCGGCCTTTCGGTCCGTTCTTCTCGGCTCTCAAACCCCTTCCCTTGCAAGCTGGCCAATCGGATCGCTCAGATATTCGAACCTGTTCCCAGCTTTTACTACAGTACCTGCAGTTTTCAAGAAGACGTGCCCCTTCTAGACTCGAGAGGCATGATCAAAATGTGCACTCAAAGTGGAGCAAAGGAGTGCATCTTCAGTAGAACAAACTACACCAGGTGCCTAAGCATTTGAACCTCACTTTGACCCAGTCTTACTTACATCCACTTCCAGTGCATGTATTTGTTTGTAGCTCTCAAGCCTAAAAGGGATGTTCAAGCCGATTTAATTGTGGAACCTTCAGAGAAAATTCAAGTCAACCCACGCTTCAAGTCCTGGGGTCTTTTTCATAGACTGTTAATAATTAAGCGAACCTTCCCTTTCTCCGCCTCTCCTACTACTGTACTAACTTTCCTGGGAGAGGGGATCCACCTTGGTTGGCCTGAACGCTTCTGTGTGGTTTTTTTTGCCTGGGTAATGATCACACGGTATTAAGGTCACCTCAACACACAGAAAAACTTCGATACAAGGATACCCGCTAGAAGGAGATTCTTGTTGATATCGTTGGGATTCTAGTCCTGAGTTTTGTAGGTGGGTGAGGTCTTTTGGTGGATTCAAGGGTATACTTACTATAAGGATATCCTTGGATTTTTCAGGTCCCGAACTTACTTATATACAAGATATCCTTCCTGCTAGGTATCCTTAGGATTACTTATATCTAAAAAAATCCCGTGGGAATCAGGTGGCCCTAAGTAAAATCCCAACAACTTCAGATATTGAAGTAGAAAGCTACACTAAGAGTTCAAGAATTATATATACAAACTCATCCTGTATAGGTATTACTGTACTAGGTAAGATATCTAGACATTGCTCTGTACACGCTATCAAAAGTTATTATGCCAAAGGTCTGGCACAAGTAACTTAATTGTCCTATTTCACCTAGCACAATCAGAATTGAAAAGTAACAATTGTTCTAAACTATTTGTATAATTGATTTAGTTGTGTGAGGTCTTTAGGATAATATTTTTATAATCTAGGGTAATACCCGCCTCTCTTACTACATTATACATCCCTGTTAATTAAACGTGCGACCTTGTTGTCGCCTATGGTACAGTCAGAAACCCGCTATAAGGATACCCTTGTTTATATCCTCAGTATCGCCGAGACCACGACCATATCCTTGTATCGAATTTTTTTGTACAAAGGCATCATTCCTACCAAGGGAATTTACACACACGTTAGTCTATATAAATTGATCCAACCCAGAAGCCAGAGAATATGTACACTTCCCCCCGGATGGCCCAATCATCCAACTGGGTGCCATTTCCTTGCTCTCGCGCACAATACACACTACCAACACAACATCTCCAAGACTTCCAACAAAATGCAATTCCCACTCATCCTCTTCATCGCGTCTCTGGCAATCGGGTAAGATGACATTTTCCTCCAGCAAAGAAAGCGCAAGAAAACTAATACCGCCTTGTAGTACAATGGCACAAATCTACGGCATGAAAGTAATCTGCAAAGACAAAGATGTAACTCATCTCGATCATATCTGCACTCCAATCCGTCCTTAGCCACACACCATAACACTTCATCCAGGGGTTCTTCGATTTCACCGCGACCAAGAGAGCCTGCAAACTATACAAGGGAACAAAAACATGCTGTGATTGCAGGTTTTGGAAATCTAGCAAATTCGGTGACGCGCATTGCGAAAGTGATGAGCTGCACATTGAAGTTTCTCAGGTAAATACACGTGTTCCCCTTCGCTTAGAAGCTGTGAGACGGAAGGCTGATCATGGTCTTCGGGTAGTGGGATACGTTGTGTAGAGATGCTGGTGGTGCACTTGGTTTCATTTACGAGCTGTATTGATTGTAGACTTCTTTGAGCACCACCATGATGCCGAGGGGCTTGGATATGAATTACCGGGGCATACTGTACCGAGTTTTTTTAACGACCCAAAACGAAGAACTCAATAGACTCAAAAATTCTACAAAAGATCGAGTGTCCAAGTTTTCAAGAATGAAGCTCTCATTTTGTTCTCCTCCATTCCCCTCCTTCACTACAAACCCACCAGCCTCCTTTAGTGATCGCTTTAAAGAGCCCGCAGAGCATCACTGACTGATTTTCGAAGAACTCGTTGGTGACGCTGCGGTGGCTGAGGGTGCCGGAGTGACACGGGGAAGTGCTATTTGTGGTTCTCACTACTACTTTGCGGCATTGGTGGGACCTCAAGCTCTCAGTGGGAAAGCATTGGTTTATGGTTGCCCACGTTTGGTTCTAAGGTGCAGCGCGGCAAGGGATATGATTACAATCTTTGCGATTGACTCATGTGCACTTACTGAGTGCTATTTGACAAGACACGTATTTAGTGAATATGCAATGCGTACGAGGGAACACGAAATGCTTGACCAGTTCATTTTTTGAGACTAGATGTATTGGAAAAAAATCCAACGCTTCCGTCTTTTGATGACGAAATTCCGTGAGTGAGTTAGAGTTCTTTATGTATAGACAGTTCCGCCCAAGGTCCGAGCCCAAAGCAGAGTCGGAAAAAATACAGAACAATAGAGTATTTTACAAAGCGGTTCTGCTTCATCCCTAACCGAACCGAATCGCTTGCCTGCGTGCGCCAAAACATGCAACCACTGTAACATTAGACATCCCATTCGTTTCACGTTTCTATATCCCAACTTCTCCAATGATCTTGGATGCCTCTTTATATGTCTTGAGCATCTTCTCGCACTTCTCGCGCTCCTTCTTCACCACATCATCCTCGTACAAGAGCTCTTCGAAGAGGGAATCCTTGTAGAGCTCGCTCACCAGACGGTTCTGGACTGATTCTTTGGAGTGGTTTACCAAAAGATGCATAACAGCCTTGGGAACTTGATCTGCGATGGACTCGCGGACAATGTTGAAATATGATGAGATGAGTGCACGAATTAATTCTGTTTCCATAGCTTCTCGGTCTGTGAGCGCTGGTTCATTACTGTTGCCCTGTTGAGTGTCAGTTATGCTTATAGCTACATAGACGAACTTTAGGCGACTTACGAATGGCGAGTTATAGTCATAGTCTCTCTGAGTTCTGCCGAGTTCAAAATCATCTTCACGGGCTTGCTGAGCTGGTGTTCTATGTACTCGCTCCTCTTGTCTGCGAATACTTTGACTGAAAATAGGCTCAGCGCTTTGGCTAACATGCCTTCCAAGGTTTGAAGTTGGTGAGGGAGCTTGTGGTGCACCAGGACCTGATGTTGGCGCACCATCTTTGCCGAAAAAGTAGTTTAAGAATGAATCTCGTCCACCAGCAGGCTGACCGCCAAATTCCCCTCCTGATCGCATACCGTTCATCGCTGCCGTTATACCATTCTCGCGAATCGCGGGAGACATACTTCGAGTACCTTGTTTGTGTTGAAGTTGTTTCCGCGCCGGTAAATTCTCGAGCTTTTCACCGGCATGCTCTTCTTCTTCTTCAGGTGTATCCAAACCATTGGTCCCTAGTTCCTTCTGCCGTCTTTTTTCACGTCGTTCTCGTTCTTCTTGTAGGAGTCGTTTTCTTTCCTTTTCTTGCTTGTTTGATACGACGTTGCTCATAGCAGCGGCAGCTCCCAAGAAATTTGGATGGTTTGTGTTAATATATGCACGTTGTATCGAAATCAACGATTCGACATAGCTCGAAGCAGGCCCAAGACGTTCACGGAGCAGATCCGACACAACTTCTATCAGTTTTGCTTGTAGCCGAGGGAATCGAGTTAGCTCTGTGGAGCCACAAGTGTGACAAATCTTGATGAGCTCCTCATAGACAAGTTCAACACATCTCTGAGCCGGTACCTCGAGAAGTTTGATTTGAGGCTTTACTAGGAGATCAAAAGCAAGCTCGGGGACAAACAAACTTGGTCTGGGACCAGTCGAGTTTCGGATTGCAGTTCGAATATCGAGAGCGGAGAGATTTGTTGTGGGGTCAATCGTTTCCAAGGAATTTCCAAAAACCGAGTTGAAAATGTAGTATATCCGGGCACCACCACAGAGTTCTTTGGTGGAAATATCCGTCGATGTACCGTCTATCGACGAAATGAAAGACGTCGCAAATCTAGTCATTAGTTGCAATACTAAAGATCCTCGGTGTTCCCTTCCGCTGAAATGCATGTCTCCGTAGCTAGCTAGCTCCTGTTGGGTTTGTCCCATCAAGGTGTTTAACCTAGCCTTAATGTCTGGCAGTCTTTCCCGAATGTGCGCCATCAGAGTTGTATTCAAACTCTTTGCCAGGAACATAGTTCCGCATTTGTGTGCCATATTCCGATATGCTGGGTGGTGCTTGAAAAAGTCCATTTCCGACTTTAAGGCCTCTGACAGAGGCTTGCTACCCTGAATATCTTGTTGGGATCGATTAACGATACCAATGAAACCAAGCTTCAAAGGATAGACCCGTCCTGACAGGATATCCATGGCATTTGTTCCATGGTCCATAAGATCAATTTTGGTCAGAACTCCAATAGTTCTTCGGCCTAGCGGGTCAACATGGCGGGCAAGTTTCAGTGCTTCCGAGTTCACAATATCGACGTTCGCAGGAGATACAGCAAGAATTATACTGTTCGGCTTGGCAATAAATTCAGAAATCAGATTTCGGGTCTGCTTCTCGATATCTGTTGGCTGATCTCCAATCGGGACCTATAAAGCTCGTATCAGCCATAGATCTCTACGAACCAAAAGGCACAAGCAAATTGTTACCTTTGTCAACCCAGGAAGATCCACCAGTGTTAAACTAAGAACATGCGGGGAGTAGATTTTGAGGTTTATTGGCGAACGACTGATTCCCTTGTTGTTTCCAGCTATCCGTGCCGTTTCATTCTCAATCTCTCGCTTGACATCTTGAAATTCGGTAAATCTTCTGTTGGGGATGTGGTGAAACTCGGCCCATTCTTGCTCTGGTGGTGGTCCGTCTTCATCGTCGGATGGGACGTTTATGAGTTGGAGAATCAGAGGTCTTCGAGTGACGATACCACTTCCACGAGGCAAAAAATCTTTTCCGACGATGTTCTCGAGAACGGAGGATTTACCGGCGGACTGTGAACCTACCACCACCTTCGAGTGAGTTAGCCAAAGATCACCTATGCCTTATCCTTTCCAGCCCTTGGAAGCAAGCACATACAATCTGGGGCAGATCCAAGCTATCATTTCCGATGGTATTGAAGACCAAATCCTGCAACTTGTTTACTATGCCGAGCAAGTCTTCGCCGAGAGCTGCCATTTTTGGTTGATGAAGGAGGTTGCGGTGAAAAGGGCAAAGGGTTGTTGGGGGAGGGCTCTAGTCTCTAGTTGCCGTTGATAGCGCGTCCAAAACAGGAGTTTTGCTTGCTTGCTTGACTTGACAACAAGAGCGAGACAACCGACTCGACTCCACTCGAGGCGTGTTGATAAACGGGCCAGACTTCTCAGGGAAAACCAGGCGAACGAAGACCAGTGGGCCCGGAGGTCGTGAGCGGAAGTGCACAGAATGGCTGAGAGATTCGCTGGGACATGAATGCTCTATTTCTGATTAAATTTCAACCAGATGAACCTCCGTCATGCGCATTGCTGTGATCTGCGTCCCGGTAGTCACGTGAGATAGCAGCCCTTCACCTCAAGCTTTGCTCCCTGCCTAGTATGCCAAGGATCTAGTATATAGGGCAGGGTACTGAAGGACAAATGGTCGGGCCGGTTTACACCGGCTCCGATGAGCGGGCTCGGGTGAACGTGGCGGGCGCGGGCTTTCTTGAACTGAACACCTCGCAACAAATCTCTCAGCCTCGCCTTACTCATAAATTTGAAGGACAGAGAATCGAATCGTCAGTCGCATTCCCCAT
The DNA here is from genome assembly GCA_911693285.1 of Hymenoscyphus albidus. Classification (NCBI taxonomy): domain Eukaryota; kingdom Fungi; phylum Ascomycota; class Leotiomycetes; order Helotiales; family Helotiaceae; genus Hymenoscyphus; species Hymenoscyphus albidus. The sequence goes on from CAJVRM010000685.1 coordinate 110,985, forward strand.
CCCACTGCATTCTCGACACCACCACCACCACCCACTTGATCGCATTTCGCATCTCACAATGGCGAGCCAACAAGCCCCGCCTCAAGGGCAGAATCCTTTTGGTCTCCAACCTGGCCAGCAACCAACTCCAGAACAAATCGCTGCCATGCAACGGCAATTGGCTATCGACGCAGAGAAACACGGCATGACAGTCCCAGAATTTGTACAAAAACTCAGAGAACAAGCCATGGCCCAGCAACAGGCAGCTCAGCAACAGCATCAGCAGCAGACTTCTGAAGCAGGGTCGGAACCGTCATCGCCGCAACAGGAGCAGCATCAGCAGCAGCAGCAGCAACCTATCACTCCGGGTCCACCGAATCCAGCTGCCATTGCCCTTGCAAAGTTCCTCCAAAGTCAGGATCTGAAAATGAGAACATGTATTTTGAACGGGCAGCGCAAGGACATGTTCAAGGGTTAGTTCATCGGATATGTAACCCGAAAGTCAAATCTAACAGATCTCCAGTCAAACGAGCTCTCCGAGCAATTCAATCCCCAGAATACGCCAAAGCACGAAGCAAGAATCCCCTCCTTCCAGAAATTACAGACAGGGCGTCGCTTGAGAACTGCTTCAAACTCCTTCCTCTGTCCCTTCTCGCTCTCCGGGTTTCCAAAATTGATCCACATGAGGGACACGACCATGCGCCAGGCGCGCACAAGATTAAGCGTACAAAGGGTCTCTGGACCGTCAGGATTGAGCAGCAACAAGAATGCCGAGAAGACTTGCATTTCGTATGGCTCTATGAGGGCTCCCAAATCAAACAAAAGTTGTATGCCGCTGGAGCTCTAGCCATCATATTCGCTATTGTTCTTTTCCCTCTATGGCCTATGAAAATGCGTCTCGGAGTTTGGTACCTCAGTATGGGAATGTTGGGTCTAATCGGGTTGTTCTTCGCTATGTCCATTGTTCGATTGATCCTCTTTGCCATAACGATGTTTGTTGTACCTCCAGGGTTATGGCTGTATCCCAACCTGTTCGAGGACGTTGGCTTCTTTGATAGTTTCAGGCCTGTTTGGGGATGGCAAGAAGTACGTATTGCAAATTTTGATCCATACCCATCAACTAATGCACCTTTTTTTAGGAGAAGAAGAAAAAGAAGAAGTCCAAAACCACTGGTTCCGCAAACGCTGGCTCAACAATGGCTGCCATGACTGGTCAACCACCACCAGCATCAGCAACAACCTCGGGTGCCGCCCCTCAAATGACTACTTCTTCAGTACAGCAAAGGCATCAGGCTCCAAGAGTAGAAGAAATATTCGACGACGACGAATAAATGGCTCTCGTTCCGTGATGATTTTGAAGTTTTGCAAAGGTTTTATGAGAACCGCAAAGCTTACTTTGTGCCTCTTAAGGACCAATTGCTGCGCTAGATTTTGCTTTGCTTTTAAAACTGCTAGGTTGGGTGGAACGTGGGAAATAATGATTATTTCTCCCTGTTGTGTATCGATCGGAAGCTGCGACATCTCCACGAGATACTTTGTACACATAGTAAATGATATACCCAAATATTCCTTTCATACATTTGCCTCTTGCTCATTAACTTTCTGTCACTGACAGATATCATTCGCTCATTCAGCTTAGCTCTTAGCCTATGCGTCTTGACGTTTGACAAGCGGTTAGTTCCTCCACCCCTCTGCCCAAATGCCCGGAGCCACTTTCCGTCTATGTGTTCAACTCGCATTTTCCTAGGCTCAAATCTGAGAGCACGCTTCTTTCATGCTCGGCTTTTGCCATCTCTTATTGCTTCTCATTTTCTTCCACAAAATAATTAGCCCCGATGACCTTCAAACCTTCCTTGCTAGCCCAATCTCTAATACCGTGCCTCTCCTTCCCAGTTCCCCAATGCCGGCGCTCACTCGGCGCGGTCAAATTGCCAGTCTCTCCCTCAAGAAGCACAAAAATATATCGATGATACCCCGTTTTCTCAGGTGGACCTGGTGGCTTGTCTATATATATATTAGCACATCCCTTCCCCATCCTCCCTTACCATCTCCAATTATTGAAAAGAAAGAACATACACCCAACAAGCTCATCTTCCACTCCCTCACCAACCTCAACATCAAGCACCCCCTCCTTCCCCTTCCCCTTCCCCAAAGTCACAATCCCAATCCAATGACACATCTCCCCCCACTTTGGGTTCTCTCTCGACGGCGCATCGGGGTCGGTAAGTGCGATAGCTAACCCCTTGATGTCACGCCTCTTGAGATGGGGACAGAAGATCCGGACTTTGGGACGGGACTGCGTGGTCGCGTTTTTGAGCTCGTTTCCGAGATGCACGGGTTGGTGGGGGTAGGAGGGGAGGACGTTGCATTTTGGGAGGAAGTCGTCGAGGACTTCGGTGATGATTTGGGCTTTTTTTAGTCTAGGGGGTGGGTTTGTTGGGTTAGAGGTCACTTTTCTGGCAGGGATGGGGGGGGGGGG
>CAJVRM010000685.1:113500-128427 GCA_911693285.1 Hymenoscyphus albidus
GGTAGAGGGATAGAAGGGATAGGAGACGTACTCCCTTCTTATGAATCTGAATCCTAGACCGCTGGGAAACGGGGAGAGTACTTTCTGTGGTTGTTCATTTTCAATGGCTATAGAGGGGCTGATGAAGAGTAAGAGAATGGAGGAAAGTGAGAGAAGTCGCATGATTGTGGGGTATTATGCTGTTTTACGACTTTATCTGTGAGAGTGAAATTGAACAGCTTTGAGATGTACTTAGGTATGAATTTTAGGAAGTGAAGGGGGGATATTTCAATTTCAACTGACCCCTCAGTTCTAGGGATTTTGATAGACGTCATTCGAGCCTAAGGCACCCATAGATAATGTATGTCAGATTTTACGAGCAGTTTATGGGAATACAAAGATTGATGTCTGTGATTGGCCAATAAACAAAGCATTTCACATTTCTACACTCGGGAAACATGGAAGCTGGCATCGTGGGAAGTGTCTGGCTGATAATAGGTACTGTACTTCGCATGAGCTTAGAGTTGCATTGAAAACTTTCATACAATGGCAACTTCGCAAGACCTTCGGCTCTCCACAGTCTGAATAGTACAGTAACAAAGGAATTATTCATGATTATCTATTAGTGTCTCGCACTGAGACGTCTGCAACTGCTTATCCCATGTGGTCGAAGCTTCCCGTGAAGTTTGTAACTTGTAAGGACCATTAACTCGGAGTTGGAGCTTCCTGTATGTGGCTCGTTATTTTACGCCCTCTCCTCCCATAGTGATGATTTATAGAGAAAATCGCGATTTAGCTGAAGGATTGGTTGTTACTGAAATATCAACTAGGACGAAGTGGTTCTGGTGGTGGAAAGGGGTGGATGGTTGCGAGGACCTCTTCAAAAAACACTGTAAATGATTTATTTTGATATCAGAATAGAAAAAGAAATATGCTTCATACTTACGAAATCAAAGTCTGTGATTCTCGATGTTGAATCTTTCAGTAGTAAGTGGAGTTAGTGCGGTTGACAAGCAATGGTAGTCAGGATGAAACCGTTCAAGAAAGACACAACGCATTTATCATACGAGATAACACCACGTCATAGAATAAGCCAAAGAGCTTTCTGCCGACCTGCACTTCGTACGCCTGATCTCAGAACGAATTTGAACGATGAGTATCATTAAAAATTGGTATGTAATTCGGTATGAAATGTGTCGTGCTAGCCTTGTCTCCTGCCATTCTCCAGACGCAAACCAAAAAAGGCCCTCCCCTTTTAATCTCTCTCTCTCTCTCTCGCTACAACTGTATATTGCAGCTGCAGAAGTCGTCGAAAAGCGAAATGCATTTCCCTTCCAAGACAGCCTGTGATGTATTAGTGACTAGGCTCAAGATTCAAAGGAGTGGGATACTACTAACATTCGGGAAGCACGTGGTGTTACATGCGATCTGAACTTGTTTTGGGACGCAGGGCTTCTTGTCAGCAGCCATGCTGAAAGTGGCGAGAGTGAGGGTGATGAGAATTGTGAAGGACTTCATGTTGGGAAGGTAAATGAAACTGTTTTTTTAATGGAGATGCTTAGTGGAAAGGTTTGCAGTTGAGAATATTGATTGAATGAAGATAGATACCTTCCAATGTGGTTCCTATATACTGTGGTAGCTCTTTTACGAGAGATTCTATACTTATACTGGACCGTGCGAGGGTTGGTCCCTTTGGTGTTTGATACTTCAAACTTCAGATGATACGAACTAGTTGACAATCTAAGCTCGTATTCCTCGCACTTCATCTGAAGTAGTTGCCATGGAAGGTCTTCAGAGGGTGGTACCCTGTAAGCCTCTTAAACATTGCAAGTAAGAGAAGATTTTAGAAGTGCACTAGCAAACATTTCGACGGAGAACAAGTATACTTAGAAACGGGTCTTCTAGGCGATTGTGAATAACTGTTTCGCGTAAACAGCTTCTTCGTCCACTAAGCAATATGACATATGACATAGAATCTGCAAGCGTTAGCAGGAGTTGCAAGGTAGTCCGTGTGTGTAAGTTCGGCTTAAATGGAAGTATTCTGGAATCACTAGCCGTCCTCGTAAATAGGTGAAGCGCTGCACTGCCCGAATTAGTGACTGGCTAGCGGGATGCTTATGATATTGATAGGTTGCGAGATATGGCGTATTATTTTTTCTGTATGATTTAGACAATTACAGGATTTATGGGGTTCCAAACAACGTGCTAGTTACTGATTGAATTGCAAGTCCCGACTCCCTTTGCATGGTACGGTGGTGTGATGGAGTTAGAGATAAGCTGAGACCGTGAAAACCTCTTGTCTTGTAATGATCGAGTAAAGCAGTAAAAACGGACTACGGACTTTGGTCCGATCGCTAGGCGCTTTTGAACTCCTCTATCTTTAGTATAGGTCTAAGCTTGGGTGTCAGAATGCGTATCACCGCTGTCAAATATAAATGATCCAAACTTCCATGATTAGAATTCAAGTACGGAGTAGACCCCTAGTTCCGTGCTCGTTAACTACACAGACCCCAAACTCTCTCGTATCAAGGTAGCCGCTTGCTATTGAACAGCTCCTGAAAGGTAAAGCAAGGTCATTCAACGGGGTGGCAGATGTCCCAAGATAGCACCTAGTCGACGCAAAGCCTTTGTTTGTTCAACTGCCTGAGGTGCGTCCCGCAACTCTTCAACTTCCTTACGAGCCTCTTTCACTAAAGGTAACAAATCTCCCCAAACCTCGTCTGCATAGCGTGTCAAGACTCCCTCCCATTGCTCCCTCCATTCTTCCGTTGATTCTATATTCACATCATGTACTCCATGACCATTGACCTGTCCCATGGCATCCGCACCGAAGCTTGGTCTCAAGTTGAGTGGATGATCAAGAGGAACCGCTCCATGGGGTTCAGGCGGGGGAAACAAATCTTTTGTCATAGCTCTCAATTCAACAATCTGTTTTCCTGAAAGTCCCCAGGATTGATTCGTACCGGTATCATCTTGCGGTTCTTCGAATTGCTCATCCAAGGAATTGGGATCCGATAAGATGGCAAGAACCGCTTCTCCATCCCTTTTTTCTTGTTCTTCTACAGAACTAAGGGCAACTGGTGCTGGAGCTGGGATATGCGCAGCAGGAGCGGCTTGAGATCTTGCCCAAGCATACTCAAAAGCATCATTGACTCCCCTTTCTATCTTCTCGCTGCTAGTGGGCTGCTCAGATGGTGTAAAGGAATCAATCCCATCCAGGAAATTCGAAAATTCTTGTTCAGATTCGTTGACGTGGAGTTCGCTGTGACCGAGCCTAAAATTTCCTGTTGCATTTCCGCTAATTTGAGGTTGGGTCTGGGCTTGCTTTGAGCTCTCTTCCCAAGAAGAATTACCGCCTACCCTCGCGCTTGAAGATGGTCCTTTTCCCGAATTAGAAAGGGCAGAATTGGTGGTGTCGCTTATTTCTTTGCTGGTAGGAGCTGAGAAAGCACCCTTGGAGAGACCACTTGCTGAAGCTGCTATTCTGGATATCATTGAAGGACCCTCAGATGTTTTGTTTGGCATCAGTTGTGTTTCTTCGCTGCTTCCTTGGTCACTAGCCCGCTCCTTTCCTTTTCCTGTGCTCATGTTGCGAGTCTCTATTTCTAAATTGAGCTCTAAGGGCCAGGGTGGGTTATGCACAGCTTCTCGCTTCGGATAATATCGGCTTGATCAAAGAAAGGGATACTATTTTTCGGGTGAGACCCTTGGGTCTTCAGGATTATGTGTTGTCCGAGGTCACTTTGAGCTCAAAGTTGATGTAGTGGTGGAAGAGGCATGTGAAACTCATAATTCTGGAAATTCACATTTCCTAGTTTTTGATTAACAATTCCATGTCTTTTTAATCGCTGTCCATATCCTGAACCATACCTTAGGAAGCCCCGAGTTTATTCATATTTCCAGGTACTGATGTAGGACGTGGTTTCTTACGGATATTCAAGGTTGACTTGTTGAAATTATCATGTGACTATGGGCTGTTCGGAATAATAATCGGGCCGCTCTATCCAATCACACGACATCAGTAATCATTCACTCGTTCTTCCGTTAATCCATTTTTCTTTAGGCCGACCTCGGGGGAGCACGGCGCGCACCTTGACAAAGCAGAACCTTATGGCGTGGCCAGAGAGCAGAGTGAATAATGTGGGGGAGGAACCTTGAATTCTGCGACGGGAGTTTTAAAACTACCCCTCCTCCCTTTGCACTTTTCGCTCAGAAAATCCTTTCCTCGATCCTCGAATGCAAAGCGACTTTACGGAATTCCCACGGCTGAGGAGTATCGGACAAGATCTGTTTACTCCTTGCGTCTGGACCGACCAAGCCCTCGCCTTCTTGCCGTTGCCCGCTTGAAAGCATGCTTCCTCCTCTTCCCGTTCTGAGCGAATATGGAATATCACCAGATTATGGGTTTCTTCCAGCTCAGCTACCTTTGGAGCGACTCCCCGACCCCTACTACAACAAATGGGAGGCTATCATAGCCAACTTGCAAGGCTTGATCCTCAGCAAGCGCCTTCGCGGCGTGATAGAGAGGCTCCCTGTTCTTTCAACCATCGGTCTGGAACACGACTCGGAATGGCGAAGAGCGTACTCAATTTTGAGCTTCATGGCCCACGGCTACATCTGGGGTGGTGACAACCCATCAGAGGTTTGTACAAGTCTTTGCCCGTGTCCTAGTAATTGCTAACCTCTCAAAGCGTTTGCCGGCCTCTATCTCAGTCCCCTTCCTCCAAGTTTCCGCCTACCTCGAGGTGCCACCTGTAGCCACCTACGCGGCAGTTTGCCTCTGGAATTTCAAGCCATTGTTTGCCGATGAGCACGTCGACAATCTCGACAATCTTGCAACACTCACGACGTTTACTGGATCGATTGACGAGTCATGGTTCTACTTAGTGTCCGTGGCGATTGAGGCTCGAGCGGCGCCTATCTTGCCAATCATGCTTACCGCAATAGACGCGGCGAGAATCGATGACAGCATTACAGTGACAGCTTGCCTAAGAAGTTTTGCCGAAAGGTTGGATGATCTTGGAACGCTGCTGCAGCGTATGCATGAAAGTTGTGACCCCCATGTCTTCTATCATCGCATTCGACCCTTTCTTGCTGGCAGCAAGAATATGAAGGAAGCTGGATTATCAAATGGCGTATTGTACCAAGATGCGGATGGTACCGAAACGTATCGTCAATACAGTGGTGGCAGTAATGCGCAAAGTTCCATACTTCAGTTTTTTGATATTGTACTTGGAATAATTCATCGTCCTACTGGTGAAAAGAAGGACGTAGTTTCTGGACCCCAGGGCAAAGGTCTTGCCTTTCCGCCAGAGCACAACTTCTTGCTCGATATGCGCAATTATATGCCTGGGCCTCACCGGAGATTTCTGGAAGATGTCACTGCGGTTGCAAATATTCGCGAATACATTGAAGCTCATCAGAACAATGTGGGGCTTACTGCTGCTTATGATGCATGTCTTGCCATGCTTCAAGAATTCCGCAATAAGCATATTAACATAGTCACACGATATATTATCCTCAAAACTCGCGAGACAAGATCCCGCTCAAAGAGCCCAGAGGCTACACGCCACAAGGTAAATCTTGCTACTGCATCTCGTCAAGACGCGAACGATACTACAGGTAAGAAACAAGCGAAAGGAACTGGTGGAACAGCTCTCCTGCCCTTCTTGAAGCAAGCACGCGATGAGACTGGGGAACCCATCCTGAGTCAATGGGCGAAGCGTGTAGCTAGTAGGGAGGTCAACACCAGAGGACAGGGTGATTTCTTTTTGGGCAAACTTGACGAGCCAGTTGAAGAAGTCGATTGTGGACTTGCTGGAACTTGGACCATCGACGATAGTGGTGGCGGATTATGCCACTACTGATTGATGAATCTGGAAGGTATACTTCAATATATTATGGATAGATAATCAATAAACTGCTTTTTTGGATTCTCTTGCCGTTTTTTTAGAACACTTGAGTTTGAGGTGATTCTTATTTTTATCATTCCTGTATCAAGCTATTCCAACTAGCTTAACAGCAATTCAAGAAAACGAAGGAAATAAGAGCGGGAAATGTATTATTATCACGTGTCATGGCAAGAAGTCGTGACGCCAAGAATTTCAGGACATGCGCGTCGTCGCGCGACTTGTGAACCATTCTGGTGATTGGTTGCAACGCAACTCTTGATTCATTATTCATACTTCCGACAACATTGCTATGGCTCAACCTGTTCCCGGTGAGGAAGGCATGGGTCCTTTGGAAAAGGGTCGCCGCCGATACCAAAAGAAGGATTTCCCAGCAGCTTTGTTCGCTTTCACCGATGTAGGTCATCATCGATTCCGTTCCGCGACTATATTTTCTTACGCTTCATAATAAGGCAGTGAATATAAGCACTTCGCATATCTTGATGACGGCTCTGGATCATCGAGCCGCCACCTATGAAAAGCTGGAGCAGTTACAACCAGCCCTTCGAGATGCGAAAAGGATGATTGATCTGATGCCGGACACGTCAAAGGTTGGCCTCACTATTTCTCATTCTATATGTTTGATACTAATGATATAAAGGGGTACCTCCGATGCGGCAAAATCTTGAAACTTCAAGGGCAAAATGCTCTTGCTTTGAAAATCTACGAACGTGGTCTGAAAAAGGTCAAGATTGGAAGTGATGACGATCGAACGGTAAGAATTAAATGACTAATCCTATTATTCCTAGCTAAACATGAACAAGCTTCTTCAATCGATGTTTAACGCATTGAAGCGTGCACAAGAACCAGAAAAGAATCTCGATCCTTTACAATTTCTGCCTCTTGAGCTTGCACAGCTAGTCTGTCATCATCTCAGTATGAGAGACAGAGTGTGAGTGCTTTGATTTCAAACTAGGCCAAAATACTAATTTTTTGCAAGAATTTGCCTGGCGGTCTCACGATCTTGGAAACGACTACTTGAGTCATCCCACAAACTGTGGACTACATTGGATACTACATCCGCTCGCAAGCCCATCAGTCTCAGGTCCATCAAAGCCCACCTTAAGAGGTCGAATTATACGCTCGAACGTGTAGTGATCACCATGAAAGCGCGTCTCGATTCAGAGAAAATAGGATATCTCACCAAAACGTGCAAGAGTCTTCGCTTATTGGAAATGAATGGCAGTGGTGCTATAGGCACCTCGCTTATTTTTGCATTGCCAAGAGCTAAAAGCTTAGAGTCCATTGCTGTGTCTAGGAATACTGAGATTACTATGACTGATGTACAGGCAGCTTTGAGATGCTGCCAAGCGACGTTACTTGAAGCCAAGTTTCTACAAATAGGTGGTCATTTTCAGGTCAGCAATAGCTTGGGTTTTCCCAGGCTCGAAAAGCTTCAGACGCTTGTTTTGTGTGTTGCCAATAGACATATGAATAGCAGTCGGGATACGAGTCCCGTAAGTTCTTTTATTTCCATTGCCCTAAGATCCTGTCTGTCAACACAGCTGACATCATTTAAGTCTGTAATCATAGAAGCTTGTCCAAATCTAGTTTCACTGACGTTGAGTGGATGGGATTGCTCCTCTTCTGGAATTGGGGGACTTGCGTTACGGAACGGGTTACGAGAGCTGGATCTTTCAAACACGCTTCTCAGGATCTTTCCCCAGCTTCCACCAACCATTACTCGTTTGATACTAAAAGGTAATCCACTACTGAAAGACGCAGACCTGGAAGTGGACGAACTCACCGAATCCGATTATTTCCTTCCCCTGCTTGAAGAGTTCAACTGCGAGGGCACTGATATTAGTGATAAATTCATCATGAGGATAACCCAGCCTTCAATTGAGCGCAAGAACCTACGTATCCTCCTGATTGGACGTCGATTGAGCGTGCTTCTTCCTGACCCAAGCCGTGTGGCTGAACGAATGTATCCAACCTCAACTACTGTCCAACACCTGTCTTTGGCGAGCCTGCAGGAACCAGAGAACCACATCATAGAAGCAGTAAAGCTATTCCCAAACCTGCAAAAGCTCGATGTGTCCTTGACAAAGATCACGGGCGTTGCTGTGAAGATGTTCGTCAAAATGGGAATAGAGAGACTCGTATTAAACGAGTGTGACCACGTCTCCGGTGATGCCGTGGACTGGGCACGAGGTCAAGGGGTAGAAGTCGAGTACAACTTTCCAAGTCGAGTTGAAGGCTCAAGGTCAGGCTGGAGGAACGCCATTAGCTGAGGCTTATAGATGAGAAGCGAGGATATCTGATAGGATAATATTCATACAATTTTGAGTCTCAATGCTCAAGGACCCCCCTTTGAAACCTGCGGATTTTTACAATGTGCAGATCACGCACATATTATAGATCTCTTGAGCGTACTCCAAAGAGGTTGGTTACGGAAATAGTGGTCGTTTTCAGTATATCTTCACCAAAGAGTGTAAAATAATTGTACATATCAGGACTATGAGACTTGGTCATCGCTCTGCGTGCGATTACAAATATAAGGAAACATTGTGACAGGATACCAAGAATTATCCGTATAACCGACCCAGAGCATATTTACCCTAGAGTATTTGTAGGATTGATTCGACTGTGCAATGTAAGTCTTTCTACTATAGCGTTGTCTTCAAATAGGTGTACATGACGTAGAGTGATTGCAAGGTCTCTTGTAGCCTAGAGGAGACTATCAATAATTAGTAATGCCGTAGACCTAATCCTTTGAAAGTATCCGCCGTTTACCAAGCTTCTTTAAGCAATAATGCTTAATCTTCCTAGTCTTAATTCTTACTGAAAAGAATTTCGAGATAAATTGGAATGTCGGGGAGGCTTATTTCCGTTCTATAATGGTTTTAGACACCGAGTCTTAATAACTCTGTGTCCGGTACAGCAGTTGAATGGAACCCATCGCCTGACTTGTGCAGCTTACAGAACCAGCAAAATTCCACCGAGAAGCGGCCTTCATGCTGAAGTCATCAACGCCACAGCTGGTCAAATATGACAAAAGTCCTTCAGCGACACTCGTCCCAAGCGTGCGACTATCGTCACCACATCGCCACCAAGCTAATCACAGCCCAAGGACTTTACGCGCATTAAACTACATCATCCCAAGCCCAAACACATCACACCCGCATCCGCATCCAAAGAGTCCGTCAGCAATCCAGCAGTGCCAGCACCAAGCTTACACACTTCTCCGCCGTAAGCGAGCTTTATTCTAAGCGCCTAAGAAGTAATCAAGGAATAACTTGAGCTCTTCTAAGCACTCAGCGTCTGCGCCACCACGTCGTAGAACTGGGTTGTGGCCGACGCATAGGAAATATCCCATAGACCGAGAATTTGGGGGACACGAATGAGTTGAAGATGCTTACATGCATCGATCTCATGAGGTTACAGCCACTCCGCTCTTATGTTCAGGAGTTGATCAGTGCTTTATGTCTCATTCCGCGACAGGAACGGAGTATTTATGACGTTTCAACTGCCGTATTTGGATGGGGAAGTGACTGTATACCGATGACGGACGAGTTGGAGATCATTTGCTGTAGTTTTCTTTATTTTGCAATGTGTATAGAAGATGTGACCAGGGCCTACAGACACGCCATTAGTCTTATTTTTCTTTTGCTTGGCTAGGGTATAGAACAGACGACTAAGTAACTGAATGGAGCCTTTTTGCAAAGACTGTGGCACTGTGCTCCCTCTTCTGGACAAGTATTTCCTTGGTCTCGGAGCTATGATATACACTTGTTCCTATTATTTCATCTTCTGAAGCTGTCGGAACTTCGCGGTTTATTGCTTTTTGGGACTTTTCTAGATATACCCCATGAGATTTGCTGGATCATCGTCATCTTGGATAGTGATATAAAGTATACAAGTGCATTAGATAGACTTCTATTGCAAGAATATATGAGCCATGTCAGCGAGCAAAGGGAAGAAAAATAAAAGAATAATTTCATTGACCTTTGACTAAAATTAAGAGAATGGGCACACTAGGTAGGTCACTTCACCATTCCTACCTACTCCGACGCCAGCTTTGCCATATATCGTCTCTGGCGATAGCAAGTATCTTCAGTATGGAAACGCCAAGGACTCAGCTACCTATTCACGGTGTTTGGCGTCGGCACGTCGCGTACTTGCGAATGCCTTCATCAAAGTGGGTCCGGTCCGCCTCTACCCTCTGCCCACAACCCCACACCCTTCCTTGAAAATTAAGACCACAAATAACACAGGCTGTTCTCAACCAATGGGCTCCGGCGTGGGCGCCACCAGTTCGGCCACCTGGTAAAGTGGAACGCTCCCTATATGGAAAAGCACGACTGGAAGTTGGTTACGGACAATGTGCCAAGGACGGATAGAGATTTAGGGCGGGCGGGCCCGAACTCTTTTGCCACTTGAATATACTGTTTTTAATTTTTTTTGTTTTGTTTGTAACTTTTGCGTGGTTTTTGGGGTGTTTTTGTTTTTGGCTGTTGTCGCGTCGCTAAGCGAGAACTTTTGGGAGACCTTGGATATTGGTCTGTGCGTTCCCAAGTACTGTCAAGGGGGCTTGAGGTGGGTTATGTTTATGGTCGTGGTTGATATCTAGATGGAAGGAAGTACGACATGCAGTGCTGATATCCTAGTTGGGACTTAGGGTACGAGATGCAGGTGGTTGAGGGTGCCTTCGAGGTTCCATTTGGACAGATTTCAACTTCTCTCTAGGATCCGAGACTATCCTCAAGTCATGGTCGCACCGTCCCACCCACTCGCACTCGCCTCTTATCTTGCCTCTCCTCTAACCGAGTCGACATGCTATGCCTCTACAGTACTAGGCAATTTATCTGAGACTATCGAGGGCCGCATCTAATTAATTTCTGGTTATTAGGACCGCAAAGGTAGCCGCCTGCTTTCTTCGTAGAAGTAGTGGTGGTAGGTCATTTAGTGTTGAACCCCTCATGAATGTTTTCTTCAAAGCACTATAGAGGAGAACAAGTCGATATCCAATGCGTAATCAATCCTTCTCTGTGCTACTGCAGGTTTTACTTAAGCAGTAAGTTGCTTGGCCATTTTTCTCATAGCCTCCATTTCATTCCGTCCCACTATTACAATACCAACAAACAGCTAAAGGTATAGCTGATGCGATGATGGTTAAGGCGGGAACCAAGATAAGTTTCACAATGATAATAAACTGAAATTGAGAAAGTCCAATAGTGTATAATTGTGATCAATGTAAGTAATCAGGGGCACGATAAGTGAGGACGATAAATAGAAAATTTCTACCTTCGAATAAATGGACTTACGTACTCCTTATATAAAGATAAAGGAACACTTCTAGCTAGTAGTACAATAAGACGTTAGTGGCAATCGGTATACACATACGAACTCTAATACCAAATGTTTAACCCTTACTGGCGAGACTCGATTATCGCGAGACTCTGAGATCTCAAGCACACAGTAGATCCCGCCCCTCCCACTATCAGAGTACAGTATAAGCCTCCCTCGCCCTCAAATACCTACCTAATCCTATTTTGCCCTTGGAATTAAAAGTCGGGTGATGGCTCAGTGATGGGCTCATGGTACTTTTTGCCCTCCTAATACACTCCTTCAATTAACACACTTCAACACTTAAATCATATCTGCTCTTTTACTTTAATTCGCAAAAGTTTCGCCTGGCCGTCTTTTACCTACCTAGTTGGGTCTTCGTTTAAGGCTCGCTTGAAGTGAATAGGGTGGAAAGCCGAAGGTGGACACTGTCACATAGTTCGTATTACAGAAAATACTATACCCCCCAGATCCGAGTCGCTGATTCGCTGGTTTTGCTCAGAAATCGGGGCCGATCCGATCCGTTAATATAAACAGGCCAGGGGTTCAATCGGTGTGTCTAACCTCTTTACCTTCTGATAACATCAGGTTCCATTTATAGCTCTGCGAGATCTTTCGCTCCCTGTGCTCTTGTGTTGTCGCATCACATCATAATCGCCAATTCATGCCTACTGCTAGACCCTCAACCACGGTGTGGAGGGTTTCTTTTTCTCCTGCCTCGTTAAATACTCTGATCCTCCTCCGTGACTTTAAACCATTCAATAAAGGAGCTCTTCAAACAAGCATGGTATGAAAACACGAATCCCCATTGGTCTATTGCCAATTGCTGTGATGCTTTCGAGAGGTGCTGAAAACTTAGAGGGACTCCTCCGATTGATGAAGTTGTAAAGAGCCTTGGGAAGAACGAGTCGAGGCAACTGAGTATTTGTTACCTGTGACCGACTACCTCTGGGTCTCCTGAGGAACTAAAAGGCCCTGAGAATAAGGATTGGTCATATGAATTATTATATATCTATATGCTCGTAAGATAGGCGGGCACTGCTCTGTACAAGCTATCAAAAGTCATTATACCAAAAATCTGGCACAAGTAACTCAATTGTCCCAGTTTACCTCGCATAATAAGAAATGAAAAGTAACAATTATTCTAAACTATTCGTAAAATTGTTTCAGTTGTGTGAGATCTTTAGGATAATACTCTTTTTATAACTCAGGTGTGTACAGAGTAATGCCCGCCTCTCTTACGTGTACTTAAACGAACCTCTGGCTACCCTTCGCGTAACTCATGGAATAAACATTAGAGCTATACCAAGACAAGAAACCACCCCAGTACACATCAGAAAGGAAGATTTCAATACCACTGAAAAGGGTGATCAATGATCCTGTTCCAACCCAAAGTATGTCTTAAGCAATAAAAACCCTCGAGGATTTCCAAGAATACATATGAGCCTCAACGCAGCATCAAGACCTAATCCCCACTCAAGAAGAGGTCTTTCAATTGGCCTCTAAAACCAACATCAGGTTTCTCTACAAACCCATCGCCTCTACCTCCTCCTTCGTACTCCCCTCCTATCAAAAACCAACAAAATCACATGATCCAAATAAGCTGCGAGTAAGCTGATGCTACCATCCACACCCATCCATCCATCCCTACCCACACCTAGTCCAGTCCACCCATCCTTACCAATCAAAAAAAGAAGAGTCAAAAAAGACGCGTATTACAAATCTCACCCCCTTACCAGATCTTCAAAACCCCCGACTTCAAGAACCCCTCAGTCTAAAACTATGTAAATACACAGAAAAAAGAAACCTATCAGTATTTCCCACCAACCAATCTGGTCCACTCATGAAAAAGAGATAAAACTAGTAAAACCCAGGGATATCTCGATACCATTCTATGTTATATCGTACTAGGGTAACTAGGCTGTACAACATACAACACCAAATCCACCCGTCCCACCACACGTACAAATCCAACGGGGGCCAGGGTCAGGGCCAGGCAACCCATCCCCTCATTCCATTTCAGCCTTACAGCCAAGCAAGCAAGCACATCCCAAACAACCTCCCCACCCCCTTTCCATTCCCCTTTCCGCCCCCAAAACTACAGGCTCATTCACAAAAAACGCACGCCCAAAGTCCTCACATCCCATGAACAGGCAAGAAAATGTTCAAAAGGTTCAAAAAGTTCAAGGCGAACGCTTCTTCCCATCACACAAGGAACCCCCCAATTGCGAAAAGGGAAAGTATACGACGCCCCAGAGACTGAGCCCCCATCCCTTCCCCTCCTTCTCGCTTATATATGCCGGTCCCGTTTATTGATTGCATGTTGAGCCGCGAGAGTATATGTAAGTCTTATAGCACAGCAGAGTACAGTATAGTGCCTATATCGATAACTTCCTAGTGAAAATGTGGGAACGCTTTACACGTTCAAGTTAGGTCGCCAACTGGGGTCATGCCCACGAGTCTAGATACAGTATGTGATACTGTAGTATTGATAACCCCGCGTGTGACATACTAATAGGAGGCTGTACAGTACATATCTACCTACCTACCCACCTATCCATCCCAGGTACATCCGTACCACCCTAAACACCTCCCTCCCCCTCCTTCCCTCAACAAACAAACCAACCCTTGACACCCCCAACAAAAAACCGTCGAAAACAACAGATTTCCCAATCCCAATCCCAAGACAAGCCATGCCACAAAAAATCGCAACCCAACTCAGCCCTACAAACCAAACCCCCCCCTCCATCCCACCCACATCATTCCATATCGTATCACCACCTACTATCCCAACGAGAACTTTCCCAAACACTAAAAGACGCCCACAGTTTCGGCTCGTGACACCATCCCTTTCCTCGTCAGAAGAGAAAACCAAGGGAATATATACGTATGTATGTATGTACAACAAATCTAGCTTTAATTTCGAGATCCAAGATTCAACGTACTGTATATACATACACATATAGATATGCCTCAGACACACACCACGCCTCCCTCCCTCTCAAACACCAGATATCCAAGAAAAAAAGAAAGAGAGAAAGAAAGAAACAAAAACCCAGCACGACAGACCTCATCCAAAAGCCATGATTTCGCCAAATACACAACATGAACCCCATAAACCCAATATATAAATGAAGACCTCTTCTCGTAGACAGAATTGAAAAAACCAGGTCATTAGCAGAATACTGTAAATAAAATTCTGATTTGTAGCCATGATTATCAAATACATACATACATACATACATACATACATACATACATACATACACACAACCCATCAAAAATACTCGTACAACACCATCACCCAAACAAGACTAACTGCATCGTCCCCTACCCTACCCACAGCAGCAGCGCAAGAAAAAAATAAGAATTGCAGAAGTTAATTGCGTACCCGTGGTATACGTACATCGCATCGAGCGAATCGCATTCCACAGACGAGATCGCTGCAGCTGGGTACACTGGGTACATATGAATCTGATCATCGGATTAGGATTCAGATCTTACACTACGTAGATTTCTTTCGAAAAAAAGAAAAGAAGAAGAAGAAAACCAGCACCAATTTCATCACGAGGACCAGAGGAAAGAGAAGATAAAGAGTCTCATCATCGTATCCACAATTAATCTACAAGTGCTAAATCTCAAGACAGCCTTAGTTGGGCAGAAAAAGAATACACCAGGCATCCCATCCCATCCCACCCCCACCCCCACCAC
>CAJVRM010000685.1:128564-142678 GCA_911693285.1 Hymenoscyphus albidus
CCACCCCCACCCCCACCACCACCCCACAGCAACCAGCAAACTCCGGCCTAAAATGTGCGATCCTCCTTTCGGTGTGTAATGTACAAATAGTACTGGACTAACCAATCACATCCACAAACGCGTCCAGAACCCCCTCTGCGCGTATGACTGACCACATCAAGCTGCCTGAGCTCAATATTGAGATGGATGTCGCTTGCGCCATTCGCTAAGGAAGCTATGAATCACCACAGATCTCGTCTCGAACAAGAGACGGAATCCTTCGTAGCTTCTAGTATAACGAACGTAACACAATACAGCACGGGATGAAGAGTACAGATCTCGTGATCAATGAACGAGAATAAATGAACGTGTAGAGAACGAACGGGGGGAAAAATAACTTGAAACAATATGCTAGTTCTCTCAACTTTCCAATACAGGCACAGCCTGTTTTTCCAGTCCTTTCGTCTGTCTTGCGTGCAACGCAATCCCCTCTCTCAATCTCGAAAAGCCGAGAGTGATAAAACAAAACAATATGCTACCTGAGCGGGAGACTAGCTCCTATAATTTCGATGACCATGACAACAAGGAAAATTGCGGAGGAACCGATGAATCACAGATCGCATCAGAAACCCCCTCGGAAGAAATTTAAAGGGGAAAAAAAGACAGATGCAAAGCCCCGATACCCAAAATGTCCCAAAATACTCCAAGGTATCATATCCGTCCCATGCAAAGATCCAAATCTGACCCCATGTATCCAGCCAGAAAGTGAGGGGGGAAAGAAAAGGAGAAAAAAGAAACGCGAGAGTAAGAGTCAACCAGCGAGAGGCGCAAGAAGAAGAACAAGCAAAAATACCATATAACCCAAATAAACAACGCTATGCCTCGAACAGGAACCCGCTATGCAATGCTAAAAGTTTTCACAGTGTCTTTTGTCGAAATTGTTGTTGCGTCCTTTGATGGAGTGTCTGTACGGCGTGAGCCTCGTGTTTTCCCTTATTTTGCGCCCTCGATAAATCTTTAGGAATCATGGCATTTCGCATCGTCATCGGTATATATTGTGAAATATTGTTGTTCTTTCTGTTTGGAGAGGGGTTTTTCTCAGCCACCGGCCGAGAGACGGCTAAGATTCATGGCGGTGCAGAGCGAGCCACCAATCGATCGTGACTGACAAACAGCATAGTAAGCTGAGAAGGTGTAGTGGAAGTGGTCCTCCCTTGAAAGGAGAATAGGAATATAACCCAATTGCTAAACTCGAAAAAGGCTAGCGGTCGCGAATGCCAAAAGTATCCAGTAAACGAAGGCAATATGTTTCACCGGCGGTGTCGTCGAGAGGAGTGTCCATGTGACCCATGGCTTGCAGTTCCATATCCCGAATCCGAATATCCACCAGATGATGATGATGCCTCTTGTTGTGAATTGGAGTGCCTTTCACAAGCATAACCAACTAGTACTGTCCTTTCCTGAATCGGATGCCCCGATGTACCATATGCAGCACACATATCGATGTTGTGCTGGTAATAAATGCAACGGCAAACCGAGTACTTTTCAACAACAAGGTAGCACATCTTGATGAAGTTTGTTAGAGATGATGTTTGTTTGTGTGGACTGGAATGTTGCTTTGATATGTGACGATTGAGATGTGGGATAAAGAGCTGATGATGGAGTACTTGATGAGGAAGGGAAATTATCAAAGAGATGAACGGCAGCAAAGCTATGAAATATGTTAACGAACTGAAAGACTGAAAGAGAAGCCTGGGGAACAGAAAGTCCAAAAAAGAAATTGACGATCGAGGCAATGTGATGCAAAGAGTCATCTGGCAAGTTGGAAAGGTGACTGCCTTATACTTTTAAGAATTCAACAAGAGAGGCTTTCTTGAAGACATTAGGCAGCGTTGAGTGGAGAATAAAACGAGTGTAGTTGATATGTGCAGACATGCAGGATTAGAAAGCAGGGGAGAGAGGGCTGGAGGGGTTAGTTGACTAGGGTGTGTTATTGTTGGAAAGAACATGAGAAGGAAAAAAGGTGGATGCCCGAGGTCCTGCGCCGGGACTTCGACGTCAGACTAGGTATGAACCCAAACTCGTGGTCCTTTTTGGTGGCTTGCCTGGGGTTGAGAGAAAAGCTGATATGTGGTAAGAAAAGGTTATCAGCCTTGACCCCCCTGGTGATGAGCAACAGCGCCATATCGGGGAGAGAGCTAGCGCTAGATATCTGTAACGGTCGGTTCTTTCGGGTCAGTGACCGAGGAAGAGATGCCAAAGAATGGAGCTAGGTGTATGGCGGAGCAGGCTTTGTGCATCCGCAATATGGAGCATTCAAACAGAAAGGGTGGGGAGCAACACCAGAACTGGGCGACGAGGCTGAGAGAGATGGTATGGTCTGGACAAGGAATAGAGGCAGCAGGTACCAATATCAGATGGAGGGTTGTAGTCGTGGGGGGTAGTAATGGTAATTCAGGTACGAAGTACGATCGGTGGGTGACTGTTCACGATTGAAAGCGAAATCGATGTGTGGAAGGCGGCCGGTGGGTCAAAATGGTGGGGCTGCAGTGCTGCGCCGACTACTCGCCAACAAGCGAGCAGGGGTAAGCATCATTACCGCGGCCGCAACTGCAATCCAACCTGCGAGTTCGTAGAAATATGGTCAGTAAGGTACACTACTCGGTATCATTGAGTGGATAGTAATGCCCCCGAAACAAACAAACTTATTAGCGTTGTGGTGGAGAGAACTGAGTAGACATCCGATTGTAGTACAGTGACATCTCGTGAATCCGGAAGCTTGCACTTGCATACAGCAGCATTGGGAAGCCACTCATGGCTCACGGATGGCTTCTCGAGCTCCTGCTCAACGGAGCACTTATCCGCGAATCCAGATCGCTGGTATCCTGTAGTCTGCCAAAACTTAGGGTGAAATCATGGAGCGTGTCCTTGTATGGATCTATGGAAGCTTGCGCGAACCCGTTGCACGAACCATCATCTCCAGAACACCAAGTACCGGACGGATAACCGTAAGGCGACGTATGAGGGCCGGATCCAAGATGCATATTGCAGCAACTTCCCAAAACGTGACCGTCTTGTCTCGGTGTCTAAATCCAACAACGGAGACAGATGAGTAGGGACCCATAATTTGTGCGTCAATGGCCATTCCAGTCCCACAAACTTCCACCAGCTCGGATTACCCTGCATGCGACTCTACGCAATCTCATCCGATCTAGCTTCCATCAGTTTACCAAACTCGGCAGAGCACCATGATCGGAAGTTTGCGCCTGGTACCTCCAATGATACCTAGAAGTCGGTTCAGCATTCTTACTGGTCCCCGCAGCCTATCGCGTATTTGCTCCAATCACCTTCTAAGCCTAAGGCTGGGAACGTGGGATTTTTGTTCCGTGGTCCTTAAAAATGAACATCATATATGCAAGTCACCAAAGGACTATGACTCCATTCATTCCCTTCCTCAGCTGGACCAGGCATGGAAACAAATTCTGCATCTTCCTTTCAGCCTCAACCCCCAAAGAGGAAGTCTTTTATTCCTATATACTAAAACCAAAAATCAAGAGGATAGGAAGTCCGGTCTCGTCTGGTCTCGTCGATAGGATGAAATGGCTTTTGTGATGGTTCTGTCAGGTAAAAACAATAGTCGATTGGCATCGTATACATCGGGCTCTCAAACGCGTACGCCGTGGTCTGATTAGCCAGGCAAAAGAAAATCCTGAACCAACATTCTTTTGACAGCATCTGCCAATTGAGGCTAATGATAGTCCTCTTTGGGATGAAAAATGCCAGCGACATCATATCAATGGAAGGGGTGATATCAACAAATCTGCCTTGCGCAATCAGGCGATGAAACATAGCCCCGCACACAAGGCCCCTCTTCTTTTTCTCGTAAGGCGTCCAATCACGGCTGATTTGAATGATGTTGTTCCGGGCCAAAAACGTGACCCAATATCTCCGCAAATCTTACTCCGCCTCCAGGTGGCTTTCCAACCGTCTGCTTACTGCGTCGAGTGAAGACCATGGAAAATCGGTGACTATGTCGGCCACGCCGTGTAGGCGGTGAAAAGGCAGCAACAATTGATTGCCCTTTGTTAAAAATGAACGAGGTGCAATTGCGTCAAGACTCGCCCGGCATGCTCTTAAGTCTCGTATTGTATCGCTTCTAGTTCGTGGTTTGAGTGAAGGCCGCGAGTGAATCAGGGATACTGAAGCAAGAATGATTCTCGACGTTCCGGAAGCAACAAGAACATAAAACTGCTCGGAAAAGAAGAATTTATAAAATTGGCAAGCGTGGTTGAAAGAATAGAATCACCCTTTGAGGGTATCACTGGGAAGACTGCAGGTTTTGCGAACACCTTCATACATGTATGCTCAAGAGTCCTCAGCTGGTTGAGCCAGCTCCTTAACTGAAAGGAGACCTGACCGAGGCCATATCCAACGGGTGCAC
Organism: Hymenoscyphus albidus; assembly: GCA_911693285.1. Classification (NCBI taxonomy): domain Eukaryota; kingdom Fungi; phylum Ascomycota; class Leotiomycetes; order Helotiales; family Helotiaceae; genus Hymenoscyphus; species Hymenoscyphus albidus. Next base: position 132,985 of record CAJVRM010000685.1, read on the forward strand.
TGCGAGAATACAGCTGCGCAGAACTGGAGGCCTCGATTTATGTCAGTACATCATCGGTATGATCCACGGAACATCCGAAGTGTGGCAAAGAACTGAGCAAATGCTGCTTGCTCCGTCCTAGCCTCACGATTGTAGACCCCCAAAAGTTTTGCGTGATGTATCAAGTCCCAACTTCTGTTCAAAATTTATATCCAATTTTTATCAACCAACCATCCAAAATATGCGATCCCTTATGCAAAATAGAGTATCACCCTTCACTGTCTCATTGGTACCTATCAAATTAGTAAAATCAACTCTGATTTTTGAATAGCCAATCTGAACTTTCGTCCACCATGAAGTTGGTGATATTAAACTCGTTGACTCCATTTCCAACCTCGTGTGAGGCGATCTGACCCATTGTTGCTGCATTGCCCAAGTTTCCATTGTTAGCCACTGGCAACTTTGGAAAATTGAAAAAGTCGAAGGTTTCGAAGTATTCAAGCTCATTTGGCGCCGGCGTCCTAGCTGGGGTAATGCTGGGCATGCGTGACACCAAGCCAACGTGCCTTGGTTGTCTCGATATTAGAAAGTCCAAATCATATGCACAGCGTCGCATGTCAGCCAAAATCTTCACAGAAGATGGAATAACTCTCTCCCCAGCCGGGCCAGCGGATCGCTCAGAATCTCTTTGCTCCTCTAGAACCCGCTGGAGTATTGTGGTATATCTTTCAGCGACAGCCCAATAGCGACCCATCTCCCGAAGAGTATCGACAAAAATATGTATTTTTGGGTTGACTTGATGTTCGAAAGTGGAGCCGTGAACGAACAGCAATCTTGCGGCAACCCAAAGTGTAAAAGCAAAAGGAGGTCCAAGTTTCGTGAGCATACCACATTGCAACACATACTCCACAAGAACTTTGATAGACTCTACTGCCTCAAGGCAACGTTGACCTGCACTATAAGAAGAGCCGAAAATGTTCGATCTGTTGGTGGGATAGGCAGCGGATGAATGTAGTCGTATTACTGTTGTGTGATAAGTTGCTATCAATCGATTAGAAAACACTTTGCATGGTATATAAATTAGGGCCACTGACCATGAAGCATAACCCAGCCACAGGACAATGATGTTTTACTTTGGCCAGGTTGAAAGAGTTTTGTAGTGGTGCTGTATTCGGGTGGAAGTTGAAATTTCCAATCCATGATCATACTTTCGAGTTTCCGGTATTTTCCTTGCCATTGCTCGACATCTGAAAGAGAGCTAATATCGACGGGTGCCTTGAGAAACTTATGGATTTTAGATAAGATTCCCAGTATTTCAATGTAATAGGCGAATGTTCCAAGATTTTCCGGCTTGTCTATATCGTATGTTTCGCGCTTGCTCGTATGAAACCATCTTGTCTGAACAGCTTCATTCCTATGCCAAGATTCGTCCCGACAGGGAAGGGTGCGATCTATTTCCTTTTCGTCGAGGGCAAAACCAAAAGCAGTTGCAATCGTTGCATATCTATCCAGGAGGTACACCATCCAAAATAACCGTCTTCGAGACTCCTCTTCGATAAAATCCTTGGCTTCTGGTAGTACCATCGCTCGAAGGGTATAAATCGAAGGATAAGCTGATGAGATAGAAAAAGAGGTTGGCTCCACCGAAAGGCCGAGCTGAACGACGGATCGAGTCAGTAAAGCGAGAAGGTTCCAGCCTGGCGGTCCATTACCGCTGCCAACCAGGTCCAGAGCTAATATTACTAAAGCTTGCAGTGCCTTGACCGAGGAGTTCTCCAATCCATACAGCAAAACTTTCTGCTTGGAGATATCGTGATAATATCGACGTTTCTCTTCAGTCAATCTTGCATCCGTTGAAAACCTGATTGTAGTAGCAACAATTGCATGTAACAAAATTTTCTCGGCTTCCCCTAGCGGTGATCCAAACAAGGAAGTTAGGGTAGACTGACGGTACAATATTGGACACCATGTATTGATATGCTTAAAGTACAGATCAACTAAAGCATAGAGGAGATCATATGGTGGCAAGTCTTGTTCTGAAGAAGCTTCGCTCTGGGGTTCGGTTACATTGAGACTTGGCGATTGGACATGGGCTTGACTGGTGCTATAGAATTCTGGTGATTGACTAGTCTGGATTGGATGAGGCGGCTGTTGAGCATGGCTGTGTGGATGCATTGTCTGCTGCATTCCTTGCTGAAAGATATCACGATGAAGTGGGGGTAGCGTAGGATGCGTAGACATTGTAGGAGTCTGAACAACAGTACTCGGAAAGTCCGTTGGCTGCGATCCAGAGAATACCGAGGATGGCTTCTGTAAGAAGAGCGCGGTCTCTGCGTGTGGTACGTGGCCTCGAGGAGCCTCAATAGGTCTGAAGGTAGGTCGGACAGGTGGCGTTCCATGGTCGCTAGGTAAACTATCATTTCTGCGTGGAAAGGTTTCCAAAATCTGAGAGTGAGAACGAAGCACTTCCTCGAGCTTATCTAGTCTCTGCTCCAATTCTCGGCCGTATCCAGCTCTCAGACCTGGTTTCTTGCGTTCTTTGTATTCGCATGACTGTCCATTTTTGGTGCACCAGCCACAGGATGGTTGACCACGGTCACACTTCACCTACAAAATTGTCAGAATTCCGCGAACGTTGTGTCAACAAGGAAAGAGAGCAATTCACTCCATCCTAAAAAGACGATTACAAATTTGCTCATAAAAGCTCAATCCCAGGCAAGTAGTTCTTGGCCCTGAAATTGCGTCTTTACTAATTAAGCAATTCACTCAAACCTCTCAAGCTGAGAAGTCTGAATATGGAATTTCCCAACCTGAGAAGTTTGAATTGAAAATCCAGTTCAAGAAGCTTGTCATCAGGAATTGAATGTATTGAACAGAGCAAAAGGAGATCATACCTTTCTTGTTTTGCATGTCTCGCACCTTCGACGAATAGTTAGCCAATCTTGCTCTTGCTCTGGGGATTCTTGGAGGTCCCGAGACAAATCAACGCCGTCATCACGCTTTGGAGGCGTAAAGGGGAACGTCGAGGTCTCTGGATTCTCTTTAGTGGTTGAAGGAGACATTTTTTTTCTTACGAGACAGACATTGGTCTCCGCTGTCTCTTGCGGGACCTCTCGCCATTATCTCCACCGCTGTCGCCGAAGCCATCGTCAGTGTAGGCGTTTTCTTCTTCGGAATCCGGCTGATTCGTGGGTGGAATATGTGATCGGGAGCTCTGAGGTGGACGAGAAGGATGGGAGGCAGGGGGGGAAAGTTTGATATCCATCAGGTTGAGCCAGTGCGAGCGATACGGGTGATTGATTGTATGGTGGGAACTGCAACGCTGCGATGACTAGACCAAAATGGTGGAATTTTTAGTTGATTCGGTCGAGTTCAGAACGAGCGCATCGGTGACCAAGTAGCGAGGGCGAGGTTGCGGAAGTTTTGTGGGGAAGCCTGGGGAAGCATGGAAGCGTGGAAGCGACGTTGGAGATTGGGTTGGGGGTTAGGATGCTGCTTGCAGTTTGGAGGGGTACGGAATATTAGTCGGGGGAGCTTTTTGGGGGCAGCGAGGGGGAGGGGGGTGGTGAGGGGAGTCCACGGGTGGTAGGGGGGGTAGCAGCTGGGGGCTCAGGGGTCTAATTTGCGGGGAGAGCTAGAGGCTCGGCGAGTCGGCATGACCTTCCCTCGGCTGGAGTTGACTTGACCTGACCAGTGACCACCAGATACGCTATAACTGATCATCATAATACAAGCGACAACGCAGAAAGGACGCACCGACTAGGACTCTATAGGTACCGTAAAGTACATACACGTGCAATAATCAGTACCAGTACTCGATTACCACAATCGCAATACACAGCAGGTACGGAGTACTTGGTCCTGGTACAGAAGCGAGAGTGCTCCCGACCACTCCAGTGCACATTGCCTCTGCCTCGGAGCCTCTCTGCTTGGGACAGAGATAGCGTACGAGTAAGCGTGGGCATACAGACAGGGTACAAGTACGGAGTCAGCATAGGTACTCGAGTAGGGAATCACTATGGTCCTCCACACCCTCATCACTGGTCGGGAGAGAGTCGCATCATCCGCCACCAATTTCTTGCAGAAGCTGGGAATAGATGTCTCGGCAGCCAATGGCACGGTAATCCGGGACGCATCCAACGGTCTTTGCGGGTGAGGTAAGGTCCCGGCAACATCTTCTAGGCCATGTGATGGACAACACTGCCAACCGCCAACCCCTCTGCTGGATGCTGGATGCTGGATGGTGGATGGTGGATGGTGGATGCTGGATGCTGGATGCTGGATGCTGGATGGATGCTGGATGGATGCTGGATGGATGCTGGATGGATGCTGGATCCGTTCTCTGGTAGAGTCTACGAGGCTGCCAGTAGAGCGTTGCAGTCTTGCAGAGCATTGCAGATGCTTGGAAGGCTTGCAAACCCTGGGTACGAGTCGCGGGGAACAGTCGCATGGCTTGGGATAGAGCAAGAGCAATGTTGAGGGCGTCTGCGGTGCAACCGCGTCAAAGAGTGCCGGCATACATGACGCTGTGGCCGTGGCCGTGGTTGTAGCCCGAAGAAGTTATTGAGAATCTGATGGCCGTGGAGATCCGGGTAGAGGTAGATACCAGAGAGTAGTGATGTCTCCAATTTCTCTGATGATGTTGAGTACTGTGTGGGTGATTACCATGGTAAGGTTCTAGTGGTTGAAGTTCGAGTCGTCGTTGTTCTGGTGGTCGTGGATGCCAAAAACGCCTCAACCGACCGTTTTTGCTCAACGTTCCTCTGCGTACTCGTCTCGTGCAGTAGCTACAGACGACAGTACAGTAGTTGCCTTGTATTCTCCTTTTTTTCCGAGGCCACGACGGTGCGGTGGGACAGCAGTCGGTTGAGAGCATCTCCGGAAAACAACCCTCACCCTCACCCTCACCCCCTCAGCCAACTCTAACCTGAGAATCCTCTCTCTCTCTCTCTTCTCTACTCTCACATCTACCACGCTACAGTAGTACCACGAGTACATACACTCTACTCTCACCCTCACATACTCTTACATACTTCGAGCTACGGTACGGTACTGACAGTCACTATCCCATTCGGACATTCCATCCCATCCCATCCCATCCCATCCCATCCACCCCGCCCGCATCCACCTCCTCCAGCCCTCCACTTCCGCCTCCACTTCAGGACGACAAAACATTCAGCCAATCCACCATGACAGCGGCAGCCACCCTGCAACCACTCCCCCCTCCCTCCCTCATCCTCCTCTCCATCCCACTCTTTCCCTGTGCCCCCGACTAAGCTGTACCGGAGGCAGCACGCCTAAGGTACTCCTTCGAGGTACCCAAAAGATACCATGACTCGGCCAGCGCTAGACGGTCTAGCTTCATACGAGTGAATCAAAGAATTCACAGTGCCGGTAAAAGTCCACTTCCACTTCGCCCTTCGGCGCGTGGGATAGCTGGTCCCGAACTACCCAACAACCACCCCACCAAACAAGCCTCGAATCCCATTCACTACCCGCCGATTAGTGTTATTCATGCCTACCAGCCAATCTAAAGCCCGCCCTTAAAACGCCCTCAAATACATTGCCGTAGTTCCTTAGCCCTACCGCCACATCTACTTCCACAAGTTCCTCTTTTTGCTTCGACTCTCCCCTCTTCTTCCAACCACTTTCTGCACCACTTCACAAAGATGGCTACACCTTCAGTACGGGACTTTCCTTCGATCAAAGCCATTAGGACCTTTGTTGTCGATGGTGTCGGATCTGGAGGAGACTACCACAATGTTGCCGGCGGTCATTGGTAAGACAATATGATATGCAAGGAACTATTACAACGCTGACCGCACGACAGGCTGATTGACACCCCCATTTCGACACCCATGTCAAGATGGGAAGAATATAGAGCCTCAAGAACGACTTGGGGAATCAATGTTCTAGGCTCTTTCTGTGTGGAGATTGAGGGGTCGGATGGTACCATTGGCTTTGCGACTGGTTTTGGAGGTAATGATTTCTCGATACGATGAAAGAACCTATGTGCTAAGTAACAGCAGGTCCCCCAGCATGTTGGCTTGTTCATCAACATTTCGAGCGTTTCCTAATCGGCGCCGACCCACGAAACACAAACCATCTTTTTGAGCAGATGTATCGAGGAGCTATGTTCTATGGACGAAAAGGACTTCCAATTGCTGTCATTTCTGTCATTGATCTTGCGATTTGGGACCTTCTCGGAAAGATACGAAACGAACCGGTGTATAAGATGATTGGAGGAGCTACCCGTAATCGTTTAGATTTCTATTGCACTGGTCCAGAACCAACTGCTGCGAAGTCAATGGGATTTTGGGGCGCCAAGGTTCCATTGCCATACTGTCCAGAGGAAGGTCATAAGGGTCTCAAGAAGAATGTCGAGTTCCTGAGAAAACACCGTGAGAGCGTTGGCCCTGATTTCCCAATCATGGTTGACTGCTACATGAGTCTGAACGTCTCGTACACCATTGAACTTGCAACGGCTTGTTTGGATCTCAATATCAATTGGTGGGAGGAATGCCTCTCTCCTGACGACACGGACGGTTTTGCTCAAATCAAGCGAGCCCACCCTCAGCTCAAATTCACCACTGGAGAGCATGAGTATTCTCGATACGGCTTCCGAAAGTTGATTGAAGGACGAAACTTGGATATTATTCAACCTGACGTTATGTGGCTTGGTGGTATGACTGAACTTCTCAAGGTCGCTGCTATGGCTGCCGCCTATGATATCCCAGTTGTCCCACATGCCAGTGGACCATACAGCTACCATTTTGTTGTCTCACAAACCAATTGCCCCTTCCAGGAATATTTGGCCAATTCGCCTGATGGCAAAAGTGTGCTACCCGTTTTTGGAAACCTCTTTTTGGATGAGCCAATTCCAATCAATGGCCACCTCGATGTCACCGAACTCGACAAACCAGGTTTTGGCTTAACTCTCAATCCTGCCGCTAAATTGATTCCAGCGCAATACCTTTTGACCCCAAATCCCGAACGACCACTTGGAGGACCTCTTCGCGGACCACTACCAGAAAAGAAGGTCGAGGAAGAAGCAAAGACCGATGGTGTGAATGGTATAGTACAAGGTGTCAAGGACATGATCTAGTTTTTGGGTAGGTTTGGCAGGTGTGTACCTGGACACCTGCCTCGGTTGGCTTTTTCACGAGCGGTCGAAGAATACCTGCAACGTATCATTTTGGTCAATCATTGGCTGGCCATAGGTCACGGTAGATTCTTCTCTAGGAAATACTTTATCTATTTACTATTCTTGGACAACTGTATGGTACGGCATCAACTGTAGCTTTTTTTTCTTTGGTATGTACATGCATAGATTTTAGCTTGTACTTGTCTATATCTTCGAACCTTCCTCTACCTTTAGGGAGGAGTAGTCTGCGGAATTGGCGAACCCAGATATGGGCAAGATGGTACCTAGCTACTATATACACCGAATACGCGAGTCAATTTCCAATCAATTCGTCACGACACGTGCACCATACGTAAACTTATTCCCTGCTCGGTAGTAATTCACAGAAGCCGAATCGTGGGGCAATGCACAGGGATTGATCTGGAGGAAGCTTTCCCGAGCAACTACCTAGTTATTGAGCCGAAGAAGCCAAATGATCAAAACCAACTCCCAAAACCAACTCACGCAACATGCAACATCTCATCTTCGGTGAATGTTTCCCTCCTCCTTGACTTGTGGCCCGTTACAATCACCTTTTGAATACAAAGTTTATTCTGTTTAACATCTGTCGTGGACGGTGACCAGCCAGTGCTACGCAACCCCTCCTTCTGAGAACCCCTCCTTGACCCCACCATCTATCTACTCGGTACTTCCATTAACATCACATCTCCATCCCAACTTCAAAATCGTGCACTACAAAAACAATACCAATCACAATCACAAATCCCAATCACCAAAGCCCCAAAAATATGGCAAACCACCTCCTCCTCAACAAAACCGCCGCCATCACCGGCGGCACAACAGGCATCGGCCGAGCCATCGCTCTAGGCTATCTCCGCCACGGTTGCAACGTCGCGATCAACCATCTCAATCTCCCCTCGGATGCTCACCACAAGGACTCGATGCTCGAGGAGGCGACGAAGATCAAAGAGGGGGATCCACAGGCGGGACGCTTGATCGAGGTCCAGGGGGATATCAGTCAACCGGAAACGGGGAAGGCGTTGGTGGAGAGGGCCGTGAGGGAGTTTGGGGGGTTGGATGTTTTTGTTAGTAATGCGGGGGTTTGTCAGTTTGCGGAGTTTTTGGAGTGAGTATTTTTTTCTCTCTCTCGTTTGTTGGGGGTTGTTGGGGGAGTGGGATGGCTTTTATGTTGTTGGTTTGAAGGGGGGGTTGGTTTACTTGTTGCAGTAACTTGAGGTGTTCCCAATACCACAACATCTCAAAGATTTATATGGAATACAACTAACATCACCCAGCCTAGACCACGACCTCTTCTCCCAAACTGTCCGCATCAACCTCGACGGCGCCTTCTACGCCTGCCAAGCCGCCGCCCGCCAAATGGCCTCGCAAGGCCGCGGCGGCTCCATCATCGCCATCTCCTCCATCTCCGCGCTCGTCGGCGGCGGTTTACAAACGCACTACACGCCCACCAAAGCCGGGGTGCTCTCCCTGATGCAATCCCTCGCCGTCGCCCTGGGTCCGCATAAGATCCGATGCAATGCGCTGCTCCCCGGCACCATCAAGACGCAGCTCAACGAGGAGGATCTCAAGGATGAGGAGAAGAGGAGGTACATGGAGAAGCGGATTCCGCTGGGGAGAACGGGGGAGACGGGGGATATGGTTGGTCCAGCGGTGTTTTTGGGGTGTGAGGAGTTGAGTGGGTACGTTAATGGGGCGCAGTTGTTGGTTGATGGGGGGTTGTTTGTTAATCTTCAGTGAGAGAGGGGTTGAGAAACAACTTGAGATTTTATGGGTGGTTTTTTGGGGGGGTTGGTGGGAGGTGTTTTTGGGAGCTGGAATGCTCGGACTTACTGGCTTAGTTTGGTGATAAGGAGCTGAATTCTATGATCTTTGTGGCATGCTTCTAGTGATCCTTTTGTGGTGATTTGAGATGTTCTGAGTTCCCGCGAATATTGGGAATTTAACTGGGAGGACTTGAAATAGGAGAGTGTGAGGTAAGGATACTTACAGTACTTACCACCACCATAAAAACAACCCATCTCACAACCATATCCATCTTACGTCCTCTATTACCAAACCTCTCATCTCCTCTGTTACCAAACCTCTCACCTCCTCTGTTACCAAACTTCTCACCTCCTCTGTTACCAAACCTCTCATCTCCTTCATTCCAAAACTATAAAAAAAGAAACAACCCAAAAATGCATGCCGCAACCCTCGCTTAGCGCTAGCACAAATCTCGCGTACTTCTATCCTTCTATCCTTCTATCCTTCTATCCTTTAACTCCTCGTCACTACATATTTACTATACTATACAGTACATCTACCGTTCATAGTAGGTTCTGCGTATCCAGTTTATGTATATGTCTTGATAGGTACTCGGTAATACTCCAACGTACAGTAAGTGGTGCGAAACAAGTCGGAAAGTGGAAGTTAGAAGGCCAGTAGATAGGTATTATTCTGACTGCTCCGATGGATAGCTTGAATGGATTATAGGCATTCGTGGACTTGGACTTGGGAGGTTAGATGTTTGTAGATATGTAGTGAGGAGGAGGGGGGGGGAGGGGGCGGGAG
>CAJVRM010000695.1:0-37924 GCA_911693285.1 Hymenoscyphus albidus
CTCTTTTATACCCTGGGAAAGTTCAAACCAGGTGGTGCCCTAGTCACATTGGAATTCAAGGGAATGAGATTGCGGACAGAGCTGCGGGAAGAGCTGCGGGAAGAGGCGCTCGGCTACCTCCTCCTGACCCCCCTTCTATACTCTGCACTGCTACACTTAGAAGAGAAGTTAAAGAGACAGGGGTTCAGCTTGCAAAGAAACTCTGGAAAACCACGCTTCCAAGCTTATACAAGGACCTAGGGCTTAACAACTGGTCTTCGAAGCCTCAATCACTTCGCTTACCAAGGGAGGTTCTTGCTCGCTTAATTGCAGCTCGCTCTGGCCACGGTGACTTTACTCTTTATCACCTTCGCTTCTTTCACCTCGACACGCTACTTACTTCAGGGGAGTGTAAGTGTGGAAGAGAAAAGACTCAATTTCACCTACTATTTTGCCGGCTAGCAAATAGAGTAGCCCCTGAGCTATTTGCAAAGGCTCAGAGGAACCCTCAACTCCTCTTCGGACCACAATGCGAGGAACTGTTTCACAAGATCTACTATAAGACAAAGTTCTACTCTAGGATCTGTCCTCCTAGATAGTCCTCTTCTTCCTTACACTATATCTCCTCTTTCTACTGTTCTTTGGTCTCTGTCTTATATAGTTCTTCTCTTGTTCTCTACTCACTATCTTGTACACTGTTAACTTATTTTTACTCTGGCTCTTAAACTAACTCAGAATGAGAGCTGTTCCGGAAGTGGGGCTTCTCTTTAAACTATCTCTTGTAAATTAGCGCACTTTCATTTACACCCCCTGTAGCCTAGGGCACCCCCCTAGCGTCATTTGCCCAACAATGGGACTTTTAGGACCTAGCCCACGCGAGTTAGATTCCGCCTGACGTTAAATAGTAATAAATAAATAAATAAATAGGTAGGGACACTAGGAGCAAAGAGAGGGCGGGGGAAGGGTAGTAATATAGAAAGTACTCGGAAGTACGCACGTAGTAGGATCTACATACCTAAAACTATAATAAAAGTCTATTCCTACCTACCGAACCGGTAAAAGTACCTAGTAAAATCGAGAAACCTCGTCTTATACCTAATAATAAAAGACCTTATAGAGAACGCTGTAGGGATAAATAAAAGACTATTGGAAACTAAGAGAACCTTTTATAAAAAAGGGTTTTTTTTTATGAGAAAAAACCTTCTGCCTAAATAATCGGTTGTTAATAAGGTATAGACCGGGAGTCTATACCTTATTGACTTTTCAGCTCCCACTGGGGGAGAACCTTCGAAGGGAAGATGCGTTTACTATAACACCTACTCGTACTTTTTGGCTGAATAGTAGAGGGATGGGACTTGGTATTTTGATCTTGGCGTTACTATAGATAAAATAAGGAGGTTGGAGGAGATGGTGTTGCTTTATTTGATTTTTTGACTTTTTTGTTGGGGAATTTGTGAGTTGTGAATTGGTTCTATACACTACTTACACAGTGTCCTCACCTACAAGTAGGAAGATAAGTTTACTATATGAGAGATATCTACCGTAAAATCACCAAACTTATCCATAAAGCCCTAATACTCGATCAAGTCCGTTCCGTAAGTATCTCCTCCCTATTACCACCTATTACTAACACTACTATCTCACCTCTCCTCCACCAACCCCCCCTCATTATATTAAATAGCAAAAACAAACAACTCCAAACTCAAACTACTCCCCCCCATCCACCTCAGCATCCACTTCANCCTCTCCTCCACCAACCCCCCCTCATTATATTAAATAGCAAAAACAAACAACTCCAAACTCAAACTACTCCCCCCCATCCACCTCAGCATCCACTTCAGCATCCACAACTCACACCCGTCCCCCCTTTCTCCCCACCCGACCTACCGAATCCTCCTCCAAAAATCCTCCTCGGCAATCACAGCAACTTACAAAAGATACAAAAGATACCACACCCCACACCCTTCACTCAAAACCGAGGACCTGTATAGATCCCAAGGATTCGGCTCATCTCTCTTCTTCTTCTTCTTCTTCTCCTTCATCAAACGACGGAACGTATTTATGGGAGGAGAGAACTAGGTAGTGAGAAGTAGTGGGTTGATTACTTAATTACTTAATTACTATTTACTATTCATTATTTAATGTTAGATTAGATAAGAACTACAGTACATAAGTAGTAAGATAAGTGGTCTGTGGTGGTTACTCTATCTACTCTATCTACTCTATCTGCTCTATCTACACCTACCTATGTACCTCTTGTAATAAAAAGATTGTTCAAAAAGAAAGCGTCGTACACGAGTAGAAGTAAATAGTTCTATAGTATAAACAATTTGGAAGAATCATTACAGTACCGTTTACCGCTTAATCAAAGACCATTTCACATACATCTATCAATCATCTAATCTAATCCAATCCAATCCATCTATTACTCAATACCTACTATACTCACTATACAATACCCAAATACCCAAACCCCTTATCCCACATGTCTAACTCCTCAACTCAACGATGAAACATAAAAACCCACCTCAGAGCCAACCATACCTTCTAACTTCTAACTTCCCACTCCTCACCTCTTACTATAACCTCCAATTCCACATCTAACCCACATCCACATCCAAACCCAAACCCAAACCCAAACCCAAACCCACCTTCCAACCAAGCCACGAGCACGAGTACGAAAAGAATCTCACCAAAGAATCAACACACACATCAAACATCTCTTCTCATTCCTTTCATCTACTCTACCCTACTCTGTCCCTCCCTACCCCTCTCTACTCCCACCCTCCCCTACCCACAACCACACACACACCACACACACACACCACACCACCTCGCCAGCCCATGCAAAAAAATTAAAAAAAAGAAAAGGGGAAAAGAAAAAAAACAAATCCCCAAGATACTATATTAAAGCCCATCTTAACCCAACCAACTATCCCCGTTNAGCCCATGCAAAAAAATTAAAAAAAAGAAAAGGGGAAAAGAAAAAAAACAAATCCCCAAGATACTATATTAAAGCCCATCTTAACCCAACCAACTATCCCCGTTGCATCGAAGAAACCCAAAAAAGAAGCAACAACAACGACAACAACAAACCACAACGACACCACACCCATGCAAGAGATTCCATTCATATATACATTTGAAAAAAAGACACAGCACCGCCAGCCCATCCTTGAATCCTCAGCTCTCTCTCTTTTCAAACTCCACGGATCTTTTAGTTAGGTAACCACCCACCCCAGTACTTTCCATCCCAATCGCCCCCAAAAGAAAAAGAAAACAGGGCTTTTGAATTCCATCCATCCAATGTCGCAAAATATTGAAAAAGAAATCACATGATAATGCAATCTTTCTCATTTCCATTGGGATTCTTCTTCATCTTTCCACTCTTCGGAGACGCAACTTCCATCGGCGTCCCCCCGCTGGCCGCCGCACGTATGGCAGCTAACCGATGTTTGGCACGCTCATCGCCACTTTCTGAAGCCTTGATATACCAAATATTGGCTTCCAGTGGATCCCGTCGACACCCGATTCCCATCTCCGAGAAGTATCCAACGGCGTACTCGGCTTTGGTGAGACCTGTTGATGTTATGTTAGCAATCATTGCAAGGCAACAGGGAGAGTGAATTTACCACACTGAGCTGCTTGACGCGCCCATTCGTATGCCTCATTCTCGTCCTTTTCAAGTACAGGCTCAGCTCCAGCCATATACCAAGCACACAAAGCCATCATGGCAGCTGGATGACCCCGTTGAGCAGCACAGGTGTAGAAATGCACACTCAAGGCTGGGTCTCGGGGACAAGATAGCTTGCCGTGTTCATACGCATCGCCCATAATGTAGGCAGATTCGACATGGCCCAGATCCGACGCCTGTGTAAACAGCTGAGCGGCATAAGTCTCGTCCTGAAAGATATCCTGTCCATCTCCGGTCACGTAGAGAAGACCGAGGTGATATGGAGCAGCATTGTACTGCATATCTGCCGACTCGGTAGCTCGTTTAAGCCATTTCAAACCTTCTCTGTATTTGTTCAGGCCGAGGTCTCCGGAGAGGCAAGCTCTTCCAAGTCTAGTCATTGCTCCTGGGTGGTTTTTTGATGCGGATTGTCTGTAGTATTGAACAGCTTTCGCAGCATCTTTTCTACATCCCCACCCGAATTCGTAACACAAGGCAGCACGATAACCCGATTCCGCATGTCCGTGTTTACTTGCAGATATGAACAAGGGGAAAGCCGTCGCGTGATCTTCTTTACCTTTACTAAAAAGGCCCGAAGAGTATCCGTCTGCAAGATAATATTGAGCAAATGGGTAACTTCGGTCGGCTAACTTTTGTAATATGTGCTTCGCCTCACTCAACAACTCTAACGGTGAAGACTCTGCTTGGTTAATTGCATTGCTATCAAGGTCCCTTGCGCCGGATTTCCATCGAACCTTCTGAGGTGTAGTGCCACCATCCTGCCCAAGCCCTGCTTCTTGTGCTGCTTGTATGAGAAAAATCGCAAAGGCATACTGTGTTTCTGCATCATTCAGCTTTTTCACGTTTTGGCGATACATTTCGAGAGTTTTCTGCATACTAAGAAGCGAAGCATTAGCACCCACAGCAGATCTTAGCTGTGAATTATCCAGAGATATTGGAGCTGGTGGGGCTTGAGGATAAGACACATTTGTCAAATCAACGTATGAAAGAGGTCTATCGTGGGATCTGTGAGAGTTTGCTGAAGGTGTACGTCCACTCCACGCCGGAGAGCCCGGAGCTATATATGGCGAAGCTGAGCGCCCTCTGTTTCCTCCCATTTCAGAATACGCAGACACTGGTCGGTTTGCTGATGTCCTCCTAACGCCAACGCCGGGTAATGTAGGAGTCAGATGTCGCCCTATCGATGCTCCTACATCTACCTGATTATCTGCTGGAGAGCCAGAAGTCTGATTCCCCGGTCGAATACGGAAGTTACTTCCTTCGGATGCATGGGACTGGTGATGGTACCGGAACTGAGGGACGGGTGGACTTGCTACTGAAGATTGATTTTCGCCTATTCGATCGGGAGGAAATCGTTTTGGGGAAGACCCATTCGATGCTGCCATGTATGCTGGATTCTCAGTGGATGATGCGATGGCAGTTTTTGGTTGTTGCGCCGGATCTGTTAGGGTTCTACTGAAATTTGGCCGGTAGGGAAGTTCTTGAGTTTGTGAAGATCCGGGATTTTGTGCCATATAGTCCTCAGATTCCCCTGAATGCTGCCGCTCATGCCCTCCTTCTATGGCTTCGATTTTTGCACTCGATGGCGCCGGTGCCCAATCTTCAGATTGAACATTGACGCTCACGGGAGACATAGGTGCCCCGACTATTCGGCCGGTAGACTCTGGGAGCGAAGGTGGCGGAACAATCCTCATATTCTCCTCGGATTCACCGTTCGCCTCAAAGTTTGAAGGAGGGCTAGATTGGATGGGCCTGGTAGCCTTTCCAGGTGGAGAACCCTGAGGTGTTGAAGAAGTTGACATGTTGCCCTGCGCAACAATATCTTGGAGATTTGCTGCAGAGCTTCCACCTCCCACAGACAAATTAATGCCTTGCCTTCTCCACACTCCCCGCAGTATCCCTATGCTTCAAACGACAAGACGACGTGTGAATGTTCTTGGAGGCCCGATGGCACTGCCGGAGGAGTGAGGGGTCCCTTTGAGAAGATTCGGAATTGTGGGAGCAAACGAGCGTGGACGGATTCGGCTAGGGAGAAGCTTTGGGATGACCTAGCAGTGCGAACAAGGTATTAGCAAGCATCCGGAGAACGTGCTACACAACTTGGGAGGAGGAGGTTGTGGTTTTGAGAGAGGTTCTGGTGGATGTGGGAGTGCCTTGGCAATAATGTCTTACTGAGCAGAGCAGCGGAAATGGAAAGTCAGCCGCAGTGAGTTGAAGCTGGTCGCACAGGCTGCTTGTCCGTGATGGTTGGTAGTGGTCGCTGCCGAACGACAGGGAGATTAGTAGACCTCTTCAACAACACCGTGAATAATAGAAGCGAAAGGGGTCGTTGAGGCGAAGAGGTGAATATGCCATCCGAGTGCACCGTCACCGTCACTGTCACTGAGTGGTGGAGGTTTCACGTACTGCAAAGAATTAGCGATCTACGCTACGATGTGGCCCCTGTCAGGCAAGCAGAGCCCGTGGAGCCTGTACTGGTAACGCCTGTCAAGCCGGGGGTCAATGGGACGCTGGAGGCCATGCAAGCCAATTGGAAGCAGTGAAGCTCAAATTGTGATGCGCTGCAGATGACGACCTCGGTGCAGTGAGTGAACAATGGTGGTGATAGTGGGGGTTGTGATGAGAGCCAATTGTGAGGTCTGTCGAGTAGGCGTGCCCTACTGCTGGAAATTCAGGAGAAAGCCTACGCTTTACTACTGGCCCAGTAGTACTGGGTCACGTCGTTGGAATGCACCAAATATGATGGTTGGCTATGCTGGTGATGCAATGTCAAGCGCAAGAATGTAGGGTCCTGCCTTGCTGCAAGATGGGGTCTACGAACTGTGTTCTGTACTCGAGTAATGTCAGGTCAGGTTCAGATTCAGGTACTCACATCTCAGAAGGACCCTGACCTCAGCAATACGACTATCTCCGTACCGTACGAGATGCCGTGGTCAACTGACTCTTCCAGCAAGCTTCTCTGCGCATTCTGTGCCTCTCCGTGTGTCCCTGTCGAAGCACAACAGGTCCCGCTTCTATTGCCGGCAGACTACCCTGGAGGAGCATACATCAAATCAAACTTGCCGGGAGCAATAAATTCCATTGAGACGCTTGTATTGCTTTTCTGGGGCTTCTTACTTTGTACTTGTAGAAGTATCTGCTTTCTATGAAGAACCGATGTCTGTCTCTCCAACGTAAACTTACTCGTAAATCATGCCTCGGCGGAGTTTTTTCAACCGCGGGCTAAGAATAAAGTGGCAAAGTTTCCGGAAGTTTCTTAAAACAAGGTTCTCCGCATCGTCTATGATGGAAAGTCTTTTAGCGCGGGGTGCGTCGTAATTTTTGAGTTTGAATCTACGTAATTTACGTGGTAGGAAAAAAATATGGACGGGGTTTTCGATTATCCTCAAGATCCGTTACAATTATTGTATGGAGTATTATTGCGAGTATGGTCTTTGAGAGATCGCTAGGCGAGATCGCTACTGTAGGCTAGCTCGCTAGCAAACGAGAGCCCCTGAGAAACCCGAGAGACGTTTGATGTCACATAAACACTCCGATTTTGCAAGTTACATCGTACGTGTCCCCCAGTGCGCTACACACGCATGGTACTGTGCTCAGGGAGATCATCAAGGAAACATTCGACACCCGTCGCTATGGCGTATCGATGTGGCCTTTTGGAGCCTCTTCTATTCTGCAACTTGATGGAGCTGAGGTTATGTGTAACAATACATGATTCTGAGCGGCCGAAACCTCATGAATTTTCACAGCTCGCTTGGTGGCGTGGGTTGATACCTCAAGCGCTGAAAGCACGAATCCGTTGAAACAAACCAGATGTCGAAGAATTAGCCACTGTTGCCGTTAGCTGCCTTCATGTAACACTGGTGATTTGCCGTACACTTGTTTTGGCTCTCATCAAAGAGTAATGACGGACTTACTAGACTGTCTAGTTGGAATGTCAGCTCGCAGACGGGCGAATGCAATCGTCAGTCAGTGTATTCCTCGTATGGGATTATTCTGGTATAAAATTACGAGATGGCTTCCCAATAGAGTTGGTCCCTGCCAATGATGACTGCATCAAAAATGTTACGGAGTTGGAGGGACTGGGGTCTGGTCACGTGTAGTACGGCACGTGCGTGCCGCTGGCATCCTGTATTTAAGCTTCCGTTCCTCTGGGACTCTCTTCTCTCCTCACTTAGTTGTTCGCTCAATACAGCAGTTTCCGTTTGACTCCGTATTCATCACAGCAAGCAGTGGTTCACTCCACACGGTTACAGAAAAGACGCTCCTGTCCGCATTGAGGCTCAATAGAACTTTGACACTCCGGGATACTCGAGTATTAAGAATCTAATAATAAACATATTCTCATGGAAAAGCGGCTCTAACTGGAGAGAGACTACCCCTCAATCTGTAAATAATGAAGATGAAGATGCATCGGAGTTAACGTCAAGAGATAGATAGAGATGAATGACAGGGGTGATCAGATCACCAAACAAGAGGGGTTTAGGGGCATAATGATGAACCTTGAATGAGCTACCCGTTCCTACCTATCCCCGCGATCGTCCAATACAGATTTGGATCTGCTCTGGTGAAACAAAAGTGTAATTTACGTAGAAACTTCGTAAAAATGAATAACCAGCGACTTGTAGAAGGATGATAGTCGCCACTGAATGGGAGACTTCGCCTCCAAATGAAGGAAAAAAGGATTCCAACTCGTATTGCGACTCTGAGAGAGCCGACCCACCATTCAAAGACTGACCGCAACGCGACCCGGTCAAAGAAACTCCGAACACGGATCCCGCAACTCAGAAGGCCAGGTTGTCGTGGTGACCGTAGGACAACATTGATGGTTCGCAAAGGGTTCCTTGAGAAGACCTGGGATGTTTGAGAAAGGCATGCTTGTCTAAACATTTCACGATGAATGCTGTGGACGTTGGTAAATAAATGCAAAAAGGAGAGTCGAAGCGGGATGAAATCCACATGGAAAGATGGTGCGGGTGTGCATTGGTAAAAATAGACATCCCTTGTCGATTTAACCATAAGAGGAAGAAAGAGTTGCCTTGCCGCCTTAGTAAAGCATTTCGGAGGGTTCAAGCGCAGATCACTGAGCAGACTCCCCATGCTGGCGCGGTGCGGTGCTGTCGGTCGGATTTCTTCAAGGTCCTCGTCGTCTTGGATCTTGAACTTCATCCACCACTCTCTCACTCGCTCGCTCAGAGAAACGTGGGAAGCGTCTGCTTTTCGTCCAAATATTCTTCCTCGCAGTGTCGGCCATATATTCTTTCGTTTCCGGGCATTTTTGCCTTCGTGGCACTCGAATCACAATCGCTTCACGTATCTGCTGATCCATCCCTTGACAGCGGCACCACTCGCTTTTCCTCACCACCTTCGACCCAACCCAAACCTCGTTAACACAATCATCCGGACCAAGGGCCGAGTTCTTGACTGAACTTCCGATCCTGCTCCTACTTCTCTCTGCGCTCACCACCTGTCGTGATTCCCAGATTTTCAACGAGATCCTGCCGATTCCTGCATCTAGCCACGCCGCCTGCCGTGGTCTTGGTCGCTCTTGGTCGTCGTGGTGACAATCCCCGCTTGCTTGCGCAACAACCGCAGGGGTGCTTCAACAACAGGGCTTTGGCCTGACAAACAATCACTACACTATTCTTTTGCGTACCCAACTCTTCAAACATCATAATTGTGCGTTTTCACACATTAAATATCTTTTTGCCTATCACCACTGGGTAGCAACATTTGTTTAGCACTATATTCTCGGTTAGCATTAGGGGCACCCACTAGTTTTGTTGATGGAACTAGACCAGCCACCAAATTTCAGTACATAGGAGTTGAAGTACCGAGCCAAAGGTCAATATTTGGCAGGTTGCCTTACTGACTGTTGTTAACCCAGAATCATGTCGCTCCCACAAAGACCCCACGAATATGCTGGCAGGGAACAGAGAACTTCACATCGAAATCCTCCCCGTCGAAGACCACAAGAAGTCGACACTACATATGTAGCTCCACCGTCGCCTTCGAGGCATGCTCGTGGGCCATCCAAATCCTCTCTCACAGATACTCTACCATCTCCTATGACGCCAACCGCATCCAGCGACGCCTTCGCACGAGGACCCGGGACAACAACACCGGGCAACGAAATACATAGGAAAAGAAGTCTGATTCGACCAGAGCGGAACAGAATTGATCGAGATCACCCGAATTATCACTACAGGCAGCATGCTGCAAATATGGACGTTCTTCCTTCGTCAACCGGCAATGACCCCATCTTGGAACACCTAGAAGCAGAGACGGCTGCCACAGAATCTTCAGGCTTACGAACATCAAATGATTCAGAGATCACTCCTCCGCGCAAGAAGAAAAGTCGAAGAGGTCGTGGTGCAGGACCCGAAGATGTGGAAGCGGCCGAAAAATCACCACTTGGTCCTCGTAAAAGCAAGAAACTCACTCGCCACAAGACACAAAAGATGACAAAAGAGGAGAAGGAACGGCAAAAACAAGCTGATTTCGTCAAGCCTCCCAGTCTGTGGAATGTCTACTGTGCCATTGTCACCTTCTGGTGCCCAGACTTCGTACTCAAATGTTTTGGAAAACCCGCAAAAGCGCAACAACGAGCATGGAGAGAAAAGATGGGTTTGATCAGTATCATTCTTTACATTATGGCTGGTGTGGGATTTCTTACCTTTGGGTTCACCGCCGTGGTTTGTGGCACACCACAGGTTCGTCTACGCGTTAATGATGTTACTGGCGGATTCATGATATTCCATGGAAGCGCCTACGATCTTTCTGAATCGAGGCACCCCGCAGCTAGAGGAATTACGGACAACGCCAACGTGTTATATGATTTGCCAATAAAACATGCTGGTCAAGATGGAAGTTTCTTGTTCCAAAACGTTAACGGGAAATGTAAAGACCTTATTACATTAGCTCCCGGCTCGGATGTTCCCACAAACTCTGACGGGGATCTTGCTTGGTATTTCCCATGCACCACTTTCAACCAAGATGGCTCAAGTGAAGTCAACCTCACTGTTAACAGCGATCAATATCTTGGTTATTCTTGCCATACAATTGGCACTGCCCGGAATACTTTCTATGATCTCAGAACCGCTGGAGATGTCTACTTCAACTGGGAAGATATCAAGAATAGCTCACGAAATCTGATGGTTTACTCGGGAAACGTTCTTGATTTGGATTTACTCAAGTGGTTTAACACAACCCAAGTTCGGGTTCCTCCACGTTTCAATGAACTCTCGGATCGAACTACCGCTGCCAATGCCGCCGTACACGGGAGGGATGTTACCCACGCATTTTCATCGAGAGAAGATAAGAAAATGGCTCAATGTTTTGAACAAATTATCAAAGTAGGATCTGTTGACACGGAGACAGTTGGCTGTATCGCCTCCAAGGTTGTGCTCTATGTTTCTCTGGTCTTCATTCTGGCCATCGTTCTCGCCAAGTTCGTTCTGGCACTCTTGTTTCAATGGTTTTTCAGCCGGAAATTCGCTGCTGCCAAAACTTCTCAGTCATCCGATAAGAAGAAGAGAAATCAACAAATTGAGGATTGGTCAGATGATATCTACCGAGCACCACCCAGAATTCCAGGAGACCCAAGCAGCACCGTTGCAGGATCCGATCGTATGAGCAAGCGTGGAAGCACCTTCTTACCTACCACATCTCGATTTTCGAATCCTTACGTGGCAGAGAACCGTTTGTCGCGTGTTGGTCGCCCTCAGCCTACCACGATGGCAACCCAAACGTCATCATCCGCTCTCGTAGCACCCAAGGGTATTTTCCACCAGCACAACGATAGCCGTACCAGCTTTCTTCGTCCAGAATCTGCTGTTTTCGCTCCTGGTGAAATGGAAGTTAGTCCTGGCACAGAAGGGTTTATCCACGAAGCAGTTGTTCCCCAACCACCCGCTGATTGGCAACCGTTCGGTTACCCTCTTGCTCATACCATCTGTCTTGTCACTGCTTACTCGGAAGGTGAACTTGGTATTCGCACAACCCTCGATTCCATCGCCATGACAGATTATCCCAACAGCCACAAAGTCATCCTTGCCATATGTGACGGTATCATCAAAGGTCAGGGTGAGACGATGTCTACTCCAGATATACTTCTTGGTATGATGAAGGATCTTACACTGCTCCCTGATGAAGTACCAGCATTCTCATACGTCGCTGTCGCAAGTGGTTCCAAAAGACATAACATGGCAAAGGTCTACTCTGGCTTTTACGATTACGGTGCCAACTCCGTCATTCCATTGGAAAGACAGCAACGTGTTCCAATGATGATGGTTGTAAAATGTGGTACACCTGATGAGGCCAAGAAGAGCAAGCCAGGAAACAGAGGCAAACGTGATAGTCAGATCATTCTCATGTCGTTCTTGCAAAAGGTCATGTTTGACGAACGGATGACGGAGCTTGAATTCGAAATGTTCAATGGCTTATGGAAAGTGACTGGCATCTCGCCTGATTTCTACGAAACTGTTTTGATGGTCGACGCCGACACGAAGGTTTTCCCCGATAGCTTAACTCATATGATCTCCGCCATGGTCAAAGATCCTGATGTCATGGGTCTTTGTGGTGAAACTAAGATTGCCAACAAACGAGACAGCTGGGTGACTGCCATTCAAGTTTTCGAGTACTTTATTTCCCACCATCTTTCCAAATCCTTCGAGTCGGTCTTTGGTGGTGTTACCTGTCTTCCCGGATGTTTCTGCATGTACCGTATCAAAGCTCCAAAGGGAGGACAGAACTACTGGGTTCCAATCCTCGCTAATCCTGATGTCGTCGAGCATTACTCTGAGAACGTTGTTGACACTCTTCACAAAAAGAACTTGCTCTTGCTTGGAGAAGATCGTTACTTGTCCACACTCATGCTCAGAACTTTCCCCAAACGCAAGCAAATTTTCGTTCCACAAGCTGTCTGCAAAACCACTGTCCCTGACACATTTGGTGTGCTCTTATCTCAAAGACGTCGATGGATTAACAGTACGATACACAATCTCATGGAACTTGTACTCGTTCGAGATCTTTGCGGAACGTTCTGTTTCAGTATGCAATTCGTTGTTGCTATTGAGCTCGTTGGTACTCTAGTCCTCCCAGCTGCCATTGCCTTTACCTTTTATGTTGGTAAGTAGCATCACGTTCAATTTTACCTTCGCTGCTAACAAAGTACAGTTGCCATTTCAATCATTAATCAACCACCCCAAATCATCCCATTGGTCCTTCTTGCTTTGATTTTGGGTCTCCCAGCTGTCCTTATTGTTCTCACAGCACACCGTTGGTCCTATGTCGTCTGGATGTTCATCTACTTGCTCTCTCTTCCACTTTGGAATTTTGTTCTTCCTACATACGCATTCTGGAAATTCGACGACTTTTCCTGGGGAGACACTCGTAAGACTTCAGGCGAGAAGACTAAGAAGGCTGGTATTGAGTACGAGGGTGAATTTGATAGTTCCAAGATCACGATGAAACGATGGGGCGAATTTGAGAAGGAACGTCGTCTGAGAAGTCAAGCTACGTGGAGTGGATATGGTAGCAAGGAGGCGAGCAATGTTGGGACATGGCCAGCCAATCGAGCATCGACTTATGAGGATGAATACTCTGATGTTCCGGCCGAGCGATAGTTTTGAAGTTTGGCTTCTTTTTTTTGGCTAGCAAGCATGCGTTACGGATTTGTATTATGGAAAAAATCTTGGGGGACTTGTTTTTTTTTGCATTGGGGTGGATGGGATAATTTGCATTCGACGCGAGGATTGAAAAACGAGAACCTGGGCTTCACAATTTGGGGTTACGCTCCTTTCTTTTTTTTTTTGGCTTGGACCGGACGTCGTCGGTGTAATTATTGTGTTAGCAGTGCATTGGATGGGTGTTCTCTCTCTCTCTTTTTACACCCCCATTGTCTCTAGGAGATGATGGTTCGTTTTTTATAGTATAGGTGTGTGATGCGAGATGGAAGTAATGGATAGTAATTTTTATTTTTATTTTTGAATTAGGTTGGGTTTGTTTGTGTTTGCTGAGTTTGTGCGAGTGGAGGGGTGATCTTGATGATATACTTCTTTTAAGGTTTGATACTGTGAATTGTAAACTGTTGTGGGGTGTTGGGGTGGGGGGGTTTGAGTGTGTGTGTGTATGTGTGTGTATGTGTGCGTATGAGAGAGAGAGAGTAATCGTTATTAGGGTTCTATGTAAGTACTACCTTGTATATATATAAAACCATGCGAAATCGGAAGATATCGATTCATAGTTGGATGTACAGCATTACAGTAATTCCAAAGTTCCCAACAACCAACCTCTCAATAGACCACATCCTATCACTTACTTATCGCTCTTCTCCGGGCATATTCAGGAACCACAGAAGAGTGAATACTCGAGTATACCAGAATACACCTACAAATCACGGGAGAAGTACAACCCAGACACCAGACAACCTTCATATCTCTTATTAAACAAATCATCCTCGCCTTCGGGCACCTTCGATACTTGGTGGTCGTAAGGACGCATTTGTTGATGAAACTGATTTATTCTGTGTCGAACGCAGGATAGTCAATCTGAGTATAACGGGCTATCTGATAGGTATGTGGGTACAGTATATGCTCCTCCCCTGTTCCTTGTGACAGTTTTTGATTTAGTGAATAAGGGTTCGCTTAGCGAAGTTGCGGGTGTACCCTTCCGTAGATAGACAAATACCTAAGGAGTGCGAAGAGCGTCTCTCTTCCCTCCTTGCGAACAATCTATTCCTTGATCCCCACCATAACATTCCTCTTTGCTAATGGTGTAGGTGCTACACTGCTGGTAATTTATTGTGTCGATGAGTTAAGTCCCTTGTCAGATAGAAGGATGCGCCTTGGATACTTTTTGGGGGGGTTTTGGAGTTTGGGGGGGGTTGATTGAGGGGATGTGGGTGGTGCTAGGTATTAGGATTTGTGCGAGATTTACTGCTAGTAAGTGTAGTTAGCTACGTGGTACCTCCTGAATTAAGTATCCTAGAGATTCTAGGAATAGACTCTAAAGTATGTCTTTTACTAGTTGTTATGCTATCTAGAGACTAAATCCCGTTCGTCCCCGCTTTCTCCTTCGATTTCGGTCGGCCTCTATATCCACCGTTACGAATCATTGGGAAAATGGAAAGCTAAGCGGGAAAATGGTGGAGAAATTGGGTTTGGTTGTATAAGTTTAGGGGATTTCCTGATGCATTTCACGGGTGAAGGAGAGGAGAAGGCAGGAAGGAGTGTGGGTCGGAAGGATATGGAGGAGGTTGTTTATTTTGGCGTGATTGGGTGATAGATGGGGGAGTTTATTTTATCCTACTTCATCTTACTTACAATGTCGAATATTTAAGAGATCTATTTGAGTCTACGAAGTCGTCTTTCTTTCACGTGAATTTTCTTGAGTTTTCGACAGTAGCTAGGTTTTCGACGGTAAAAAGTCGTTGTTGGGGTTTTGGAAGTGATATGTCTGCTCTGTTTGTATTTGGCCTCTTAGAGAACATTTGGGATACTGTAGTTTGTTCGTTTGTTGAGTTGCTGCTTTGGTGGGAATGAGTAGCTGTTTTTGGAATCTGGATGTCGCAAGTTTCCTTTCCATCAAATGTCTCTGACTAGATCGTTGCGACTGATTTACGCTCGTAGACCTCTCTTTTGTTTTGTACAAACCACCCGTGGTCAGTGTAATCTTACGGAGTTTTGTTTAACAAGGATCTAGATCTTCACCTCATATTGATGTAAAGCTCTTGGATTCAAGGTTCGGCATTTATAATTCCATTCCATTCAGACTTCCAGTTAGAATTCCTTACGTGATCTGTAAAAAGGTAGTTCCGGTCCGAGCGACTAATAGGAAGCCTAGCCTTAGTACTATATTAATACTTAAGAATCGCATCTATACTATTAATACTATAATAATAATATTACGATGTCGCCCGCGCAAAAGAGCCTTAAATACTCGTATTTGCGCCTCCTATACTAGCGGCACATATACTTCTAGACTGCTAGTATACGTACTCTAAACCCACTTATAGTTACCCTGTATAAAAGAGCCTTAAATATACGTATTTGCGCCTCCTGGACTGGCGGTATAGGTAGTACAAATACTATAAAACTACTTAGATTTACCTTGGTTATATATAGGATACGACGATAATTAATTAGGCGTAGGTAAAAATCATAATTTTAGTCCTTACTTTATAATAAATAGAGCTCTCTTATTATTTAAATAGTAATATATATATCTTTTAGAATTCCAAATTCTAAGGCCTTATCCTTTAGAATATTCTATTCTAAATTAAAGAGCCTTTGGAATATTCTACTTTGGAATGGAATCTTGGAATCCTTGGAATCGTATTCCAAATGCCGAACCTTGCTTGGATTCTCCCCATAGTAAGGGTGATTGATGGGTGTGAATTTGGTAGTAATCTAGGGGGGTTTATTGTGATTTGGTGAGGACAGGAGTGCCGATTTAGGTTGGTAAACTTCACTCCTATACTATGACTGAGGGCGTTCTCTAGTGGAAATTTAGGTAATTTTTTACTTGCTCATTGGAACCAGTCGATGATGAAGTCGTTACTACAGAGAGATGAAGAGGCAGTAATAGGCGGACAAAATGACCCCGCCATTTCGACCCCTTATCCCGAAAACCCGAGCTCCAAAATTCAAAATTGTTTTCACTCCATATCAGAATACATATCATACTCATACCATCATCCCTTCCCGTAACATCTTAGTAGATAGCAAATCCCGAAAACGCGACCATGCCAGCACTTCCCGGCTTCTCAGACAACCCCCTCCAAACCCGACAAGACGTCCTCAATGCCTCACTCTCCCTATTAAAACCGCTAAATCAATATAAATCCCCCTGCGGAGCACGAATCAAGTTACCGACCGCAACAGGAACTGGATTCGATGAGATCGCTGCGCAGATGGAAGGGTTCGCTAGACCGTTGTGGGTTGTTGCCGATTTGCTCGCTCTTGAATCTGGAACTGAACCAAGATCAGGCTCAGAAATCCCGAATATGACAGAAGATAATAGGGGATTGCTTCTGAGTCAATGCCAGGATTTAGATTTGGGCACCTGGATAAGAGGTCTTATATCAGGTGTTGATCCCGAGAGCGAAGGGTATTGGGGCGATGTGAAAGATCACGATCAGAGGATGGTGGAGATGGAACCTATTGCCTACGCTCTTCTCACAGCACCAGGAGCTTTTTTCAATTCCTTCTCATCGGACGAGAAACGGAAACTCACAATGTATTTAAGAAGTATCAATTCCCGCCATGTTCCGCCGTCGAATTGGCGCTGGTTCCGGGTCCTTGTTAATCTTGCACTTGTTAAAGTGTGTGGTGTACCCTATGAAGAGGTCAAGAAGGTATTGCAAGATGATCTCGACCTCCTCGATACCTTTT
This sequence comes from Hymenoscyphus albidus, assembly GCA_911693285.1. Classification (NCBI taxonomy): domain Eukaryota; kingdom Fungi; phylum Ascomycota; class Leotiomycetes; order Helotiales; family Helotiaceae; genus Hymenoscyphus; species Hymenoscyphus albidus. Next base: position 17,065 of record CAJVRM010000695.1, read on the forward strand.
ATCTTGGCGAGGGTTGGAGTTGTGATGGGTTGTGGTCTGGGGATAAGAAACAGGTTGATTATTACTCGGGGAGTTTCGCTATACAGTATAGTCAGCTTGCATATGTGAGATTTGCTGGTGATATCGACCCTACGAGATGCGAAAAGTACTGTGTTCAAGCAAGGGAATTTGCAAAGGCATTTTGGAGGTTTTTTGATACTGAGGGTTTGTCTTTTCCTTTGTTTGTGGTGGTTTGAACCTAACGATTTCCAGGAGCTGCGATACCTTTTGGGAGAAGCTTGACATATCGATTTGCATTTGCTGCGTTCTGGTCTGCTGTTGTTGTTGCGGGTGTCTCACTCCCACCGCCGTTAGACGAGTTGGGAGTGGTGAAAGGCTTGCTGCTTCGTCATCTACGTTGGTGGGCGCAGCAGAAGGATATTTTCAATACCGATGGAACGCTTAATATTGGATATACATATGCGAATATGTATATGAGCGAAGATTATAACTCGCCTCAATCAGTATACTGGTGTTTCAAAACATTTTCTATTCTGAGATTAAGCGAGGATCACCCCTTTTGGGCCTGCGAGGAGCTGCCTCATCCACTTGCTCAAAGATCAAATTCGACAGCGCATTCAGCCAAAGAGGAGCGCTAGAAGAGAATTTGTCGAGTTGTAGAGATGTATATGTTGTTGCACCTGCGATGCAAATTGTGTGTTCGTCCCCAGAACATCACTTCCTCCTATCAGCCGGCCAGTTCACAAAGAAGGCCCATAAAGCGCGCGAGGCGAAGTACAGCAAGTTCGCCTACTCGTCTACCTTCGCCTCCAGTGTGCCAGTTGGCAATCTTCTTACTAGTATGGCGCCTGATTCCACTTTATCAGCCAGCAACGACGATGGGGAGACATGGAAAACTCGCTGGGAACCACTGGACGCGAGAATTCAATTGATGAGACAATTTCTGGAGGGTGAAAATTCTGATGAGAATCTTTTGCCAACCCTGATAAGTTCTTGGAAACCTTGGAGACGATCTGAGCTGAAAATAACGACGACTCTTATCCCTCCCTCATCTCGGTGGCCAGGATGGCACATACGAGTTCATAAGTTGAGCTTGCCTTGTTCTCAGAAGTTGGATGAGCTGCAAATTGTTGATGCTGGGTTTGCAATTCCTTGTGTGGATACTCGAGGTGCCTTTATTGACGAGCTAAAGACTAATCCATGTTTACAAAATCTTGGTGATGATGATTCCCTTGAGGGAACGTGGAGAGATGATTCCAGCTGTCTGATATTATCGGGTGCAGGAGCAAGTGGGGTGTGTTATTTGATGACGGGCCCTATTCCAGGGTTGACACACAGAGTGGTTGGTTCTCTTCTAAAGCCTGATGCGAATACCAACTTGATGGCTCAGCGGACTGTGATCCCGACGATACACCATTGTTTTGAGCTTAGTACTGATGATAAGGTGGGGAATAATGAAAGTTATGGACCTGATATGGAAGTGTGGTTTGTAACGGGTGTTTTCGCTGTTGTTGAGAAGCTGGGGATTGATTACGAAGGGGTGAGGGGGGTGTGGAGAGCAAAGCCACAATTTGAACTGGCAGATTATTTGGCTGCGCTTAATAGTCAAAACTGATCCCTGGAATTGATGGTAAATTTGCAAATAACAATCTGGTCTTATATATAGTCTCCAGGTCAGGTCGTCAAGTTTTCAGGTCGAGGAAAGAGCGCAAAGAGTTCCCAGACGACCAAAGTATTAACATACCAGGCCATTCGTTTTCCAGAACTGGTTTGATTGCGTCGTGTAACCACGAGAAGCCGACACAAACTCTCGAGCTTATAACTCGCACTAGTAAAGTCTTCTCTATCAAATCTAGACTAGATTACTATTCCCTCGAGCCTGGGAGCTTTATTTCTGGTGACCGTTTTTCTTATCTAGGCTTACAAGACGTTATAAGGTTGTGCGAACGTCAATTGCTACACACACATTTCTTTACCACCAGATCTAGATACAGTAGAAATTGTGCCCACGACCTGAATTTGAAGAACCTGGGTGGGCGTAAGCCACCTAACAAGAACAAAGATAAACTTCGAAGCCCCTATTCGAATCCTCGCTTAGCATACAAACACTACAAACTTCAACTACAAACAACGAAACCATGTATAATGAAAACTTGAACATGCGCATGTATTGAGGGAAATTGAATTGTATACCCACGTGTGTTACGGTACAAACTGTTTCTTATTGCTAATGGTTTTTCATGTTGCTGCATCTCCAAATTTAGTAACAGTATATTCACATCTGGTCCTCAGCGCGCATGAGAGTTGTTCCCGTCTACGATTGGTTTTAACCACAGACGAGGCATCTTTTGGGAAACGCGGCATTTATAAGTGTTCGAAAGCAGTCCTCCATTCTAGAGAAATCCCAAACAGGCCTTAGATGAGGCTCTTCTAAATCCCATGAGCTTGGATTTACACTTTTAGGCCGGGGTCAATTGCTATGATTTTGTTCGGGGGGACCATAGCTTTTCTGGTGATCAAGTTAGACAGCAAGTACTTCGTATCAATGTAGTAGGCATAACCTCCCACCCGCAATTATGTTTTGGCCTTACATTACTCTCGCCAACCAAACTGGTAGGACATTCTGCTTACCGGTAGAGTTTATATACTTTATCCTCATTTACGAGAGAGCTCATTTGCTACTACCCATGTTGAATTGATTTTCCTCCCGTACCTACTGCTGGCACCTGCAGTGTCCATGGGTATGAGTACCCATAGAGGTGGATCTATAATGTCACGTGTACATTCATTTCGCCAAATCATCACCGGATATGACCTGACCGGGAGTTCATCCGCCAACTATTGATTGAGTCTTCTCCAAAAGACAAAATGGGCATCGTGGATAAGAAGAGACAAAACAAAACAGATTGTCTCCCAGAGTGGGGATCCTTTGGTTAAACTGTAGGAAACGAAAACGTGACATGAAACCAGAAAGGGGCGGTCCGAGTTATCGATAAGAATTTTTCGACAGTTTTCAAACGTGAGGGGCAACAAAAATGTGCTACGAGTGTGAGTTGCGTGAAGTGGAGAGACCAACGTGTTCAGTAGTGACTGGGAGTTTACGGATTACCGTATCCAATCCCGTAAATCGTGCGGGTCGGTTGTGAATTAAATAAGATTTGTATCATCCAATTTGGTCGCTTTTGCCAGCGAGTCATCAGTCATCAGTCATCAGTCATCAAGCAGGCACGCGTTGCTGGGACATCGTACAAGAGATTAGCTTCGAGTCCAGCACAGCGGAATGGAAATCAATAAAGTCAACACCGAACATTCCCAATCAGGAAACCCACGTACCAGTCATCTCCCAGAGAGACAGGCGAATGAATGCAGTCAATCATGTGAAGTATATCACAATAATATACCAGTACTTCATGTACGAAACTCCCCCTTCTCAGTCCTCAGTTCAAATCGCAGCTGCAACGAAGCCTACCCTCCGCATCCAAGGCATTGGCATTGAAAGTTTTCTAGAAGTTTTATGCTGGTCCATAGAAGGGTCGAGCTATTGACGTTTCATCGCGTCGATTACCCCTGGACCGTTTGCCGAGTCACCATAACCAGGACGGACGCTCTCGCTCTCTCGCGGCCGCCGGCTCTTTTATTACGATACAGGACGTGCTCCACCAGGAACCGTGTATCACCAACTACCACGGCAACGGGTCGACTACTCCGCTCTACTCAAGTATTCCTTGAATCCTTTTTAACTACCACAACACCTGCAATCTGCCCCGAACAACCTGACTCCTCCTGCGAGTGTCTGTCCTACGACTTTGTTAACTATACACACTCACTCACACTCACCACAATCCCATTCATCACACCCAAGTTACAGGAGGAAAGAGCTGCCCACGGCATAATCGATCGGAAACACGCGAGACCTTATTTACACCCGCACTTGCCTCCCACTCCCGCCGCAATCATGGCGGCCAAGCAACAACTCCGACAACAACCTTCTTTCCGCAGAGATTCACCTCCTCCTTCACCTTCACCATCGCCTACTCCTGCGATTGGCCTGGAACTCACTCGATGCGTGTCCGCTGGCTCAGGTGGTTCTCTTTTTTCTGGATCGTCTAGCAGTATGGGGGGTAGAGAATCAATGGCAAGCTCCGTCGGGAGCTCGGTGTCACGATCCTCATCAGCTGGCTATTCCAAGAGGCAGTCAACGGGGGGACTAGAGCAGACTGGTAGAAGAGGTTATGTCCGTCCTCAGGGAACAAATTTTGCGAAATCAGCACAGTCGAGAGAGAGCGTTCTTAGTTTGGGCAGTATCATGCATCTGCAGTACTATTTCGCTCGGACGGGATTGTTGGATGGGAAAGGTGGACGGTTGAGAAAGAAGGCGGGCGATAATCGGAAAACCTTGGATTTATCAGCGTTGGACACCTCGTTCCTGTCTCCTCACGGTTTCGGCTCGGATATCGATTCGTCATATGCCTCCATGGGTAGCAGTCCAGAGCTTCATGCACAAGGTCATGGCGGGTTGATGGTGGAAAGTCCAACACAGGAGGCATTTTACAGCGATGATGAGGATGAGGAAGACGAAGATCACCCCCATATGCTACCTCCAACGGTTAGCACATACAATCATCGGGAGAAAGTTATACCCCATCCTCCAACACTCGAAGAACTCAAAAGAGACCTACGAAAAGCCCTCTCCGAAGCCACAAAAGTACTTGCAGAGGCGAAGGAAGCCTCCACATCAGCTCCCCCATCACCAAATCCCACTTCCGAGCCCACCTCGAGTCCGAAAGCCGGTGGCTGGTATGAGATTCAAGGAATGCACATACTCGATATCATGACTCTCGCCATTCGCGCGGCAAAAATGTATTACACATCACACGACCAGCCAGCTCGACTTGCTGCAATTAAAAATGAGCGCACAATACGAACAGAATTACTATCAGTGATGGATGTGCTCAAGCGAATGGCAACACGGGGCTTCGCCCGTGGAATGCGAACCGAAGAAAGAGAAACTATGGAAGCATGGGTAGAAAGTGTACATGAAATGCTGCAATGTGAAGAAGAAATGGAGGAAGAAGAACGGAGCAAGTGGGCCAGCTGGATCTGGCTTGACGATAATGGCCCCGATTCCAACTCTTGGGAAGGCAGAGAGATTGAAAGAGAACTCGCATTCATCAGGTCCATGGACCCGGACGCTAACACCTTGCCTGATTTTACACCTGTAGACTCAGTTCCCGATCATGAAGAATTACCTACGCCCTTCTTGAGAGATTTACGAACTGGGTTGCGATTAGTGAAATTGCATAATACGTTGGTCAGAAAGAGCAAACGTCCGTTTGGAGCTATTGATAAATGGCACACAAATTTCGGGAAACCTTATCGACCGGCAGAGAATTTGATATATTGGATCAAAGCTGCTGAACTACGATGGGAGGTCATTCTCAGAGTCGACGTCCTCGCTGTGGTCCAAGGAAATGATAGAGTCGCCTTGAAGGAATTCGAAGAAGCGATCTGGAAATGGTGTAGAGTGGTAAGAGAAGAAATCACTGCTGACATCAAGAATTCACGCTTGAATCAGTTTTGAGTTGGTGGTTCGAATTATAATTGAAGGAGAGACTTCTATGATGCTTTACGATGTTGACGCGAATGTCTGAGATATATTAAGCAGTTGCTTTGAAGGAGAAAGGATGAAGAGGTTGGAATTGAAAGGTGGGAGGGGGTAAATTGCAAACTCGGCTTTGCTTGTCTAGCTCTTTTAATACCCTTGCTTTGTTTCATTTTTTTTTGTTGTTGTACATAGTTTGGGATTTCTTTTGTGTTGCATTGCGGGTGAGGAATGGAGGATGGGAGGGATCTTTACTTAGTTTGCTTCGATCGTATTATACCCAATCCTAGTTCTTTTTTCACCCTTTGAAGTTGTGCATCCTCCAAAATCATGTCCTTTTGCTATGCTGCTAGGTACCATCTTATGTGGTCATATTTCTCGTCATTAGCGTTGTTGATGTTGTGTTTTACCTTGCATTAGTCGGTTAGTCGGGTTGCCTGGTGTGAATAGCTTCACCCTAAACTCTAGCGTTAGGCTTACGGCACGTCATGCTTTTTGGTTCTTCAAGTGGGTGGAACTTTTGATTCTCACTTTTACATTCTTCCATTTCATGTTGTTTTCACAATCCGTCAATCCCCCATTCCTCTTAGTCTCAATACTACAGGCATGGATACCTTTGATCTAGTGAATCCGAGTGTATTCACTTAACCACCTCAGTTGCTACGATGACCTCATTCTGACCAAACAAATCGGAACTCACTTTTTAGACGCGAATTATTATCACTAGATTCACTGCTCTTTTGGGCGGGGTTTGGGAGGCTGGGGCTAAGGTCGGCGTGGTGGGGGTCTCTCATATATTTGGCCGACTTGGAGCTTATATCCTAAACAAAGATTATACTGCACCACCCGTCTTGGTATCATCGCAATCACAACACAATTATACCGACCGGCCAACCATCCTACAGAGATAGAGAACCTTACGTCGGTTCTGTTGTGGCAACAACGGTCGGCATCGCAATAATATACCGACACAACACCACAAAAGAAATAAGGACATCACAATACTCATAATGTACATTCCTAAGCTCTTCCTCTCCCTCAAGGGGATAGAGGTTCCCATCGGACCACATAACAACAACGTCCCCTCAAATTCAACCTCCCACAAACCACCCACCACCCTCACACCCCTCCTCCAAAGCCTCACAAGCTCAACACCAACGCTCTTCCCACCACTACCAGCAAACGAGGATCCGACAACACTCCAAGAAACCCTCCTCTTTTCCCTCTTCATCCTCTTCATCATAGCAGCTACTTGTCTCCTAGTGCTATTCCTCATCCTCCTACCCCGAGCAGCAGACTACCTCGAGGACTGGTGGGAGGGGCGCTCAAAAGAGGATTGGAGACGAAAGGGTGGAGAGAGAGGTCTGCTTTTACCGCGATGTTCTCGTCGTAGGGTTATATCGAGGTATGGAACAGGTGTGCGGATGGGGTATGGCGCCTGTGGGTTTCGGGGATGTACGCTTACTAGTACTCGTCATGTTCAGGTTCGGCGGGAGGTTATGGGATGTATGAAGAAGAGTACATACACAGGAGCGGAATTGGATTTGGAGAGAGCGGATGGAGGGGGGGATGATAAGAATGAGGTGGGTGGATATTATGAGGGGGGAGATGAATATGTGCCTTCTGTTAGGAAGAAGGGTGTGAGTGGCAAGACTGTCACGTTTGGGGAGGAGGTCCAGGTTTTTGAGGTGCGGGAGATGAGAGCTGTTATGTGTAGACCGTGTGATGAGGAGGAAAAGAAGGTTGTTAGGTTGAAGAGCGGGCATGAGGTGGATTGAGTTGGGGAGTTGGAGGTGGGATGGGATTGGGTTGGACTTGGGGTCTGTTATTAAGGAGGAATTTGGAATTTGGAGTTTGGCTTTGGCTCTGGCTTTGGCGTCATATGATGTGGGTCTGGTCTTTGGCTGGACGTACAGGATTGCATTGGGATGGACTTGTATTTGGAGATTGGGAAAAGTCTCTAGGATCATCTGTTTTTGTCGTAGAAATAGATACCTTTTTTTCTCTGGATTAGAGTGAATTTGTGATGTGATTTCTGTGAGAGTATAGAACTTGGGAATTTAGAGTCTGGTTGTCCCCATAGCTGGTAAGGATATATCTCAAAAAGAGGCCTTGATTCTCCTTCATCTTCAACGTCCAACGTCTCCTTCATCTTCAACGTCTTACCACTCTAGCTTCTACCTCCATAATCCATGCTCCCTTCTCCTCCACATCCTCTACTATACGATAAGGAGTTATTCGTAAAATATGGATAGGGATAGAGGGGTTTAATTTAATTTTCGTACTACGCCGAAGCCAGGCCATAGACACCTAATTCAATATGAGACCGTCTCCATGAGAACATTTCAACTAGTTATCATGTTGAGAGAAAGACAGCGAGATCATACCAAATATAACATTCCATGAAAAGGTTGTTTACAGCTTTGCCACCGTCTTCTCCATGAACTCAACCTTATTAACACACGTACCTGCGCCCTCAAGCCCAACCTCAACAACATCCCCATCCTTCAACCACACCTGAGGTTTCCTCCCCATGCCCACACCCTGTGGCGTCCCAGTAAAAATCAAATCCCCATGTAGCAAAGTAGTCAGTCCCCTGACTCAAAAACGCAATGGTCTTCGCCACACCAAAAATCATATCGCTCGTGTTATTATCCTGCATCGTCACCCCATTAACCTTTGTCGAAATCCTCAAGTTCTGAGGGTCTTGGATGATGCTACTACTGACGATTCCTGGACTCCAAGGTGCCCACCCGTCAAACCCTTTTCCGAGTGACCATTGCCCGCCTCCGTGCTTGATTTGCCAGTCTCGGTGGGAGACGTCGTTGCCGATGCTATATCCTAAGACTTACGAGAGAGCTTCGGATTCAGAGACGTCGGTGCAGGGTTTGTCGATGATGGCGACGAGCTCGCATTCGTAGTCTAGTCCTTCTCCTTGTTGAGCGAGTGGATGAATTGGTATTGTGGAGGTGGGTCCTGAAAGGGAAGTCACGGGTTTATACTAACTTGTTGTGAGACAATATTTTCAGAGAGGTAAGGCGGTACTTACAAATAGAATTGGGAATTTTGGGATGGGCATATTTGACTGAAGCTTTGGTTAGCGAGAAGTGTCGAGCCTGAGTTGGGGTTCCACAAGAAAGCGGCAGCAAAGAGCCTCGGATTCTTGCAACTTGATTCAACGGATCTGATTGTTTTAATGGTTTTGAGCATTCAAGATGATTAACCGAAATTTCTAGGACAACTGAAGTTATTGCCCAAAAGCTTCAGGCTATTAACCTACAAGTGTCCTAGAAAGGAGAAATAATTGAGGAAACAGTTCACTGCTGGTTATTCGGTCCATTGCGAGGTAATTTACCTCTCTTGCGTGTTGCTCATAATTGAGGACTAGACATCGAACTGTCTTAACATCTTCCAATGCCAATGGGGAGAGTAACGTTCGGATCTCGGCTACCTGTTGGGTAACACTATACTTTCCAGAGATCTCACCGGTGATCACTTTTGCTTGCTTGGCTTTCGATATGTCAGTTACTCCATGAGGGAGGATAGCATCTCCGTAATATGTTTTGCCGTCCTTGGCGAAGAATCTAACTAGACGCTGTATGCGAAGGGTTGTGTTAGGGATTTGTACTACAATATCAAGTTAATTTTACAAGAACTTGCGGAGAAAGTAGGCATTTTTCTGGACGCTATTCTCCCAGCAGATATCTCTAGGTATGGTTATTTATAATATATAAAATATTGTTGAATTCAACAAAAGAAGATAAGAGTAGAAGACGTCAGATCCGATTCCGCTATCGGCACTTTTTCGGACAATTGGGTTCCGAGGTTCAGGGCCCAGGCAGGGGGGTAGCTCCGGAGATATTTTACATCACGTCAACATATGGATAGCATCATTTTCTTTCCAGCATTTCAATTGACAAGCCATAGCCACAAAATCTAAAATGAGGTACTCGGGCTTGCAGAAAGAAGTGCTGGCGTTATACCGGAAATGTCTAAGGGAAAGTAGAAAGAAGCCCATTGTAAGTTACTAATATGGCATGCATCGTGAATATATTTTGACATCCGCCTTAGGATACAAGATCTCACTTCGAGTCTTATGCGAGGTATGTTTTGATGTGTAGCCATATACAAGTCTAGGGCTTGTACTGATATAGTTGTAGGGCTGAGTTTCAAAAGAGCCTTGCCCTCGATAAGAAGGATTTTGCTGCCATCGAATATTTGATGAGAAAAGGCCAACGGCAATTGGAGATGTATTCTTCGCCAGGAATAAAGGATATCAGATGAGGTGGAGCTGATCGCTGGATACCTAACCATGGACTAGGTAGGTAGCTCATAATACATACGGTGGGGAACCTCTCTATAAACCTTAGAGAGTAGAGGGAAGGAACCACAGGATGATGACTTCCATTCTGTTCGAAGAGCGGAGTTCAGTCTCTCCATAACTCCCCTACGATGCATCCCTATCGAACCTCCAAATGAAGCATACCTAAATTCATCATATAATGCCTTCTTTCAATATCCATTGGAGGGGATGCCCGCACCGACACCTACCTCGAATCCCTTCCACATCGATACGCCGTGCCTCTCTAGCAAGCCAAAGCGTTGCCCAAACTGCAGCTGAAGATGTTATGAGATCTCCGTTAGACCCTGTTCTTCAACAGGAGAGAAGGAAACAACGCTCAAAGGTCCGCAGCAGACGGAGCCGAAGTTCTCGATGTTCTGCTACAACTTTGTCCCGAAGACGGGTTTCCCATAGAACCAACCGAAATACGCACAGTTTCGAGAAACAGCTTTCCAGAATTTATCTCAACAGAGCCCGTACCCACGACCTAAGCTTCAGAGCTTCCACAAGAGGACAAGGAAAAAATTCTCAGGAAGATGTTCCTACTGGGTCTTCTAACGATACCGTACTTCATGTTGTCCGCAACGATGGCGCAAGAAGCTCTGTACGTGCTTCTAAAACCAAAACTGGGAATTCCAGTAATATATATTCAATGATGCACATTGCCGAAGGATCTGGCTATTGGACTTCGAACAAACCGACGCCACGAAGTCGACGTTCCCAAGGCTCCAACAAGAAGAAGAACACTGAAGGAAAACCTACTGGAGAATATGCACATACAGGGCCTGTAGAGATAGAGAATGCCCAGAAAGAGATTCCCCAACGTCAAAATGAATGGTGTCGTTCTTATGATCCGAGGATTGACCCTCATTGCTTTACGGACGGTGGAGATGAACGCGAGCAATCTATGCCAACACCGGTCAACAACCCCACCCAAGCGACTTGCAAAAATCCAGAAACTGAGGATGCATTATGGGAAACAATTGACTCAACCAGATTTACACAAGACAACGATACTTCTAGCCCCTCTATAACATCAGTCGTTCCCAGTCTCCTGTCAACTTCTCCATTTCGAACCGGAAGTGAGGCCAAAAGATTAACAAAATTCACAAAGGAACTCGAGCTGCATTATACCGCTGTTCAATCTTTGCCAAAACAAAGTCTTCTATTCTCACCATCTGCCACGACCGTCTCTGCAGATACGGTGGGACCACTTGTTCCATTCCATGCTGAATTTCAGTCAGCTGGGCTTGCTGTGACTTCCAAAGAGCAACGTAGACTAACGGGTCAAAAGCCTACTACGTACAATAAAAATTCGGACTGCTTGAGCACAGTTGCAGATAGGCGACCTGTACAGTGTTATGGCCACGACGGGCAGAGATCATTTGCTTCTGGTACAACTGGTACAACAGTACTGGGCTTTACCCCACCCCACGAGAAGACCTATGGTCGCCCAGGCCAAAGCCGGGCTCGAGGCTCATCAACTGGCTCTGCATTTACAGCTGTTGGGTTTACGCCACCTCATGAGAAGATGGAGACTGCACCTAAAGCACTTCCAACTTCCGTGGTAAGATTACCTCGTCTGTGGCTCGACAACGAGGAGAAATCGCCCAAGGCCCCACTTTCTCCTGCTAAAGTGAGCGTTGCATCGGCAATCAAGTATCAAGAACCAGGAGGAACTTATCAAGCTCCGCCTACTGAATATGGTACGTAAATACATCCTAAATTTCTGCCGTTTAGGAGCTAATACTTGGAAGTCTCGCGCCCATCAACTGACAAGAGATGGAATTACGTGAAAAATAATACGGCTCCATCGGAGCGTGATCCAATTAAGGACGCCCCAAGACGTACAGTCACAACACAAACCGATCCACTAGAGGTTAACTACAGACAAGTTGCCACACAAACTACTGTCAGTGACTTAAACAAACAGAGACGCGATGAAGCGAAGTCAGAAAATCAAGATACTTTGACAAATCGCGCCAAGAGAAGTAATACTTTTCCATCAAAAGCAACCAAATGTGACGAAACATGCAATCGCGGAGAAAGCAAGGCAGTTGAATTACCAGGCTGGATAAGATCTCGTTTACCCTGGGAGCATAAGATCAAAGCCCCACAGACAACACAAGAGCACACCACCGGCCCAAAAATCGTTTACCCTGAATCTCAAGAAAAGACTAGTGAACGTCCAAACGCACGACCGGAAAACAGAAGTTTAGATCTGCGTCCTGATATGACACAGAATGGTCAGATTTCCAGTGAACAACAGCTTGGTACAGAATCCTCAAAAGCCCGTTGCGCTGGGTGTGGCGTTCAGATTGATGAGGATGTCGAGAGTATGGATGGCCAGGCTGAACCAAGCTCATCTCGAGAACCTCTATGTCCCCAGTGCACCCCGTCAGTGTATACAGCATATGTAGCACCACCCAAAAGAGCCCAATATTCTGAAGCCCGTCAATCCGAAAAATTGACGGCTCAAGATCCTGTGTTGAAAACAGCCGGAGCTGACAAAAACAAGCCACCGGAGAAGGTCCCTGAACCAGAGGACAATTACGAGAAAGGGGACGGAGGCATCTGGACCCATATCAAAAACGCCGAGCACTCACTCGCAGATTGTACTAAAATGATACCTGTGGTTGATCCGGTCAAGAAGCCTTCAAAGCCTCGTAAGTGGTCCTGTGCATCAACGTCGCCGGACGAAGGAGGTGAAAATATGGAATACTTCTTACCTTCAAACTCGAAGGCCCAGCCTCAATCTTATAGTGGAAGAACTGAGATCAAGTCGAAGCATTTAGCGCCGCGAAATCAAACAAGTGGAACTCGGCATTACTCGTCTGACACCAAGAACCATCGGCAGCATCCAGCTCATTTCAAAGCTGGGACTCAGAAACTCCCAAGCTCAAGTGTAGAGTCGCGAGGCAAATCTCATCAATCTAACAAGCCCAGCAACGAACAAGTCTTTCACGGCCTCCAGGTTGCAACTGCGGCCGCTTGTGACGAAGACCTCGACAAATGGATTTCAGAGATTAATGGCTCTGGCGTTCGGCATTTCCTCGCAGATCTGAGTAAGTTTGAACCACTTGGTGTCAACACTCTCGCATCCGTAGCGAGGAAAGCGGCAAAGCAAAGGAAGGAACAAGTCCGTGTTTGGGAAAAAGTCAGAGAGGGGAGGTTGAAGAACAACACGACTGACAGCCAAGATAAGGAGGTCAAGAAGTATCGGACCCGAAAGACGGAGAATGAAATTGATGAAAAAGCCGATGAAAGGAGTGGTGATTGGCTGGTAGACGACTTGGGAGTAAGACAGAGATAGAGAACTTGATGGTCTCATGTGCGGTAATGCTATGACGAGTTTGGCTAGGTTACGAGTTTTTGATGCATGAATCGAGATTGTTTGGAATGCACAAATGATATGTGACGTGAATTGATACATGCTCTGTTTACTCTACATTAACCTTTCTACACGCTGTATTGCATAACCACGAAGTAAATCATGTGTCCTCTCTGTCCCAATACTTGTGATTGCGTATCTGCATGACTCCGTGCCCAAACACAAATAACGAGTCAGAAAAGAAAAGAATTTTGAATAGGAATCTCTCGGAGAAAGCGAATAGGAGGAACGGGCTATGCTACTGTAAGTCTTACTTACATGTAACTCGCTTAACAGCCCTACTGTATCTTCTATCAAATTGATTCCTCGGACTAAAGTTGTCATGATACTGCATTGCATCTAGGACCTGGAATACTACAGTCATCTATTCCGCGTACGGAAATAATATTATAAATGAAAGCAGAAAGAAATAAATAATTGGTCGCTTCCCGTATACTTGAAATACTTACAAAGAGTTGATATCTTCGTGTCCCTTTGCATCCCTTTGCATCCCAACCTCCTCAACCTCTTGCTCCCATACCTAAGTACTGGGAAGTGCTAATATCCATCATTCCCTTCAGAGGTATTAAACATGATAAAGCCAAATGCGCTTTAGCTTTCCCACTAACCCCTCAACCACCAAAACCCCTTCCAATTTTCTTACAAAGACTTTGTCTGTATTATAATCTCAAGAGAAGTCCCAGTTTTTGTTCGTTTACCCCTTGGAGTAGAGGTATTAACCATCAATTGACCACAAATCCCCACATGACGTCGCTGAGCGCGACCAGCGTAAGCGAACTCGGTTTGTATACAACATATCCAGAAAGCGCAGCGACTATCGTCAATCAAAGTACACGACGCCAAACCTGTGAGCCCCGAAGAAGTCCGGCGATGATTGAGAGTTAGGTCCTTTTGGGCTAGAGATTTAGACAACCATGTAGACTTCATGAGGCGTAGTCTTACGCTATTCGCTCGGTCAACGTTGGCTTATCTACAGTAGGAGATAACTTGATTCTTTGAGAACGAGAAGAGCGAATTTGTGGGGTTTGTGGGTGTTCTGAGGCTTCCGTTCTCGTTATGCTTAATTGTGGGAGGGGTTCTTGTGGTCTTTCTAGGAGGGTATTGGAGCGTGAGGAAAGGGGAATCGAGAATCGAAGGGGTGGGATGGAAACCTAGCGGGAGGTTTTTAAGACGTAGGTCGAGATAGAAGTGATGATAGAGACGATGCTTTGAAATTCCAGCAGAACTTGAGCAGATATCATTGTTACACCAATGAAGGCAGTCTTGGCTGGCTTCTATGACAACTTCGTCTAGGTCCCAAAACATGATATCAAAACATAAATAAGAAGGTGAAAATTCAGAGATAGTGAAAGATTACCATGGAAAATGAAGAGCGTAGATGGTGGGTAATAATCACTCATTGAATATATGTACAGTACGTAAATAGCCACGAGACTCATGGCATCATGGCATCATGGCAGACTCACTGATCGAAAGAGTTGGACATCCCAATGTGCAGAGAGAAAGTTCCGAGCCGGAACCCTGATGTACATTCGTCACTCTCGAGGGCCTAACCCTGGCTTGAAAAATGGGGTTACTTGACAGCTGGATTGGAGCCTGGAGGCTTAAACCTGCTCAAGAGAGGCGAGGAAGATATGTCGATTATGTTTTTTCGAACTCCCTGCTGCTGTGAAGGCACCTCATGACACTTTATCCCCAACGCCATCCTTCTAGCCGCAATATCCCGCATGAAGCTTACTCCATCGATGTTCTTGTCGACGAGATTGAGCCAATCCGCGTGCTCATTAATAAACATTTCAGTTTCCAACAATCTGAGTGCTATATCTAGGAGGGAAGCATGCACTAAATACTGACCGTCAGCTAGGAGAGCTTCCAAATTGTTGAGTATGATGCGATTTTCTTCAATCTGCGAACTCATTTCATCTTCCGCAGCAAGATCCACTACTTTTTTAATGACAAAGAGCGTCAAAAGCGCTAACGCCGATACTTTAATGATTTTGAAGTACAGCTGATAGCCCCTTGTGTGCGATCTCATCGAGTCTGCGAGGATTTCCTCGGGTGACCGGTCCCGGAATTTCTGTTCCCTCTGAACAGGCTGCTTCGATTGATTCATTATGTTCGATCCTTCCTGAAGTTCGGCCATCCGTTCCTGTTCCCAGAGGGTTTCCTGCAGCAGCCTTTCTTGTTTCCTTGCTTCAATTGTTTTCAGCCGTATGGATGCCACGCTAGAGCCTTCATAATGATACCTTTTTCGTGTTGAAGTTTTTGCTTCAGCCTTAACTTTCTCTTCGGGGTTTTCGGCCTCCCGTGGGGCCTGTTCGCTCTGCTGCAGTCCGCTTTGCTTTTTGGCCTCTTCGCGCTCGCTTCTCAGTCTGGCCTCTTCGCGCTGGAGAGCCTCCAAAACTTGTCTGGCCTTTTTGCTCTCGCTTTTCCTTTTGGTCTCTTCGCGCTCGCTTCTCAGTCTGGCCTCTTCGCGCTGGAGAGCCTCTAAAACTTCCTGAATCTCCTTTTGCCTGAGAGTGGCCACAGGATCAACTTTGTTCTTGGGTTGTGACTTCTCCATGGGCTCTTGTTTTGCCTTCACTACGTTCTTTTTCGGTACAGCAGGCGGTGCGCGTTCGACGAATGGGTTTTGCCGTTTCCAAATCTCATCAGCGTTACGCTTCAAGCCAGGATCTTTCAGAATTTCATATGAATGGTTGACAACAATGAAGTTGTCTTTCGCTGACTTATCAGGGTTTCTGTCCGGGTGGTAGAACTTCCTCTTTTCCAGCCAGGCCGCCTTGATCTCCGCCGGAGTAGCATTTTTCGCAATCCCCAGGATCTTATAATGATCCGGTACTCTGGGTTCGTTCGGTGTGCTGCCATTGGAGTAGTTCCTTTGTGCTCGTGCATTTTTCCAAGCGGGATATTGGTCTGACGGGGTTGGGGCTAAGGCGAGCGTTTGGGTTTGGATTAGGGTGAATGGTGGGCGGAATTGGTGGGGGCATCGACAACGAGTGGCATTGAAGAGGAGGAGTCTGGACATTCTAAAGAATGCTGTGGAGGAGGAAGAACTAGGCCGGCATGGGCGCGATCCAATTGAGTATCTCGGGGGCTGTTGTCCCAAGATTTCAATCCCCAAGAGCTCAATTTCTATGCGGCGACGTTCATGTGTTTGGAGGGCGGCGGATTGGACCTGTGTTCAATAACCAACAGCGAACCTCGGGCCGGTCACCCGAATGAGCAAGCCACACGCTAGGGTTCATGGGAGCTGGGGTAAATACAAGGTTCGGAATAACGTGCATGCTCCTAAGCTTGTTTATACATTTCGACTAGCGAGAATTCTTGCACTGTACTTGTTGGATGGTGAGGATGGGTCCCCTTGGAGTAACCAACAAATATGAGTACTGTACAACAAAGCTTGACCTATCAGTTACCTTTTTAGTTACCCGAGAAAGGAAAAGAAGGTGACTAAGACAAGAGTAAGATCTCACAGTAGATAATATAACACAAGAGTATTTTACAATTTACACTATCAACATATCCCTATCTACCAGTCCACCCACCTCTCTCACCCATCAGTAAGAACCCTGGTCCAATCAAACTTCCTCCACCTCTTCCTAAACCCCTCCAATCTACTATCGCCCTTCCTCCACCTGCCCTGCCTCTTAATAACATCTGGCTCAACATCCAACATCCCCCCAATGATCTCTCTGGCAAAAAGATCTCCTCTGGGCCATCTATTCGAATCCTCGACAATATGTCCCAGTCCTCCATCAAGCTGGAACCAAGCATGGAAATAAGGCATTTCTTTCGCTATTGATCGTCGAAATGCCTGTTTCCCCATACCATCGCGAGCTTTGGCTGCTGTGTCAATTAGTTTCTTGTGTTGTGTCCACTCTTCGTCCGAGGAGAGAATTGCTTCCTTGAAGAATGCCGGGGCGGTTTCGCCCAAGCTGTAGGGGAGGGGAATGACCTGCATGGCTGCGTGCATTTTCCTTTGGGGAGCCGCGGCGTTCTCGTAGAATACTACGTCTCGCCCTTGGTCGTGGTACATTCGTGTCAAGGATTTCATGAAATTTCGGATCTCCTCCCATTCATCGTCGTCACACTCCAATAGATTGGTTCGATGCTGTATAGGTACAATGACTGCACCACCTTCGCTAAGTTCTGGCTCCGTTGGTAATGTGAGGTATACACGTGTCGCCAGAGAGATTATAGGAGCAACCGGTGGTTGGTTCGTGTCCTCGTGATGACAAAGCTGGCAATTGTCCAAAATTCTATTCATCTTTTGAAAATCGCCAATTGCGGCATTCTTCAAGTTGATTTCGGATTTCTGCACTCGTTTCGCAAGTTTGTTTGCGTTGTCGTCCATATAATCGAGATCGTCGTCGAATTTTCCGTCTTTAGCAATTCGTTCTGCGGCTCTCATACCCTCGCCACCAGCTTGATTTCTGGTTCTCCGCTCTTCCCTGACCATATCTTCTATACTCATGTCCTCATTTTCTTCAACGAAACCTCTCTCCCGTCCTCTTTTATTATCAATGGACTTGACCTCACCACGAGTGCCAGCTAGCAGTCGATTATCCATCTTACCCAAAACCACCACTCCCGAACTAGGATTTTTTCCATAATTGGCCATGGCCTCATTGTACTCAGCTTCCAATTTGGCAGCATCGGGTGACTTCTTCAACTTGGCTTTCATAAGTTTTGCCTTCATCCGATTTAATGTTGAAGCATCCAATGATACTGGAGTTGGCTGTGACTCCTCCATAACCTGTCCTTGTGGTAATGGGTCGTTTGGTGGAGCCTCGCTTTTCTCTTTAATGCCCAGTTCCAACTTTCTCTCTCTGAATAATTCCCCGGTAGGCTTCTCTTTTCCAACATATCCCTCTCCATAAAGATGTCGTCGATCCAGTTCAATCTGTTCCTCTCTCGCAGCATCAAATTCCCGTAATCCACCGAATCTTTCTATAGCAACCTCATCCACACTCCTTCCACTCTGCTCTGCCTGGGTATAAACCGTCTTGAGCTTCATCATGCGCCATTGAGCTCCCGAATCACCAAATTCATAATCGAAATCATCTTCCTCGTTCTCGATATCCTCCAGCTTCTTCCCGTCCGCCAAATCCTGGAGGTGAATATTCAATTCATTCTTATGAATCTTCAAATCGTAATCCGGCTTCGACGGCGCCTTTTTCTCAACCTTCTTTACACCCTTCTGTGTATAATCAATATCCATTGCGGACGGCGCAGTCATCCAATCATCTCGAACTAGCTTAGGCGTATTCAACGGCACTTCATCATCTGGTAATGGCAGGTCTTCGTGAGGATCTCCGGATTTCTCATGTTTGCGATTTTTGCGATCGTCCCTCTCATCCTCCTTCGAATGCCTCGACCGTTTGTGTCTATGATCATCTCGTTCCGGATCAACATCTCGTCGGTGCCTGTGTTTCGATCGATGCCCTTCCCTGTCTGAACCATCATCGTCTCTGGATCTGTGATGTTTTGATCGATGTCGATGTTTATGTTTGCGCTCCTTATCCCGGCTATTTTTCTCTTCCGCTTTCTCCCTAGCTTTCTTTTCCTCCGCCAAAGTCTTCTCAAAATCGTCGAGTCCGTCCATATTGAAAGTGGCTGGGAAGTGTTGTGAGGTTTTTTGGGAGAGTTCACCCCAGATTTAAGAGGCTGAAGCTCAGGCGCGCGTCAGGGGTCGTCAAGGCTTCGAAGCACCCCGCCTCAAACCCGCATACAATTTTTGCTCGCGTCAATCCAGCTTCAACACCCCGCAATCACAAAACAACATCAATCATGGCCACACCTCAAGCTCCCCAGGGCACCCAGCCCGTATCCATCGTATGCGTAGGAATGGCGGGTACATATTTCCTCATCTCAACCCTCAAACGAACCAGACTCTAACCCTCCCTCTCAGGCTCCGGAAAAACCACCTTCATGCAAAGAATAAACTCCCACCTCCACGCCCAAAAAACCCCTCCCTACGTGATAAACCTCGACCCCGCCGTGCGAAACGTCCCCTTCGACAGCAACATCGACATTCGCGATAGCGTCAACTACAAAGAAGTCATGAAATCCTACAACCTCGGTCCCAACGGC
The DNA here is from genome assembly GCA_911693285.1 of Hymenoscyphus albidus. NCBI lineage: Eukaryota > Fungi > Ascomycota > Leotiomycetes > Helotiales > Helotiaceae > Hymenoscyphus > Hymenoscyphus albidus. Next base: position 36,496 of record CAJVRM010000695.1, read on the forward strand.
GGCATCCTCACATCCCTAAACCTCTTCGCCACAAAAATCGACCAGATCCTCACCCTCCTCGAGAAGCGAACCTCGCCTGACCCCGCGAAGCCAGACGCGAAGCCCATCAAGAACATCCTGGTCGACACACCCGGTCAAATCGAGGTCTTTGTCTGGAGCGCAAGTGGAGCTATCTTGTTAGATTCCCTAGCTTCAACGTTCCCGACTGTAATCGCTTATATCATCGATACCCCACGGACAGCTTCGACGAGTACCTTTATGAGTAACATGCTTTATGCATGTAGTATTCTTTACAAGACCAAACTCCCCATGATCCTAGTCTTCAACAAAACGGATGTCAAAGACGCGGAATTCGCCAAGGAGTGGATGACGGATTTCGAAGCCTTCCAAGCAGCGCTAAAAGAGGAAGAGGAAGCTGGGAGTTTTGGCGGCGAAGCTGGTGGGATGGGGGGGAGTGGGTATATGGGTTCTTTGCTGAACAGTATGAGCCTTATGCTGGAGGAGTTTTATAGCCATTTAAGTGTGGTTGGTGTGAGTTCCATGACTGGAGCCGGAATCCCAGAGTTTTTCGAAGCCGTGGAAAAGAAAGCGGAGGAATTCAACCGAGATTACAAACCTGAGCTGGAACGTAAGAAGAAGCAGAGAGAAGCTGAGAAGCTTGCAAACCGAGAGAAGGAATTAGGGAAGTTGATGAACGATATGGCTGTATCTGGTGAACCTTCCAGCCGAAAGCTTCCAGCATCTCGACCAGATGTGGATATGGAGGTACTGAGCGATTTGGAAGACGACGAGGAGGAAGAGGATAAGAACGATGACGCAAACCTGACCTCTAGATATAAGAACGCTCTTGACGAATCTGGATCAGGAAAACCAGACAAGGACGATCACAGCTTTACAAGATATATCCGGGCGAGCCAAATGACGGGGTAGCAGTAAAATTTGAGCAGGAAGGGAAACATTAGGTAGAGGGCAAAATGGCGTTGGGGTATACGGATACTTAGCATGGTCTGGCGCAATTGTGATACCATAATTTAGGTCTTTGATAGGTAGTATGAATTGACGAGATATCTTGATGTATCAATCCTCCTACCATTCTTCTTTTCTCTTCGCACCTACAGTAGGAAATCCCCATACGCCAATGATATGCTCAAAATAAACCACCAGCATTTTGTCGCGAAACATCTCGAGAGTCCTTGAACACCCTTCCTCCCACCCATCATCTCGAATCGTGTATCTGACGTCTGGCGCCTAACCCACTCCCCATTATCAACCCTCAAATACTTCCCCATCTCCCATCTCCCATCTCCCATCTCCCATCATCGCGCCTCAAACTGAACCATTCTGCAAGAGCAAAGTTAGCATTCATACACATCGCCATCCCCATCCTCCTCATCCCCCACTCCCCCAAAACCCTCCCCCTATCCCACCC
>CAJVRM010000695.1:37935-57943 GCA_911693285.1 Hymenoscyphus albidus
AAAAAAAAAAAAAAAAAAAAAGAACCAACCTCTTAGTCCTCTCCTTATAAAGCACCCGATGTCCACACTCCTTACACCGAATCGGATCCCCCCTCTTCAACGGAACCTTACTATTACAATCCCCACACAGATAATTGATCGCCGGGCCATCGCCCGCGACGTCGCGGGTGGTGGATGGCGCCACGGTGGGGACTTGGTAGGCTTGTGACATTGTCGTTTACTTCCGTCGCTTTCTTTGCTTCTGGTATACTCGTTTCCGTCGCTCGGGTCTGCGACTGTGATTGATCAGGGTGGAGAGAGATGCTGTATGCGAGGATGTAGATGTTGCGCGGAGTTCGCGATGATCTTGGTGTATGTGTGTGGGAGAGGTTGGAAGAGGATGGATGGATGTTTTTGGAGGGGTACGGGTAGGTTGAAGCTTACGAGGCTGAGCTTTTCTTTCTTCAAGACGGCTTTGGAAGAAAGGGCGGCGGCGCTTTGCCTGATTTGGTACCTAGGGATTGGCGCGTACACCGCTTTGGAGGTATTAGACGTACCACAAGATTTCATTCACGATGTATTTGAGGACTTGGTATGGATTGCTGGAAGAAAACTGGTTTGTTGGTGAATACCTATAGTAATTCGTATTTGCGTCTCTCTCAGAGAACTTAAATTGCCTTGTACTAGCCAGCTACCTCAAGCCTTTCTAGGCACAGCCTCCCACCACCACATACAGAGTAGCATCTGAAAAACACAAAACACATCAAAGAGCACTCAAAAAGAATTTTTTCCATCAATTCATTCATATGTACTTTATCATTAATTCCCCATTGTTGAGCATCCATCCACCCAAAACCCCCCAGCCACAATAAAACATATTTGTTATTCCAGAAACAATTAACCCCTCTTCCTTGCAACACACCGCTTTTAAATGCCCCCTCCCATCCATATTACACGACGAACTGAATAAATCCTCTTATGATATCTCTACTCCTCCCCCATCACCCCTTCTCCTCTTTCCCGCACACTCTCTGCACTCAGAGGAATCCCAAAATGAAGCTCAAGCGGTAATACATCTTAATCAGATATGTCCTCCACCCATTGATTTCCCACTTTAAATTCTCCCTTCAATTCGAAAGCGAATAGAAATGAAGAATTACCCATCCAGAAAACCACATACGCGAAGCAAGTAAAAAATCCACGGAAAAACCAAATCTGGGGTATAACCTCCTCTGCTGAAGTTCGAATGAAAAAATAAAGAACAATTGATATGATGCTGGCTCGCTGAAAAGAAGAAGAATACGGGCGATTTGGTTGAACCGGGTGCCCAATAAAACGTCGAGTATAATATACAGGTTCGATGAATATGCCGATATCGAGATTAGAAGAGAGGGATTGATCATTAGGTATTACAGTATCGACGGTATCTTGCAATGACGAGCTGGTGGCACCTGGCCGAAAGTTCATCTCGGGTGTGAACAACGTGTTCGAGGTAGTCGTTATTAGTAGGGTTTGAGCATTTCTTCTCAGTAGAATAATGCCTCTTCATCAGCGAGGCCTGAAGAACCATTGGATTAACTTCAACTCTCGCCTATATATTGCGAAGGTAACTTACGACCATCAGGTCTCATCTGCTGGTTACTAGGCTTACGCTGGTTCGGAAGAACGCCGAACATACTGCTCTCTCTCCGCTTCGACTTGCTAGGAGGAGGGTTTTGGTACTGTTTTCCGCCGCCGAATTGGTCATATGCTGGTCCTCCCAGAGTAGGAGTCGACCTGCCATACTCCGGGCCTGCCATTGTCGGGAAACTTCCAATAGCCTGCATTCCAGATTGATCATACCCGGTTTGCATTGGTGCAAAGCCTGATTCGCGGCCAGGATTTTGTTGTTGACGTGGCTGTGGTTGGGGTGGGGCAGACACGGTAACTTCAACTGGAGAGTCGGATTGATCTTCTCCAAAGATTCCGCCATATTGTTGCAAGAACAAAGCAAAAACAGGAGCAGGGATATTCAGCGTGGGAGAGAATACGATACCAACGTTACGGACCGTCATCTTGTTGACGTCCGCATTGTTAATGATGTTGATCAGGAAGCCGGATAGGTATCTCAACAAGGCGTGATTTGCACGTGGAAGTCGGTGCACGAGTCCATTGAGAGCGCGGATTTTGTCGTTGAGATCCTGCAGCTCGGTGACAGCCAGGAATTCCAAGTGCAGTTCTCTAGTCAATATCGTGCTTGGCAATTCTCTTAGATACAATTTCAAAAGAGAGGCGACTGCATGAATATCGTAGTACTGTTCATCGGTGACCAAGTTCACATCTCCCTCCTGGTTGAAACGCTCACGTAGTTGTTTGATGACAATGTTGGACCCGCTAAGTCTGAAAATTCCTTCCTCGTTGACTGCATTTTTTGCATCGAGATATTCAATGCATCGATAGACCACAGCTGGCAGTTCAACCCTGATATCAGCTGGGTGGTTGTAACGAACTGCCTCTGACAAACCTGCCCCAAAAGCTGGTCGGATGGGGCCGTGTTGCTCGACAGCCATTTGAGACAGATTAGATTGTTCCGACTCTTGTTGTGATTCACTAGAAACCCGAGGCTTTGATCCAAATCCAAAGAAGCTCCGTTTCCTCGCCTTCTTATCCTCGGCGTTAGGGACTAGAAGGTTCGGCTTGTTACCCCAAGAGCTACCATCTTGAATAACCTGAGCATTTTTCGGTGCTGAAATGTTCTTCAAAGGCTGTGCTTGGTTCATTGGATCTCGTTCACGACCGTAGGTTGGCGGTGATGGAGTCCCCGATTGTTTAGACCTTACATTCTGTGGGATGCTGCCTTGCTTTGTCTTTTCGTAGCTTACACCGCGTAAATTATCCTCCGTTAGGTCCGGGAGGTTCTGCTGCCTGTCATGTGGTGGGTACGTCTTCTTGTTCGTCCTCATGCTACCTGAGCCTCCAGAGCCGCTTCGGGTGCGAGTAGCGCGCGGGGGTGCCTCGTCCTCTGAACCCTTGTAATTGACGTATTGCAAAAGAGCCCCCACCCATTCATCCCGCTCAGCATCACTCTCGGCGCATAGCACATGTCTTACCAGACTGCTCGAGTCTTTTCGCTTAGGCTCCAAGATCAAAAAGGCATGCCGATATTGGTTTTCGTTGTTTTCTTCAGCCTCTGCACGTGCGGGCGTATCAGTCTGTTGTTGCTGCTGCTGCTGCTTTCCAATCTGAGCACTGGGTAGCTTGATCGTGCCTAGATGAGGGCCCCCAGGAGATTCAAAGTATCTGAAAACTGGACCGTCCAGTACGAAATATCGAGCCTTCCATCCACCAAAATTCTTTCCTCTCTTAGTCAAATATCCATTCTTCAATGGTCGACCACCAGGACCAGTCTTGGCCGGGCTTTCGCTGGTCAAGCTAGGTGTGGAATCTTCCCCGTGAGGTGGGAATGTGTTTGTGGAGAGGTATTTGCAAACTTCAAGAGCTGAGGCTGTATCCATTTGGGTATTCATAACCTCGTCCAAGTAAGTGTCTAGAGCGACACGTCTTGCGTCCACTTTGGCAGGAGCATGCCCGCTGAACAGAGACCTTTCGGGGGTTTTGGCGGTAAAAGTGGGTGATTGCTTTAGGGTCTGGTCGAGTCGCGCGAGTGATGATGAATCTTTCTCGACTCTCCACAACTCTCGGCCTTCTGATCGATTGAAAATCGCAAGGGTGAAGACTGGATCTTCTTCAAAATTCTTTGGGAACATCAAACTAGCCCTTGAAGGCTTGAGTCGTGACGAGGCAACCTTGACCTCGATTGAAGGTAGGGCGTTAGGGGGAAGCAACAAGTCAGGATATTCTTCTGTAACTAGTGATCGGTCGATGGCGCCCGAGCTAGGACTTTGAGGAACAGGAGAGCCTTTGGGGCTGTCATCATTGGGACTGTCCCTGCCTTTCTTGCCTAGTGTCAAGGGCTTGGGTGACACAAGCTCGAGAGGTTCGCCTTTTGGAGGTAAGAGTGGTGACAATGGCCCGGACAATGGTGGCGATGTAAGAGACATGGGAGTTCCTGGTGGGAGTGGAATTGGTTGTCGAGGAGCTCGCGGTGAAAGAGGTACTGCACCAGGGAAAGCAGCCATTCCACGGGGAGATAATGGAGGAGAAGAAATAGAGGTAACTGATCCCACGGAAGCATGATTGGAATTGTTACGCGATGTTATTGGTCTTGGGCTTACAGGGAGTCCTGGTGTTGCCAGCGGAGCTGATAATACCCGCTCAGACACCCTATCCGACGCATCACTCAACACACCTGCTAGAGAACCAGAATTCTCACCCATTGGAGATAGATGGCGCAAGTGTGCATCTGGTGGTGCAATTGGCACCGTTGGGCGTGAGCTTGGGCTTAACGGCATTGGCTCTGCTCCAGCTGGAAACGTGCCTTCCTTTGGAGTGGTGGGCTTAGATTTGGGATTACGTCTGCCACTATTTTGGGCACTCCGTAATGCAGCCTGCTTCATAGCTGCCACTTCTCGCTCTCTTTCGTCATCCTCTCTGGTCTTTCGTCGCCCACGCTCGGAGAAATTTGGTATTTCATCAACTTCTAAAACATCATCATAATCAGAATCAAATTCTTCCCCGGTGGCAGAAGCCTGTCGCAGGTGAGAGCTTGGGTTACTTTTATTCCCTAGGTTTAAAGGTGCTGGAGGAGCTTTTCGTGGAGGCGTTGGAAATGTTCGTAGACCTTCGTCTGGATTGGGAGATGGCTCTATAAGGGTCAGTGTAGGTGGGCTCTGGCTCGACATTGGCGCTTTTGGAAGTGCTGGTAGACTACTAGGAGGCCCTCGAGGTGATTTTATGGGATTGCTTCTGGATGGAGGTAACGATGCATTATAAGGCACTCCCTGTTCAACATCTAGCGCAGGTGACTTTATGGGAGCTGCTTCAGTTGCATCAGGATTGTACTGCTGAAAGGCGTGTTGCGTCGGAGATGGCATTTTGTGTTGGGCTTCAACCATATTACCCAATGTAGGGGTTGCGGTCGCATATGCCGGTGGTGTAATTGGATAAGGTGCTAGGGCTACATCAATTGGAGATGGTGCGCGTTCTTTTGATGACTGGCTCAAGGTGGGGGAGACTTGGGCATCGGGATCACTTCCTCTGGAGACTTCCACTATCCTGGATTCCGAAGCAATTGATCCTGCTTCGGAGCCGTTCATTTCCTGAGTCGAATCCACGGGCGAAGGGTTCGCGATGTGTGCTAGACTTTCCTTCAATTTCTTTCGGTAACGCTCCTTGTCCTTCAATGCTCGCTCCAGATCCTTATTCAATCCCAGGATCATGGCCCTTTGCTTATCAACTAGCCTCCATAACTGCGCATTTTGTGCCGCCTGCGATTGCTTCTCCTTGAGCAGGTACTGTATCACACCCTCGGGGGAGCCAACCGTCTGTACGAGGCTGGCAATATCGGGGGACCCAGAAGACTTCATATCTTGCGAGGGTTTTTGCGAATGGGTGCCACTAGATAATGACGAAATAGCCGAGCCGATTGAAGACGTTCGTGGAGGAGGTCGAGCCATATCTAATTGATGTTGAGGGGCTGTAGCGGGTAGTGGTCTCGTGCCCTCGTGATTTATAAACCCTCCTGAGGGCTTCAAGACAGGATCAGAGACACTTCGAAAAGGAGCATTCGTGTCGTGTAGAGATGGACCGAATCTGTAAATTGGAATAAGTGGCCAAAAGATTCACTTGAGGGTTATTACCACATACCTTGAACTCTTCCCTTCCGAATTTTGCTCTCTATCAGTCGAAGAATCTCCTTCGGGTCGGTAGAAGGTTCTTTCGGAGGCCAGTAGATCGTCCAGACGCTCTTTTGGCGAACGGGGCCCCTCGTTGGAATTGAGCTGTTGAATAGACACCGGCGAGGCAAAGAAGTGATCCGCGCCGTTTCTGTCAAAGGTACTTCGGGTTGGCGTCACGCTGGTGGGCGGAGATGCAGTAGTACTCGTATGAAGAGGGCTTGGGGCCGCCTTCCGCTGGGACCTAGAGAGGGGAAACAATAGTATGAGCCAAGTACGGAGGCACGGTTGGAACAAGTGGATGTGGTGATGATGATGAAAATGATTCGGGTACAGGCAGGAGTAGGGTAATAGAGTAATGGAGCCGTGTAGCAGGTGAGGTAAGTCACAAGTCAGGCAATGGTGGTTGTGAATGTAGGGAAATGGTTGTGAGGGGACTGAGCTATGCGTACCTCTCCATGTCACTCGGTGGGTTAGTGTCGGTCGGTACTCTAGCTGAGACTTGGATACAGGCTATAGCACTGTACTCCAAACTCTACTTGGACGCACCTGTATCCGTAGCTACTACAGTAGAGTCGATGGAGAACTTTCGGCGGGCGGCCAAGGGACGCTGGTCAGTGGTGTTGGTGTTCAAGTGTTAGGTTGGCGCTGAATTGGATGCACTCAGACTCCTGCGCGCAAGCGGAGCTCTGCAGGTGGTTCACGGCGGTCGGGTAGTGCGGTCTGGGCTTGGGCTGCGGGAAGAGAAGAGGAGAGGGTTTCGGGAATGCGTGAAATGCGTGAAATGCTTGAATGGTTGGGAGGTCCTGTCGTGATGTCGCAGCAATGCATCAAACGACACGACGATGATGCTGATCCACGTTTTTTTGGGCGCTGGTCTGATTGCGCGGTGCAGTGGTTTTGGTCTGCCACTGGTGGTCGGAAGGAGAGCAATGGAAATCAGATGAGTGCAGGCACGGGCATAGGCACTGGCACTGGCAGAACTCCCGCAACGTCAACGTCTCCAAGTACCTGTATCCTGAGCTCAGGCTCAGGCGCAGGCTCGGGGACAGAGGCTCGAGAGAGGATCTCAGGAGATTCGCCTCATTACCTGTAGAGCCCTGGTGGTGGAGACGGTGGGCGTGGAGAGAGCACAGAGACGGCAGATTGGGTGGAGGGGAATTGTAACCGCCGTATGGGGCTAGAAGCGTGGGAAAGCTCTCGGTTCCTAGGCTAGGTATCGGTTGACTGGCGCCGGGATGCTGATGCTGTGCGGCAGTACCTTTTCAAGCAGTGGCCGTCGTTATTAGTGAATCATTGAATTATTGAATTATTGAATGATCGAGTTTCTATACTTCAACCGAATCAATGTGGCGTATTGGAAGTCGAGGAATTGCAGTTGATGCACAACCGAGGCAATATCTGATGAAGCTGGAGGTGGTGGAGGCAGAGCTACCTCGCTACCTAGAAAGCTCAAGATATCCGCAATAGGCGCTCTAGGTGCTGTACGAAGTGACACAGTATGGAGAGCCTCCGAGAGCCACAAATTTCTTACGTCAGCGTGCTGGTGTAGGAGTAGCAAGGGAAGTTGCAAGGGACTGAGCTAGAAGTGCTTCAATAGATTCAACGGCATGTTGATTCACAATGCGCTGGCTCAACTCTTTTTCATGACTCTTTCTACCTAAGAGGAGACTGCACTATTCACAACCACTCATTCTCTGTCATCTCATCTACTTCGTAAATCGTAAATCGTACATCGTACATCGCCAATCACTGCATCGCCAACACTTCATCGCCAAAACCCGCAATGGCAACAACAGTCAGGGCTCTTCAGGTCAAGCAGCCGTCAAGCTTTGGTCGTTCATGCACCAGCAGAGCCCAGTCAACCCCCGAGCGATCGAGGCTTTCCCGCTAAACCCCTGAGGGTCACCCATCATACTGTACAGAGCTGTATACTTCAGTAGTACGAAGTATGTCGGAATTACCTACATGTAACCCGTACAAGGTTCGCTTTATTCGACTACCGAACTATACCAGTACAAGCATATACAGGCCTAGCACGGCTCCTGGATGGCTACTGGATGGCGCACACCAACGCTGTGCTTCGGCTTCCACGGGCTCCCTTACGAGGAGTCAAGAAGGACAAGATAACGGAAGGCTACTCCTGCCATGTGGTGTAAAGAGCGGATCTTTGCACCCGTCCGACAGGGCGACAGAATTCGGCTTTCAAAACCAGGGACGGTACGGCACTATATCTTACACGACCGTCGAAATATAAAGTCGTTTGAGGCAAAGGTAAAAAGCCTGATAATACGTGTATTTGTACGGAGTACTCGTCTCTGGATCTACAGTACAAGTATACACCCTACGGAGTATTACCCCCTCAGAACTAGTTCCCAACCCCTGCAAAGCTTCTTTCGTCGACTTTCCCGGAGTACCTCAGAAGTCTGCTCTCGGAAGTAGATGGGGCCGTTGACCCTCCGGCAAATCTAGCTGTCAGCCTGCCAATAGTTGAACCGTGCCAGACTACAAATTAATTCAGGGACGCACGGCATACCAAAGTCTCTCGGGTTCGTCCCGATCCAAGATCATTGTCCATAATGTGTTCGCCTCCAGCCAAATTACTTCGAAGTAGAAGTTGAATTCTCATGCCAAGCGGGTGACTACGTCTGGATCGAAACATCAATCTGGCAAAGCAGCCACAACGAATACAAAGCCAGAACCTGGAGAAGCACGAGCCTAGGGCTGGGATTCCACATGCCGAGATTCGCTATCACAGGCGAACTACCTGCAGGATTCTGGTCATGGTTATCTGCATCCTGTAACCTCCTTTAGATTAATTAGTCCTTTTTAGTCTGCAGGTACCTGAGAAAACTATCACCCAGATGGTCCAACGGGAAAAGGTGAGAAAAGAAGGCCAGTCAGGGGCGGCCAGACCAAACAGACAACCAACTGCAACACACTTCGACGGCGACCGAAGAGATGGCCGATATGTTACTGTACCAAGCCGTAAGTAGGAAACGGTCTGACCTTTTTTTCCGTGCGCGATCTCCCAAAACATCTACAAATCCTTAGCATACGTCTTCTACGCCTTCCAGAAAAATCCAAAAGCCAACTCTTGCCGTTTGATACGGTATAGAATTTAGCGGGATTCCCAAGCCAAGCCTTAAATCGACCAGTCAAGCTTCGCAGGGGAGAATTTGCAACGGCTGCCGCATGAGGCTCTTCCAAACCAGGGACCGAATTACAGTAGTAAAGAAGCAGAAAATGCGTGAAACGGAAACAATTTCTCCAATCAAAACATAAATTACCTCAAGGAGAATACCCGGCTGACCTGACCGTTCGCCCTGACAAACCACAATGTGTCTCATGTGTGTTGTTCACCAACAAGGAGAAAAGCTAGCCACATAGAGGACCTTCATGCATGGAGCGCACCACAGCGAATTTTGCCGATTACAACCGAGCCCCTTTTCTCTGTCTCTCTTCTGAGTCTTCTCTCTAAACAAAAAAAAACTCGAGTATCGTCTGATAATGACGTCGTTCTCGAGTACAAAGCGCTCTATTTAGGCGAGTAAGAGGACCCCTAACATTAGGCCCCGGCGATAGCAAAAAAAGGGCCCCACCCCGTGACAAATCAGCGCTTGGAGAAACACAGTCGAAACAACATCAACCCAATAATACCATGAGGAGATCTCGAACCCCACCTCCGTATATCTCATCCCAATAACGACGCTTGACTCTTGGGCAATGGGAACGTTTACTTTCTATGATTCACGACGTAAATATTTACTTTCCTTGGCAAATGGTTAATCCTCTGATTCAAACAAAAGTCTTGGTTCTCTGACTGGTACTCGAGTACAAGTAAACACAGTAAGTGGACAAATATGGTCCGAGTGAAAAAAAATTAGCTTCGTGAACCGAGTAGGCGGTGGGCAGACGATCTTTGGATGAAGCTTATTTCTGATATTGATATTGATATTGATATCGATGGTCTGGGTACGGATGGCATAGATCCTCTTCCTGCTTGAATGCGTCTGATGAATTCGATTTACGATACCCCTCGGATTGAGATGGGAACTGGTAGATAGTGTACCCCTCTCTTCGTGAAAAATTGCCTTGTGAGTAAAGAGGTGGGATTCATACAGGGCCGAAAAACTTACCGTTTAAAATTACAAATGTCATACAGTACCCGCGAGCAAGTCTTGAAATAAGGCAGGGAAAAGGGTCTAGTATTATCAGAAGGGGGTAAGTATCTTTCCAACCACCTACTCACAGGACATAATAGGATAATTTCCAGTCTCTAATTTCCGTCCTTTCCTCTACGGACGAGTACACGGTTACACTCCATACTCCATACCATAGAATACCTCGGTCAGACGGGCTAGGCTGCTTTGCAAATGCCATCACAATAATTCCTACCAGTACCCCTCCCCTTCGTGAGTAATGCATCAACGGACATGACGGGATGGTTTATAATTCTTGTTCTGTACGGACTAGTACCAATACTCGAGTAATACGAGTATAAAGTACTACACCGATTGTAATTCTTGTAGAGAGTATCTAGTTGTAGAGTAGACCATCTTTGTGGGAAGTATGGTTAGTGTATGGAGTATGGTGTATGAGGGGAGGGAGTGGGTAGGGTAAGGAGGGTAAGGGTAAGGAAGGGTAAGGGTAAGGAAGGGTAAGGGTAAGGAAGGGTAAGGGTAAGGAAGGGTAAGGGTAAGGAAGGGTAAGGGTAGGACTAAGTCGTAACCAACCTAACCCACTCCACCTACCCTACTTTAAATTCCCTACTTTAAATTCCCTACTTTAAATTCCTAACCCTATGTAAATCCTAAATCCTAAATTCAAATCCATCATATCATATCATATCATAACATGAAACTCCCCTCCCTCTCCCCTCCCCCTCTCCTAACCTAACCCGGTCCGTGACCTCAGATCTGCGGTAATCTTACATAGAGAGAGAAGAAAAGATTGGCGTAAGAAAAATTTTTAAGGGAAAGGGAGAGGGAAAATATATTTACCCAAGATTACATGTCTTTACTATGGATACTACTGTAGGTACTAGGTATTGTACTAGGTGCTGTACCCCACTGATGGAAAGAAGGAAAGTATATACTCGTATGGTATGGTATAGTATGGTATGGTATGGTATGGTATGGTATGGAGTGGAGTATGGAGTGGAGTATGGAGTAGGTGTAACAGATTTGATTCAGCTTGGAGAACTCTTCTCTCCTCGCAGACAATCTAATCATACACCCTGACAGTAGGTACTTTATTCCTTACAAGCCGCCGTACCAGGCCAGGATGAAAGGCTAGGGTGGAAGAAAAAAATGAAAAAATGAAATTCCATGCTTAGGTAGGTATGGTATGGTAAGGTGAGGTATGGTGTTTGGAAGAGGGAGAGGGGAAAAGGGAGAAGAAGAGGGAGAGGGAAAGTTAGGGTATAGTAGTAGAATAGTAGTATTTTAGTCTAATCTAGTCTAATCTAGTCTAATCTAGTCTAGTTTAGTCTAGTTTAGTCTAGTCTAGTTTACTCGAGTAGTCTGGTTTACTCTGTCTGGTCCCTACTAGGAAGTAAGTACTATAGGAGTGAAAATTTTAGGTACGAGGAAAGTTCTTCTTAAACTCCACTTTCCTCTTGTTTTTAACGAGTATAGATATACGGGTGTATAGAATACTAGATACTAGATACTAGATACTGAAGCTGCGTCGGATTATATCTTACCTAGCGAGGTAGATTAGGAAAGGTTAGAGCTAGCTAATTACCGGACTAGAGGGTAGAGGAAAAGTTAAGAAGATTTTTGAGGGAGAGGTTTTGGGTGTGGATGGTAGATGTGGTGTGTTTTATGTGACGAGTATGAGGACCTTGTGGCTTAGCTTAGGTAGGTAGGTAGGTAGGTAGGTAGCTACCGGTAGGTATAGCTCAGGTATTTAAGTAGTATATCTATATACCATGGGAAAAGATGCATATGTGTAAGTAGTTAGCTGGCTGGCTAGCTGTTTTTTTCCCCTTCTTTTTTCCCATCGCGTTGTGACTTGTTTCTTTGGTTTTGAATATTGAGGAATGGGAGATTTGATGTAGTTCTTGGAAGTATTAGAAGATGGATGAATAGAAGGGGTAGGGGGTTCGTTAGTTGTGCAAGGGATGGAGATGCGATGGCGTTAGGCGAGTTATTCATATGGGGAGCTTATAAGTACCCCTATAGTAGAAGGTAGAAGTTATTATTAGGAATCCGTTTCCTTCGCTTTACTTCGAATATTTAATTTCCTAGATACCTATCACATGGCTACTAGCGCATTCCATATCTGGCTCGCGTTTTAACTAGCGTGTTCCTCAGTAGTTAATGGTTTATATACTTTACTACTAGGCTCCTTCGCTTAGAGTAAAATATTCTCAAGGGAGTCAACCAATACAGAATACTCGTGCCTAACACTGACTGCTCACTAAAGGAGCCACTAACCTAGCTATTATATCACAAATCTACGATATTATAACCTCCATCCATGAACCTCCCCCATCACCGGTAATTACCATTGCATTAATATAAAAGCAAAACCAGCGTGAGAAGATATTTGTAGTTAGAACGGAGGAACAGAGTATGAATTATATAGATATACAAGTCGCTAAGAGGAAGGAGTGGTTTCACGGGATGAATGAATGAAAACACCTCCCGGTATCTATTAAGTTACACGCTGTTTTCGAGGCTAATGCTGAGAGACTAATGATTCATATGGAACGTGTGGAAGTTATAACAGAAGGAGAGAGACTTTGTTGAGTATATATATATATGAGTATACGGGGTTAGATTTTGGGTGTAGAAACTTATCATTAATAGTGCGTGGACGTTTAGATATTACAATTACGGTATCTACTGAGTCTACAAGGGATTGGATACTCCCCAGGTTTTGCAAGAGTAACTCACCTTTCGTATTTTAGGTGTGATAGTACTTTTGTTTAAGTACTGAATAGAAAATACAATAGGGCTGTTAACCGATACTGCCCCCAAATCTATCATACAACATCCCTAACAACCCCAACTCTCCCACGTCCAGGTACCAGTCCCAACCTTAACATACTCTATCTACCATTAACTATAGTTTCCATTACCTACATACATCTACATACAAAACCACCACCACATACCCCATCCTTACATTTCACAACCAAGTTCCTAACCATCTCTCGGTCCTGAATCTAGAATCGGTTGATTCTTCTTAGAACCTGGAGGCGTTAACGTCTTCAGTACACATTCCTGCTGAGATCCATGTTCCGATTTTGTCGTATCATCCGTTGCACCACTTGTGGTAGTTGACTTGTTTTGTGATGTAGATGTCGAAGCCTTGGTCTTTCTTTGTCCAAATACCTCACCCGAATCTGTTGGATCAAGTTCCTGTCCTGATATCGCTCTTTTCTCCGCGTTGACTGAAGATATAGGATTACTTGGCAAGGGCATTGCCATAGGCCTTCCATCCTCAGACACTTCCTCTGCTCGAACACCCGAAATATCCCTCGAAGCATCTATACCCGATAAAGGCTTACTACCAAACCCAAGGACAGTGTAGTTTGCAAAACTACTACACTCAAAAGGCTTTGTACTCGAGCTGTTCTCTCCGTCTTTATCGCTATCGTGGTGTCTCTGAATCCCAGGGCTTTCGAGGGAACTTAGACCCTGTGGGAGTCGTAGGTTCGCTTGGATGCTGGCGACGAGTGCTTCCATGGGGTTTGGGTTTATTGAGATGTCGGGTTTGGGAAGCATGTTTGGGATTTGGGGGTGTACTTGGTGTCCTCTCTGGGTTTAAGGAATTATGGGGATGTGACTTTTTGTGGTGGATGGAGGGAGGGAGCTGGATGGAGTGAGTCTGTCATACTTGTTGTCTTGTGATTGTTCTTGGCGATGGTATTTGATGTTATTGGAGAGGTTGTGATTGGATTTGTGTGATGTGAATGACTTAAGAGCAAGAATATGTAATGGATTAGAGAGGGTAAAAATAGGTTGTAAGCTAATTCATACACGACTATTATCTTCTATTGTCCCCTCCCCGTGAAGAGCTTCGAGGATGGAAAAGATTTGAACTTTGGTCATTGTAAGATGCAGCATACCAGAACACTAGTATGCTCGATTCATCCGATATCCCTTCAATTTAAACCACTTGGTTACTGAAGAACCTTACGAAGAAAAGCTTAGAACGAAGATTGCTTGTTTCAAATTGGCATGAGAATCAAGGCTTCCACAGTGTAAAAATCATAAAACAAAGAGAGAGAGAGATAGAGGAAAAGAGGCAGAAGATCATCATCATGCCGGCAGATAAGATGGCTCCAGTAACAAGCTCTTCTTGGTCTTGTACTTCTTGTACAATAGTACCTACCATGCACTATAACGCACCCCCTGGAGATAGGCGAGTTTCCGGCTCTACTCGAGTACTTGCAACCTTCCTCATAACGGGATTTGAGAAAAATCCGTAAGTGCCACTCAGATCGGAATTATATATTGTGATCTTAACGAACAAGCTGGAAGCTAAATCTACTCAACAATTTCTACATATAGAGTACTCGTGCGTGGTGTTTTATAACGAAATACTCGAGTATACCAGTCAGAGAGTATCGAGGAAGCCACTTTATTGAATTGAAATAGTGAGAGAGGAGAGAAGCTAAGTAGAAAATGGGGGTCTCACGTAGGTTCCCCGTATTGTGGAGTGAGAATCTTTGATGCAATGATGGTGCAGGTGCCTTCCTTTTTTGTTTTTGGTGGATTCGAGTTCAGAAGGGAAAGTGTGGCAAGTGACCTCTAAAAAATGACATGAAACACATCAAGCATTTCTCCATCACTTCTTGACCTCTTTTACGGCCGAATCATCTTTCTTACTGGCCTTAACTCAAAAGTATTCTCCTACTAAGAGAAGGGCGCTACCGCTCCCAGCCTTCTCTCATCAGCTGCTTCACCATGATACCCCACCAGCTGCCTCTTCCCTATGGAGAGATTCAGCCAAGACCACCCCCGGAAAGAAAGCCGAACATTTTCCGTCATCACCCACCAAACCCAAGGCCATCACCGCCATCATTACCATCACCAAAAATGTATAAGTGCATGTAGTATTGCATACCTCTTTCATCTCACTCTCCTCCCATTCGCTAGCCTATTTTGCAATCCCCATCTTCGAGTCACGACCCATCTTATTGCCACAATTGCAAGTGCACGATTGGCTAGTTCGACAGCTCCTGGATGCGGGGTGATTAAATATCCTGGAGATTCCCGCTGCCAGCTTGCCGCCTGCGGGGTTAGGGTTGCTTAAGCTGGAAGGAGGACCGAACGAGAATGACGATACTTGATGATGATGGTGTAGCACTAGAGCCGGGGCGGGGAGCTCGCCCATATTCCTTTCGGTCAATTGCACTTGCAATTGTTGCGCCGAGGGCAGACGGAACTTTTACGTCGACTTTTGGTTTGCAAGGATAGACAAATCGAGTAGATCCGTTTTTCTGATTTTTTTTTATTAAGATCTGGTTGTCCCCCTTATCTATACTTCCGTCGGTCCTTTGGTTGTCTTCCTGTGTTTTGCTTTTAAGAGCCGTTGTGGTGAGAATTGATTGAGCAGTGATCAGTTCAGCAACCGGAATGATGAGTTCTCAAGAGGATATCAAGTCCGATAAGCTCTCACGAAGCAGCAACGAGAAAGAAGTCCTAGAGGAACAACCAGTCCAATCCCTCGGCCTTCCACCAGACCCAGATGCTCATCTGAGTCCCGAGGAGCGCGCAGCAATCGTTCGTTGACACTTCCCTCTCAGCTACTTCCTCATTCTAATATATCTACCAGGATCGTAAATTATTATGGAAATTGGACTTGACGCTCATTCCATGGCTCTGTATCCTCTACCTCCTCGCTTTCCTGGACCGAACGAACATCGGAAATGCGAAGATTGATGGGCTGGAGGCAGATTTGAAGATGACGACGGGCATGTACAATGCTACGCTGTCGATCTTCTTCGTTTCGTACAGTGTTTTTGAGCCGTTGACGAATATTCTGTTGAAGAAGATGAAACCGAGTGTTTTTATTCCTTTGATCATGTAAGCTTGAAATCCAGTGGCAACGAGGGGGCCTAAATATGGAGACGTAAGCATGAGGCTAACGAGTTAAAGGGTTATCTGGGGGTTGTGTATGACTTTTATGGGATTTGTGAAGAACTGGAGTGGATTAATGGCTGCGAGAGTGGGTTACTCATTTGCCTTTCCTTCTCTGGAATTCCTCTTTGATATTAAAGAAGGGTGAGATACTGACGAGTGATATTCTAGTGGTTCCTGGGTCTTGCAGAAGCAGGTTTATTTCCTGGGATCAATTACTATTTATCTTGTTGGTATAAGCGATCTGAGTTTGGTGTCAGAGCAGCAACTTTCTTCTCGGCTGCCGCCGTTTCTGGTTCTTTTGGTGGCTGTAAGTTCCCTACTTGATGTCACTCACATGCCTAAAGATTTGCCATTAACACTCCTTCAGTGCTGGCAGCAGCAATCACCAAAATGAAAGGGCTTGGTGGATTAGAAGGGTGGGCTTGGATCTTCATCCTCGAAGGTATCGCCACAGTCATCTTCGGCTTCCTCTCCATCTGGTACGTCCAGGATTTCCCAGACGATGCAACCTTCCTCTCAGAACAAGACCGCGCCCGTGTCATCCGTCGACTCAAAGAAGACCAACAATCCTCGGCCGAACACGAAGAGTTTAAAATGAAATATGTATGGATGGCAATAAAAGACTACAAAATGTGGCTTGGAATGGTCATATATATGGGCTGTGATATGCCACTGTACGCCTTCTCCCTCTTCTTGCCGAGTATCATAACCCAGATGGGATACACGAGTACCAGGGCGCAACTGCTTTCTGTCCCTCCTTATGCTGTTGCGGCAGTCTTCACGGTTGTTATTGGATTTGTTGCGGATAGGACGAGACAGCGAGGGTTGTGTAATATTGGTGCCTCGCTCATTGGAATTGCGGGGTTCGCTATGTTGCTTGGGAGTCACAATCCTCATGTGAAGTATGCGGGGACTTTTGTGGGCGCGCTGGGGATCTATCCTTGTATTTCGAATACGATTTCTTGGATGAGTAATAATATCGAGGGGACTTACAAGAGGGGTGTTGTATTGGTATGTTTTTCCATATCCTCTTTACCCACTCTTGGGAGATACAAATACTGACTTGGTCAATAACAGGGATTCGTTATCGGATGGGGAAACTTGAACGGTATTGTTAGTTCGAACATTTACCAGAAAGCACCTTTTGTCAGTGGACACGCGACGGTGTTGGCTTATATGATTGCTTGTCTCTTTGGGGGCAGTGTTCTTCTTAGGTTGTTGCTTGCAAGGGAGAATAAAGTTTTTCGGAGAGCTGGTGGGAGAGATGGTTGGGTGGAGGGGTTGAATGGGAAGGAGGTGGAGGCTTTGGGGGATAACAGACCGGATTTTTTTTATACGCTTTGATTTGTAGATATGGGTATGGTATATATGACGTAGTTGACCAAGAGGAGGAGGCAGTTATAATACTAGTAGAATATTAAGAGGTTGATATGTGTTTGTTAGATCATTTAGCAGAAGAGACGAATTGGTCGCGATCACGATTGGTAGAGTGTACGAGTGATACGATGGATAAGCTCCCAAGGACAATTACAAGGAAAATGTAAGTGAGAAATCATTACAGCGTGCTTACCGCATGAATCTACATCTAACAGTCTTGATCATAACAATGAGTTGTCCTTCTACTTATCCTAAATTTCCCCAAATCTAGTCCTTGTACACTCGTAGTGAGGATGGCTAGTAGCCGGGATAGCGGAGCGCCAATACTCCACGTCAGCCAGATTGATTGGCCCAACCCGTTTCTGTCACGATGGGGGATACGAGGAGATTACGAGCGGGGGAAATATGGGGAAGGAATTGCTTGAAATGAGAATATTTAGAATTTAACTTTTTTTGTGTTTTGTTTTGAAAATTGATCGTGGATTGTTTGAAATGGGATGTAGATGTATATTTAGATGGTTCTCTTCGACAGAAGCCACTTGAGAATGGACTTGGGCAATGAGTAGGGAGGAAATCCAAGAGGTGCGACTTGTGACTTGTCAATACCAGGGGATTGGGTTGTGTGCGCGCTTCAGGCAGGGGACTGTATGGGGAATACCCAGCCTAAGAATCGTACCCAATACCAAAGTTTCGGGGTACGCGGACGACCGTGAGACCTCTCATTGAAGGCGAAGGCGAGGAGTGGAGCTTTGGCGTTGGTGTGTCTATTATGCCTTCCGCTGTACCGTCGTAGGTTGTCTGCTGTAGGGAGCTGTAATAGGCAATTGTAATGTAGCACAATGCATTTTTACATGTTGGTTCCTGAATCGCCAACATCCATTATCGTTGCTTGCGCTTCTGGACTGATACAACACTCGTTCCCATCTCAACTCTCGTTTTTCTTTTCTTGATAATGTGTCATTGATGGAAAAAAAGCCTTCTGGAATGGAAGACTTGAGGAATGAGCACACGGACATTGTCAGATAGAGCGAATCAACAAACCAGCGCAACCAGAGCATCAGCGGACCCGCTCTAAGGTTATTCCAGGCTGTCCAGCTCTCGCCAGCCACGGAGATCACTAGTGTACGAGTAGTCATCCTCCACCCCCGGACCCTGGAGCGTTTGGCGACCAGCAACACTCTTTTGCAAAACCTAGACATCGGATGAATGGGAAACAACGACGCGGCCAAGTTTTTTTTCGTCTGTTGATTGAGAATTGGGTGTTGAGTGTACGCGAACGAGGATTGAGACGTATGACACGACACGCACCGATTTTATTCCTATCCAAACACACCGAGCGAGCGACACTGCGCTGGAAACCCGAGGAAGGAGAAACAGCCGACGGATTCAGCGATTGAGGAGGCCGAGGGGTGCGAAACATTGGTGATTGTTTCTTGCTTTCAACCACATCCGGATCTGCGAGGGATTGATCATTGGAAGGAGGAAACGTTGAGCATAAGCATTTGGAAAACCTACGACGACAGCGGTTGAGAGTAATCAGTACAGGAACCTTTATTGAAGCGAACGAGTGTTGGATTTGGTTGAACATATACTGGATAATTCGGCACTTTCGCTTGCACAGTCGGTCGCTACCTTCACTTCGTCATAAAGAATATAATTGAAACCAGAGAAGAGGGAGCTTGGATTCACTACAACAACGGTACGACGACAAACCGTTGGTCATTCACCCTTCTTTTTAACTAATCAACAATCACCACTACTGCGTCATTGACATCACCAATCACCAACGGATATACGTTTTGAGGACAATAGAGGTCGGAAGGCCAGGCTCATCAAATACCACAATCCTCCTTGGGTCAATCCATTCATTCCGATCACAGCCGCCAAAATGCTATCCTTACCCACCACCATGGCGACTCTCGTCCTCCTGCTCACCAATCTCACACCTACCCACGCACAGCAAGCAGCAGATGGAGTAATCGTCCCTTTCACCTCCCAACTCCCAGTTTGCGCCTCCAAGTGCGGTCCCCTTTACGATGTACAAGGAGGATGTACCGACCCAGCAAACGCAAACACCTGTTTCTGTGCTGACGCCCGACTGGTATCTTTTAATACGGGTGGTACCGCTGCGGTAAGCTCAGTCTGTGGACCAACTTCATGTACGACACCAGAGGATTTGGAGAAAGTTAGGACTTGGTACACGGGATATTGTGCGAATGGTGGGAACAGACAAGCTACTCCTGCGGATCCGACAGCACCAGGAGCAGCACCAGGAGCTACGGCGGGTACGGGATCAACTACTGCGGGGAGTGATGTAACTAATGGACTTGGATCGAGGCCTTCCTCTGGGACTGGTGAAGGTCGTACTTGGTATATTCCCCCTCCTACCCCAACTCATCCGGACGAGTAACCCCAAGAAACCAAGAAACTCATAGCTAACCAAACCATCAAAAACAGGCTAGAAGGCCACTGGAAATGGGTCATCATGCTCGTCATCCTTGTCGTCGCCATCGTCGGCGGCTGGATCGGGGCTTGCATCTGGCGGCGCGCCTACCTCCGCAAACGCGAGCGCGAATTCGAGCTCCGGCCCCCCGTCATCCCCTTTGCGCCCTCGCAGGAACACCATATCCCCAGCTTGCAAGGGACGCCGTCGGGTCTCCAGGCTGTCTACGGACCCGGGGTGGGGATGGGTGCGGGTGGTCATCTGAAGGAGTTGAGGAGTGCGAGTACGGTTGTTGATACCCCATCGCAGCCGTCGGTGCGGGGGGCGGGGGG
>CAJVRM010000695.1:59536-77628 GCA_911693285.1 Hymenoscyphus albidus
GGGGGGGGGGGAAGGGGAGTAATTTAGAACTTTTATTACTTAGGCTACTATTCCTAGCTAGCTAGCTAGCTTTTTATAATATATATACTTAATTATAGTAAGTATTTCTCTCTTTAAGGAAAAGGTATTTATTAGTACTTACTACCTAATCATTAGCCCAACTTGTCCCGAAGGACGTTTATAAACTACTTATTTCTACTACAAATACACCCCTTGATTCCAGGTTCGGTCCCCCTACCCCGAATATCGTAATCTGGCTTCATTCGAAATGTTCTATACAAATCTGTTGTTGCTAGGAATGTGGAAGGCCAGGGTGCCAGAAGAGTTGTATTCAGATGACTAGGGAGCTAAATAATGTGGGCAGGAGCCTGGCTTATATGGCCCAGGCATAGGTATGCCCCTCCTTTGTTGTACTCGTACACTCCTGTTCCATTCTATGCTGGTTGGTTCCGTGCGGTGGAAACCACGGGTCAGCATATTAGTTGATAATATCTGCGATACCGCTTTTTCCGGTGTTTCCATGCCTAAATCTATAACTCGCTTATTCTACTTAACGTAAACACTACCACTTTATCCACCGCTGTATATATATATAAGTTTATATCTATATATCTATTAAAAATCTCTTCTTTAAATCTTCTTCAAAGATATTATACACCCGATAGTAGAGTAATTATAGCTCTATTTAGTCTAGAATTACTCTATTTAGTATATACGCTACGTCTTTATAGAAGGACGTCTAGGTACCATAACGGAAAATTCCATCTAAACGGTATCTAAATTAAAAATAATTCAAATTTATATATGTTCGATAGAGGAATAGAGTTTTCGTAGGTTTTATAAATCCCGAGGTACGCTCCCTAAAATCGTAACTCTAATAAACTCGAGTCAAACAGGCCCTAAAGTTTAACACTTGTTATACCTAGACCTTGGGTCAGGACGAAGTATATCTAGTAATAAGGCCGGTTTGGGCTAAAGTTTCGGCTCTATTCAGATACCCAGGTAAAGACAAAACGTACTCCTACCTAGGTAATGCTTGCTTTATTACATTACCAGCAATATATAAACCTACTACCCGGTTATAAGAGCTTACCATTCTACCATATCCTACCTATCTCGCTAAACTACATATCTCCAAGCAACTCAAACTATCATTTATACCAGGACACAAAATGCGTCTCTCCATGATCCAGGTTATCCTAGCGGCGCTTACGCTTCTCAGTGCAGCGGAGGCGAAGACTTGCACGCCTGATGCGGCGTGTGGGGGTACAGCCTGTCCTGAGCTCCTTGTCCCGTTCTGGCAAGTGTTGAAGTGCCCAGGAATCAATTGGTTGATTAGGTCTTGCTGATGCTCACGGGATGTTTGTTGTTATCTTACAGTCATCGCGACACTCCTGGGGCGATTGGGGAATGTGCTTGTAAACATAAGAGTGCATAGCTGTTGCAGGCGGACGCACTGTGGTGGTCTTGATGATACCCGGTATGGTAACGTGGCATTTTGTAGGTGGGTAAGTACCGGGTTTGGAGTTAGTTCGGACGAATACTAATGGATGGTTATTGGGATAGTGGGATGTATGGATGTGTATTATAAGAGAGATGGAAAAGTTCTTTTTGGTGGTGTATATCTTCTGAAACGCATGCGAGTCAAATAGGCGCTTGTTCTGGTTCTAGGGACAGATTGAAATTGGAGGGTTGCGGAGAATACTGGGATGATTATGTGGATTTTTGGGAAGGGTTGAATCATTTGTGGATTTTTGAGAAAAGTGATTTATGCTGATGGAACAAAAAAGGAGTCTTTGCGATGCCAGTTTTCTTGGTTCACTAAGTGCTTGGATATGGGTTGATTAAGGTAGAATCGTAGGAATAAACTATGTCATAGGGCTGTGTTTGTATATCTATTGAAGAGATTGTTCTGTGGGATTGTAAGGCTAGGAATGTGAGTTGTCTCTATGGGGAGGGGAAATGGCTATACTACTGCCTTGTACATGCTATACTTGAAAGTAGACCAGAAATACCATGTAAAGTATAAAATATTATAGGAATGACTAATTGGTTTAAAATCAAAGGCCTCTTTAGCTACCATTTGGCTCCGTATATAGTAGCGTACATATTATGAGATTTACACATTAAGGACCCCAAGAACACCTGCATATATTCTTTTATTCATATGGCTTTCGTTCGAAGATTTAGAGAGAATTATACTACTATTTAGATATTCCTGCAAGTTCTCCACACCCGGTATAGTAGTATCCCTTCTCTAGTATTCCCATCATCCCCCACACCCTCGCTTACACCTTCGCGTTTCACCTGAAAATTAGCCGAGTTTCAATATTTATTAGTAGGACAGAAGGGACACTTAAAGGGGCACCAGTAGGAAAAGAGAAGAAGAGGGGGAAAGGGGGATACTTAGGGGACATACAAGGATAAATAATATAAAACGGGCCAAGGTGTTTTATCTTCTACAGATAGATTCTAGTAGTACAAATTCGAATATATAAGGAAATCTTTTCGTATGGTGCACGACATTAAGCCAAACAGGCCCTCAGTCGGCTATTATATTGAAACGTCTTAGGTCTTTAGATCACGTTTCTATTCTATAGCTTTTTAGAGAGTGGGAGTTCTGTTAGTTCTTCCGCCCCCGTATAGGCTGCCATGACCTTGCTTAGCGAGCAGATTATTGAGGAATTATGAATGGAGAATGGAATATGAAGCTATAGTCTGTCTTGTGAAGTATTTTCAGTGCGAGAGGTAAATGAACAATTAGACTGTAGGCCCTTTCAAAATACAGCAGAGAGCGCAGTATTTGTACCTTTGACAGGATATATTAGCCAAAACGTTTGGGGCGGAGTTAATGTGAGAATAACGAACGGCAACCAGAACCGATACAGCTTGGCAGTTAAAAACGACTATCCTTTTCAGACAATAAAGGGAGTATACAAAACGTGTATTCAAAGTGGAGTAAAAGCGCCTACTTTTACAACTTCCTCTCTGTAGAACAAAGTCATTCTGCCAACCAGAACAGTTTTTCAAGCATTTGACCCTCAATTTGACACAGTTTTACATCCACTTATATCCACTTTAAGTGCACGTTTCTTTTGCTCCTGTTATTATATGGAAGGGATACTGTGATATCACTAATAGTATATAATAGGTTTTTAGTCCTTGTACTGACAACAGAAGCTGAGTTTAGCGTGTGTCATCTTTGATCCAAAATATGCGTCTCGCTTAACTCCCAGTTGCTTAGTGGTCAGATCTTGGCGGGCCGATATCGCCGCAAAACAGAGGCTACCGAATCATTTTGACCCATACAATATCTATACGAAAATATTTCTATTACCCAGCTCATAGCAAGTGGGTCTATTAAGAATGGCCTGAACATAAACTCAATATAGTTATGCCAATCTCAGTTTAAGAGTCTCAGGGCTCTCTGACGATTTATGAGATATGAGTAAAATGTCGTCACGCGACTCTAGGAAACTGGATTGTAGTTATGCAACACTTGTTGACGTGGCAAAGGGTAATACAAAGATCTTGTTCTCTCCTAATAGGCTTTGATTACCTATTGCTCTTACCAACAGCTAATAGCACAAACTTCCCCTGGAAGCAGTTGCTTGAGATGAAACTCCGGCAACTAGTAATTAAGCCAGCCAAATCTCCTAGTCACAGTGTCAGATCTAGGTAATACAAAATAATTCACTTCCTCCCAAAACGTCACCGGCCACCGACACCGCGTCGCTTATCGCCCAGCCACCCACCAAAAACTCCGTCACAAGTCCCCACGTTTTATTCGAGTCAAGACTAAGAGTAATATAAGTAAGAGACAAATTAGATCCGTAGATATCCCCAAACCCCGAATTATCCACTGGCTTTGCAATCTACTCTTCCTCAATGCCTCAACCTCAAGCTCAAACTGTAACCAGTTTTCTTGAATGCCATAGCCATGGTTGATGAAGCCGTGGTTGATCGCGGTGATGGATCGGAGAAATCTCATTCGCGAACACGGAGCCGACCAAATTTGAGGATTGCTATCCCAGATCAAACGACGATTGAGCTGCAAAGACAAACTTCTGCCAACGGATCATCTGGGTTCACAACTACAACCTTCATGCCTTTTGTCGGGGTAGAAGAGCTATCTCATCATCGGCAGGAAGAAAAGGTCTGTACTTGCCCGGAGATCTCTCATGTCGATCAAGGGGAAGGCGCCATAGTGAATGATACCGAGGATGATATAAACGACATCTTCCATCTTTACACCAACCCAAACTCCACCTTTACCACACCTTCAACTGCTGGTTTCCTCCACCAGAACTTCCAACTCTTCCGGGACCTATCTCATTTATCTCAACTATCGGAACTTCAGGTTAACACATTCAACAATGGACACCAGCAACTAGAAGACACATCTTCTTCAAGCAATCAAGGAGAGATTCACACTGAAGGCGATAGGTTTGAGTATTCTCCAAGTCACCTTCAATCTCAGACCAAGACCTCACAAGATCTAAGAGGCAACAGCGAAGGCGACCTCACATCTAACCCTGCCAATTTATCTACCACAAATCTGCCATCTCAAAGCATCAACCAACCCACCTCTTTCCTTTCCAAATCAAAGATGTCGTACAACAACTCGCCCTCCCAAATGGAGGCTCACATCCAATTGCGCATTCAGCTTGCAATTGCTGAGAATAACCTCGCTCACAAGACCAAAGAGGCCGAAGACAATCAACGCTCCCTCGCGCTTGTAGCTCGAGCATTTTGCCAACAACAATATCCTCCCATCAATTACGCCAACAATCTCAACTTCAATCCCAGTCTCAACCAAAATTCTCCTCACCCAGCTATTGCTGGTTTTCAGCACCATGAAGCTGAAGGTCAATCATCCAAGAGAGCCGGTGAAGAATATGGAGGGAAAAGGATTGGCCAATTGGAACAAGAGATTGAGACTCTCAGACGGGAGAACCGGATTTTGAAGCTGAAGATCAGAGAGAAAGATGTTCAAGAGACTTCTTCTGATGAGGGAAGTGGGAAGATGGTACGATTTGATGAAAGCAATATCATCGGAGCTGCAAGTCAAGGATTCTCCAAACATGAGCAGAAGTCAGGCGAACAGGTTGCGGGAGAGGGTGAACATGGACAGAGTGCGAAAAACAAGTTCAACAGTCTTGATGAACTGACGCTTGTTTCTAACCCGAACTCACCAACAAGGGAAGAAATAAAACAACGAATGGAAATTGACAATGTTGGTATTAAATCTCTCGACGACTTGCTTGGTCCTGAGGATGACACGCCAAAGAAAGCCGAGAAAGCAGTTTTGCAAAATCTGGCTGCTGATGAAGGACTGGAGGCCACTGCTGCAGGTGTATCGGAGGAACACAAGAGAGCCATCGCACGATTCATGAACGTCCCTGAAACCAAAGTCCTCAAGACTGGCTTTGATGGCGCCGGTACACAAGGAGGACAGTACGAGAAAAATCTTGCGGATGAAGACAGTGATGGTCCTCAAAATAGAGGTCTTGGCTACCGCAATTTCGATCTTCCACCAATCAGAATTGAAATCAAGAGTCAAGGTGGTTATCAGGTTTTTGACTCTCTTGAAGAGAGAGGAGAAGCCATCAGAAACCAACGTGATTTGGTAGGACGTAGAGAGTCTGTTGCTCCTCTGTTCTTCGCCCATGGAGTCGCATATATCCCCGGTCAGGATGATAGCAACTATATCCGTACGGTACACATTGGCAATCTTCCACATGACATTCACCTCCGAGAACTATTAACAAGAGTTCGAGGTGGTGATGTGGTCTCAGCTATATTGCTAGACACCAAATCAATCACCGGCGGCTCTATGAGTGCTATGGTCCAGTTTTCTCATGAACTTGATGCAGAAGAATATGCACGATTTTCGGAAGAAACCTTCATCTATTTCGGTGAAGGTGCTGAGAAGAAGGCTGTCGAGGTGACCCTTTTGGAATCATCGCCTACATATCCCATGCGTGGCCACAGAGTCCAGAGTATCGATAATCACAAACCAACTCGTTGCCTGGCTGTCAACCAACTGCACCCTCGCCAATTTTCGCTTCGACGTTTGGAAGTAGCCATCGCTTGCGGCAATTTCCATCGTGCTGATTCTCTCTTGGATACTCACTTTGATGAGACCGGCACCCTGCACTTAGAGTTTTCTAATGTAGCTCTCGCAACGAGTGCAAGAGCCATTCTGAACAGCTGGATCGAGTTTCGAGGCGTGAAAGCTGATTTCGAGGACGATCCATGTGCGCGGCCCGTTCAAGACTTGCTACTTCCAGTAGAACCCAGAAAGCCATTGTGGCCCAAGGGTGGCTTCCTGGAAGGAGTGGAAGTGGAGAAGAGACCAGGACGTTTCGATGATCGGGATGAGGAGAAATGTTTTGATTATGGTGGGGATGTTCTTCAATCTGAGATAGCCCATGAGCAACGCAAGAGATTGGCAGCACTGTCGAACCAAAAGGTTGAGATCCCAACTTTTGGTGAGGGTAATTTAAAGTCCTCTTCTTGGGCTGATGAAGTCAATGAGGAGCTTTCTTCTTCGGAACAATCTTCGCCACAAGATGATGCTCAATTGATCGGTCCCGGAGCCAATACTACTCTGAAACACAGCATTCATGGAAAGAGCGGAGAACAAGATAAGCAGCTAAGACGTCGACCAGTGGGCCTTGAAGGAAGCAAGTTTGCACCACCTCAATACGAGAATCGATCACCAGCAAGCTCGTCCACCGCTTCAGGCTCGGTAGCTGAAGAGAGTGGCCAGAAGAATGAAGAGAGTAATGAAAACGTTGCAAAAGCACTCAACAAAACCTCCAATTCCGAATCCTCGTTTCAGCTTTCAGATGCGGCAAGATTGATGGCACAAGAGAGGGCAGATCGAATTAAGGGTCATGTCAGTGGCCAACAAGTCCGGGAAGAGTTCTCCGAAGTAGCTGAGGCTCCTGTAGATGAGATCAAAATGTCTGAATTGGCGCCTCAAATCAGCCTGGCAACTCGTGATACTCCAGAGGAAACTCAGGGAAAGATTGTGGTCGAGAAGGTGAATGGAAACTCGTTGGTTCGCAATCCCGATGAGTTGGAGTTGGATCTTGACTCCGATTCTGATTCCGCTTTTGAAACTGGCGATGAGAACGTCAACGTCAAAGATGCTGATCGTCCCGTGGCCAAAAACTTTACCCCAGACAGCCCAACACTCCCAGAGATTGTCGTTGAAGAAGTTGCCACACCTCCTATCGAGGCTTAGCGGTTCGTTAGCGGTGGCGATGATAATATACGTGATATGCCACGGACATGGATTTCAGCAGGCACTAGATCATGGATTTAATGGCGTTGATTATGATTAGCATTGGGGGAGAATATTAAGATACCAGATGATTAGCTTGTTATGAGGCGCGAAGGGGGGATTTGGCTGAAGCAGATTAATTACTACCAACACATCAAAAAGTATTAAGAAGAATAAAAGTATGCGTGCGTTGTCTTTTTTGCTTGCAAATTGGGTGAAGAATGAACGATGAGGTTTGACGATTACGCAGAAAAGGGGGCCCCAGGCGCTTAAAAGTACAATAGAGGCTTACAGAACTCTACTACATGAAGCCTCGATATGTAGACTTACAACAGAATGCCGGAATGTGCCAAGTGACCGGCCATCTTAAACCCACCACTTTCAGCAAACATGTCGTAGTCTTGCGGAAGCGATATATCCTTATTTAATCCCTCATGGCACCACGTCAATCTCTTATACAACCTAGCCTACATTTTATCTTCAAAATTGCTATTATAGTACTCACTTCTTATTGAGCTAATTATCGCTCTACTGCAGCTTGCTGGAATATTTGCTCATTTCCCCTCTTTCTACACAGTGCATTATTTCTAAATCCATAACTTTAGAGAAATAATCGTATCTTGATATTGCGAATTGCAACTTTCCTCTCTCTTTGTTACATCTAATATCCTCACCAGGGGTACACGCTTGCAGGGAATCATTCCACATGACATGTGAAAACTCTAGGAGAATTGAAGCAATTAATATTGGTTACACCTTTTGTAAGAGACCAGGTCAAGACTCTGTACACACTATTAAAATTATTACATTAAACTTCTAGCACAAATAATTCGACTCTTTTGGAATACTTAGGTTAAGAGAAAGTGAAGAGAATTAACTACTCTAAACCAGTAATACAACTAATTGAGTTGCGCGAGGCTTGTACGATAGTATTATTCTAAGCCGGTCATTGACCACATCTCTTAAAGATATTATTAATTGGAATGAAATTACTAATATTGGTTGGATCAGCCGATACCCAGATTTTATTTCTACTCACAAATGCCTATTTAGACGTGTTTTAGAGTCATTGTGTGTCATTAAGTATTGCTTATGAATGCAGAAACAATCCGAAAATACCTTTCCCCGTGCGACCTGAAACCTGTCCACTGTGTGAGGGCATGCCATATGCTAAACAATGTGCCTCCTCTCAGTTACCGAGAGGCGTGAAAGTCAGAATTACCGTGGATGAATTACCCAATTAAATTCAAGTGTAATACCCTTTGACACGTCCTAGATATTCGCAAGTCGCCCCATCTTCGTAGGACCATATTCCGCCATATAATCAACCATCTCTCTCCAATTTCTACTGTTGTATGGAGAATCATTATTCAGCAGATATGCGTGAGCGTTCAGCGCCCATGGGAGGACGTTCATCCAGCTGTCAGTTTCTGCTTTCATGCAGACCAAATTATGAAAATCGCCCATAAAAGGGACGAGTAACTCATCTTCCCCAGCAGTGACGGAATTGATGAAACCCATATATGCAACGAAGCATCTCGACCATATTGTAACATCTTCACCATATTTCCTATGCAAGTATTCGGGTGAACATAAAACACCATGCTTTACATATTCGAGTTGTGAATTCGGTGATTCGAGGTCCAGAACCATCAAATTGACTGGATTGAATGTTCTCGCTGAAATCTCTTCGACGCATTTGGTGTATTTTGGTACTTCGGAATTCAGAATAGGCGTACATTGGGGATGGTATGATGCCACAGACTGTGGTGTTGATAAAGCTTGACTGAGCTTTAGAAGAGCATGACGGGAAGAGAGCCTCAACGCTTCGAGACGTGCTTTTAAGTCTTTCTGGTTGCGATGGCGTGCGTGGGTACCCGTGTAGGGGTATTGCCGAGGTGCAACTGCTGATGGGCAGGGGGGAAGGCTAGGGTAACTATTAGATTGATTGCCACATTGAGTAATATACTCTCTCTATTCGCCCCCCTTGGGCTTGCGCTGCGCTGGTGGATTTCTCTATTAGCTCGTTGGTGCTAGTAAATGATACCGAAGTTAACTTACAGGATTTGCGGCACGGGCCGACTCGAAATCTGCTCTTCACTCTGGCGCTGGGGGAGACTTAGAAGTGCGAAATCCCTAGTCATACACGATGGAACTGGAGAGACTCTTCTCGCTGCGATATCGATGCCATGCTGAAATTCATCGTGATGGATATGAGAGAGAGAGAAGCCCGTGGGTTGATTCCAGGCGGGTCACGCTACAGCACCTATGACCATGATAAATGATAGTGAATTATAAATCTCCTTGCCCAATAAATATACGTCATTGACAAGACGAGAGATGCGAATAGTAACCGAGATCTTGTTCATTCATCAATGATTATTCTGTAGGTAGTATATCCAGTAAGTATCTAGAAATAGCCAATGGTTACTTTCATAATTCGCAGTCTCATTGGAATGGGCGATCGGAAAGAAAATACTTAATTCCTGAAAAAGACAATAAGTGCATAGTGAACAGTCGTGAGTTATTCCTGTAACCTATGAAATGGCAAAGATCACCACGAACTATAGGATTGAAAGGGGGGTAGTTACGTGGTGGGATGAGAAGTGAGCAGCCATGGCCGCCATACGAGCCATTCTCCAGTGGGTGTACATGAGAGCCGGCTCGACAACAGTAAAGTATCCCATGTTTGGTAAGTATCTGGTCATCCAGAGTGTCTATACTCTGTGCATCAGATTGGGGGTTTTCTGTAGGCATAGCTTGCTCAGTTTTTGCCATTGTTTTGATGGTTTCCTATTTTGGCAATACGTTCGCTTAAACTCTTGGCATTTGGGACTCGCACGCCCACGACACCTTAAGGAGTACGGAGTAGGTGAAGGTTATTGTATTCGCCACCCCTGGAGAAACATTTCACAACTTTTGGATTTATATTACTGAACACTTTTTCTTGACTCCGAAGTCACTGCCTACGAGCACTTTCAATTGCCTAGTGTCATGTGTAATTTTGGGTGGAAACGCTCTAAACAGCTTGAATTTGGTAGGTATGGAGCTCCTCATATATAGATAGGAGCTGGTATACCTCAGATGTTTTCCAAGAGAGCCTTATGAGCTACTCAAAGATGTGACATCTTGCGGAGACTCCGAAAACATTATTCTTGATGTGTATAAGCGGCAATAGCGGCAGAATTCCAAACCTACGTGCCCCCAAAACCTCAATACTTTGATAATCTGACTAGATAAGTGACGTGATAGCGACTACTTAGTTTAGTTGCTTGAGAGATCACAATATGCAGCATGGAAATCCATATTTAGAAATAAGAAAATATCATTTGGCTCTTCTACAACTCGATCTATAAGGAATGATTAGACGCAAGCGATATCGACCATGACAGCGTTAATGGAATCATAGGACAACTCTTCAACTCAATGCCCGTCAAAACGGAAAATGACCTTGATGGTCTTCTTATCCGCAAACTTTCTGTACGCCTTTGGACCATCCTCAATTCTGACCTCATCTGTGAAAACGAAACTGGGTTTTGCCTTCCCATTGTCGATGAGCTTTTTGAGCACATTCTGATATAGCTGAATTTTGGCTGGCCCTCCTCTGATGGACAAACTCTTTGTCAAGATTTGGCCAATTGGGAGAGGCACCACCCCCCTCTTCTCGTCCTCGGGTCGAGTCTCCTGTGAATGATTTTAATACCAGCATGGGGGAGAATCTTTAAAGAGATACTTACCAACATCATTCGTGGTCCACACCCCAACCAAACCAATTCCACCATCGACCCTTGTTACATTTACGGCTTGAGTAAGCACTAGGTTCTCGACATTTCGTCCAGTTGAATCAACGCATTCAAACCAACACAGTCCAAGGATCGGTCCACGCCGTTGGGTTCAAGTTTCATAATTTGAGAATCGGCAGGGCCTTTGCTAAAGTCAATAGGAATTGCACCAATGCTCTTTGCCATGTTGAGGCGTCCGTGCACCCTGTCCACGCTGTAAACTTTCGCAGCGCCTCTGAGAAAAGCCGAGTAAGCAGCGAGTAATCCGACCGGTCCTGCAAAAACAAAATTCAGCCAAGAAATGATTATAGTGAGAAGACTGTGAGTTACCTGCGCCAAACCACGACGATATCGCCAGCCACTTGTCCAGCTGACTCCAAGCCAAACCGAGCAGTTGGCCATATGTCAGCAAGAAGCAGGTAATCCAACTCATGCTGTCTACCAGATGGAACAACCAGAAGATTGTCGTCGGCAAATGGAACCCGCATAAACTCTGCTTGTCTACCGTCAACTTGCGGTACGTCGAGTCCGTAATCGCCACAACCAAACGATATTTGTAGTGCGGACCCTCCATTACTCTGAACAGAATGCTCTATGGCACAGACTACCACACGATCTCCCACTTTTACGGTGGAGACAGCGCTACCAATGGATTCAACGATGCCAATATTTTCATGTCCGAAGGTGAGGTGCTTGTCCATAGGGATTAGTCCATTGTATGTATGCAAATCCGTTCCACCTGGGGCATATCAGCTTGGAATTTCGGGCTTTAGGTGGCTGTCTATACATATCGCGCTGCTCGTGATACGAATAAGCGAGTCGAGGGGGTGTTCAATCTTTGGGATATCAACCTTCTCAACCGTGACAGAGAATTCCTTCTCTTCCCACTTGATTGCGCTCATCTTCTGCTTTAATTCGGCCATGCTGAAGTCGAGATGTGTTAAATAACAGTTTATCAAAGTGATTGAGCAGTTTCTTTCTTGTTTTGGTAATGAGTTTTGAGTATGCGATGTGTGTTGTTGAGTAGAGATGGGGGATTGCTTGTGTATTGATATACTAAGAACTCAAGCTGAGAAACAAACACATGATGGACAAAATTAGAATTGAAGAAGCCATCTTTTTCTGGGCGGAGCTCATCATCATCTGATGATCCGATGAATACGAATTTATTGGTGTTCTAGTCGTTGGAATTGGCCCGATTCCATAGAGACCGTCTCGCTCATGGTAACAGGACTTGAGAGCATTGAAACCAGTGCTTTTGCTAGGGAAAAGACTTTGTGGCACAATGATGTTGGTGTTGTTCTCTGAGTCAACTTCGTTTCTGCTTATCGTACACAGCCCGTGGTTCCTCGTGTTCGAGTTTTGACATAAGATTCGGGCCATAAGCAGACCAAATAGCCTTGGATTGAAGTCGTGATCACTAGACGTGACCATGTTTCTCTTGTTGGAGGTGCGGCTAACACTGTTGCAATTGAACTTGGTGGTATTTTTTGGGTATACTCAACTTTTTGACCAGAACTGCGCCTGCAAAAGTGCAAAGTCGTAATTCATCACGCGCTTTAGTAGATACCCACACACCATTCAACAGGCTGCCATTCAAGCAGTCAAACTTATCGACTTTCAACCTATATTGTGAGGTTCACAATAAGATCAGATGCACAAGGATCAACTACCCTTGGCAACTATGACGTTCCCTAAACACATAAAAAGGTACTTTCTGATCTCACCTTTCCCGGAAAGAAGATCCCCAGGTAGATTTGTATCAGTTTCGAGCCCACCCAGCCCCGATTTCTAAATTTGGTTCCTCAAACTGGTTATCACTTGCTAACCAGACCTATTTTTGACATTTGTTCCTTGCCTGAAGTGTCAAGATTTTCTGAAGCCTTATCTCCGATATATGATCTGCATGACACCTGCATCTCCCGATTTGGACGGCTGTATGCGTTTGTTGCAGTTCGTGAATATGCAGGCAAAGTTGGAATTTTCCAACAGCAGGAAATCTTGATATCTGGTTGGATGATTGGCACAACTAGGAGTTTTGTTGCACATCGTGATTTTAGGAGATCCTGCAGTCGAACGGATCTCATTTCTAGACCGCTTCTTGGGATTCTCTCTGGTTGGTCGCTGCAAAATCGTGACTTCTAAGGATTGTGACACCTCGTTTTTTCCAACTTTCGCCTGGTTGGTCAAGATTCAGACTTCAACTTTCTGTTGCACGTCGCGCTTTAAAGCTCGAATAGCCATCAAGCTCGTAGGTCACCGGCTCTTTCGAAATGCTAGTCACTCAGGGGTAATCATTGGGCTGTGCCTGAAAAAAGCGAGCCTCGCATTGTAATTGGGTCATGGGATCTTTTTCTTAAGTCCGATAGCCACTGAAACTGTGTTATTTTTCCAAGTCCCTCGAATAAGATGTGGTTATTTCAGGGTTCAGGTGGCCTCATCTGAAGTCGTCACAGTGCGACTTGCAACAAGAGAGAAGGTGGCGGGGAATTTGCCGCTAAGTGGTGGATAAATACGCCATATTGCTCCAGCTTCTTGAATCTTGATGTAACCTGCATCTCGTGATAAGTCACAATTTCTGTGAGCATGGGAAGACCACTCGTACTTATTAGTGATTCACAGCCTCTACGATTAGATAAAATATTACAAACACCTTTGATTCCCAAGTTTTGTCTCCAAGGCGAAAGTGGATTTCTCTACATCACATGTCATTCTCGACAGCTGATGCTGTTGGTTCACCGCTTCTCATCTAGACCAAATCCGTAAATGAAGATTGCATTTTGCGAAATGCAACGAATTTCCCGCCTTCTTCATCTGCCTGTTCCTACTGGTTGCCATCAAAAGGATGTATATTTGTTGCATTTCGCTCGAAGGAAGGTGCATGGTGGGTACTTCCACCAGAATGTGCATTTGATACTCTGATTGGTCACATGTGTGCGGGGAAATGTTTTTGTTCAACATAGAAACCAAGGATCAAAATTTTGATCACTACTTGGTTTCTATGGTGTTTCTTCTAGATCAAACCTCCAGTAACCTTGAACTAGTATGTACCTAAATCGACTTGCAGCTCTTGGGAATGACTAGAATCACGTCTGTCCATCGAGTTCAATTTGGTGGCTAAGCCAAGCTTGTTTATAACGGGAAACAAAGGGAAGTATCTGGCCTGCTCAAGGGCTAAAACTTGTGATTTCAGATAACTCTCACCACTATGTTATTCTCTTTTTTCATATTTCTTTTGTCTCTGGGTTTACAAGTGAAAAAGCTAAATAATCCCACCAGGAGGGATACCATTTAGACGCTTTGAGCGACTACCCCGAAATTATATATACTGACTAATCTAACGTACCCGTTTGTTTGGTTTTCCTAAAAAGGGCATTTATAAATGTCTAGCTGCTCTTTAATTAACTCCACAGTAGAAGACTTGTAATAAGCTTATTGGAATATTTCAATTCAATACACAAAGATTAAAGATTCCCCCTGTCTAACAGGCTACCTGTAGAAAATAATCAGATAAACAGAGCCTTGGTAAACACCGTTGAAGTTACATTACTAGCATGGCTGCGAGGCAGCAGAAACTTCCTAGCAATAGAAACGAAACTCTAGAAGCCTGAGTAAACTTCGTTCCTGTCTCAGCACAATGTAAAGCTTTCCAAGACCTCATACAGATTCCACAGAATCTACACGTCTCGTAACAGCCCACGAACCCCTGACTGTAGAGAACCCAAACCTCCTGATAGACACAAACCAATCCTTGGTGTCTTCCTCCCTCACAACGTTGAACTTGAGGGGACTGTGCTTCCATTCTTCGTACAGTTCATCATATTTTTCAGAGGTCATTTGGGGATCAGGTGGTGGACTATCCTCCATTAAGATCCGCGAGCCTCTGCAAGAATTCCACCCTAGAGACCAGCCGTCATACGTTAAACAGGGCTCTGAGCTGTAGAGAAATCTTACGATATCAACAGCGCCTTGTTCAAGCAACTTACACATATCGTCTGGAATGTGACTACAGTACCAGTCAGTATCTTCAGTACAATAAAAAGAGACCTCTCGGAGGTTTGGTAGGTTTTCTTTCATGGCTTTTGCACATGGCGTGAATTATGTGTTGCGGTCCTTAGACCAGACGTCTCGAACGTCGTACTCATCACCCATTGTCATTTTTTTTGTGATAACCACAGACTGGACACAGGCTGCGATTTCCTTGGGGAGTGTATTGAGAAATCCAATGGCGTATGCAGAGTTGAATACAAACAACCCTTGGCGACATAGAGCGGAAAAGCTCTCGATATTTTCTTCTAAAGAACGCGATTTGTCGAGCATGAAGGAGTGACGCAATCTCGTGTCAAAGATTCCATGAAGTGTGTCGGCCGCGAGCAGATTTTGAAGGATGTTCATACCACGAAGGAAACCTGCCTGTTTGTGCAGGGGTAACGAGACATCAGCAATTCCGACCGTTTCTTTACACAAGATCTCTTCATCGATAAATTCATCATCATCGAATTGTTCCCAATATGAATGATCGTCTATTGGCGCCAAAAAATAAGAAAGGGTGGCGGTGACGAAGCCAGGATGACTTTCGAAGTCCCCTTCCACATCAGAATCATCATCATCATCATCATCAGAATCGTCATCTTCATCAGTCCAATTCTCGGAATCGTCGTCTAAATCGACTTGGTCCTCAATTTTGCTCTCATCAACTTCATTGCGTTCTTTCGGATATTTGCCCTGACCAGACTTTTTGTCTCGAATTTTGAAGATTGGACGATATTTCTCAAGGATGGAGCTGTAAGAATTACATCAGCGCGGTGAGTCAAAGATCGATATGGAGCAGATGCATACCGATACTGTTCAGTTATGTCGAGTGCGTTCGTCATTGTTGCGAAAGCAGAGGCTCAGAGCAGCGTATTGTGAGTACAAAGGGTATTTACGTGGAGGCTGTCCGCAAATATTTGCGCGTGTGTAATAAGAAAATGAGCGGTAGGATAAATGAGAAGATTAGTGCGAAAACACCTGACTTCGCGTGCTCAAAAGTGGTGCTACTCTTATATTATTGGACAAGAATTTACTATACCGACCGGGAACCCCTTGATACTAGGATACTAGTAGGATACATATCCTTAAGAACATAGCCAAGGTTATCCCTGTATCGCCTATTCTAGATGGAGTGTTTCTAGCTTCCGACAGACAAAAAATTGCAGATATGTCTTTTCCATTGGCGTAAGTTAATTCTAATTATTTAAGTATTATATTCAGTTATTTAGAATAACAAAGTTAACCAAGTATAAATCGCGGAATGATTTTAGTAACTCTCTGACATATCTGCAATGTATTTATAGTATTTGCTTACGCTAATGAACAAACAGAAATGACTCTCTTCCGTTATTCTTGTTTATTGAAGTCTAGTAATCGCTCTAATTATATCACTTAATTCCATAATGTCTCGCAAAGCCCTTGGTACTTTTATCCGACCTGGAGTTTTATACTTGATATAGCTCTTTTTATCTTGTCTTTACAGCCTTTCGTACTCTTACTCTTATAAGCTATTTTTTAGAGCGCTAAACGATTAAATACGTACGGGCAGACACTCATTTGAACATGCTAACGGGACTACTGAACTTCTGTTTTTTGGGCGTTCCTGGTTGCTTAAATAACCTAACTTAAGTGAGAATACTTCTTGAGTAGTCTATATGCCTCGCACGAAGGAGGAAACGTGGGTGATCATTACATTGAATGAGATTGATTATTTCTTCATGTGCGGATAAACGAACCGTCTATCTTCGAGCTACCATAAAAAGAATTATTAATTCACTTACAGGTACAGTGCTAATATGTCTGGCAAGTGGGCGAAAGAAAACGATAGGCTTCTGCAAGTCTTCTTTTCTTCCTCGGCATGCCATCAGCATCAGCATCACCCTCGTTATCTAAAGAAGGACTTGCGGATTTCTTGCCATTATCCAGAACAAGTGTAGTAGACTTTTCTGAACTAATGTGTTTCTTCAGGATAAAATGTACTACGTCGTGCGACAACCTAAACCTTATAATCAAATCTCACTTATCCCTAACGACCTCCTCCCTTTATAAAACAATCTAAGGCGGAGTCGTCTACTGCCAAATACCATTCAGCCTAAAGTTTTCCCAAGCTGACAGACTAAAATCCTATTTCTGGTGTTCCTGAGGAGCGGACCAATAAA
Source organism: Hymenoscyphus albidus (assembly GCA_911693285.1). Taxonomy (NCBI): domain Eukaryota; kingdom Fungi; phylum Ascomycota; class Leotiomycetes; order Helotiales; family Helotiaceae; genus Hymenoscyphus; species Hymenoscyphus albidus. The sequence goes on from CAJVRM010000695.1 coordinate 76,804, forward strand.
AAAGTGATTCTGTAAAGAAAACCCATCTTGCATACTTTCATTTTTGTCCATAAGAACTAGCGCAAAGTCATCGTGCCATCGTTGAGCATTTTGGATATTCCTTGGGGTGTCGCCGGGATACCCAGTGGGAGCAGAAAAGTCGATACCTTATCTACTCCCGGCCGATACCTTATATACACCCAGTCGATACTATATCGATAACCTAAAAAAAAAGGTTATCTATAATTTTTACTTACCCTGCTAGTGGGTAGGAGCGGGTATAGATAAAGTATCTATAACCGGTTATAAATAAGGTATTAACAATTATTGATAAGGTATCTATAACCGATTATATAAGGGGAAGTTTTCTTTTAAAAAATAATTTTCTTATAAAAGGGTCTATTTATCCCTATAGCGTTCTCTATTTATCCCTATAGCGTTCTCTATAAGACCTTTTTTTATTAAGTATAGGATAAGTTTTCTTGATTTTGCTAAGTACTTTTATTAATCCCTTAATTTCGCTAAGTACTTTTACTAGTCTTAGGAATAGACTTTTATTATAGTTTTAAGTACGTAGATCCTACTACGTATATACTTCCGAGTACTACCGAGTACTACCTATATATTACTACCCTTCCCCCGCCCTCTCTTTGCCTACCTATCGTTCCTACTATCCCTACCTAAAAGTATACTTAGTCGTTTTTTATCCCCCCTCTGTAACGAATACTCAAACTGGCTAACTAAACTTGGCTGGGTGTTCGCTGGTTGGTATGCTATGATAAGAAGAAGACTATCGGGTTGTTCACTTGGAAGTGAACTCGTTACTTGTATCAAAGATGTCAAACT
>CAJVRM010000695.1:78652-258391 GCA_911693285.1 Hymenoscyphus albidus
CTATATAAGACTGGCACTTCTGCCTTTAGATAGGAGCTTCGTGCTCAACTTAGTTATCAATCTTATCATATTAGTTTGACATCTTTGATACAAGTAACGAGTTCACTTCCAAGTGAACAACCCGATAGTCTTCTTCTTATCATAGCATACCAACCAGCGAACACCCAGCCAAGTTTAGTTAGCCAGTTTGAGTATTCGTTACAACTTAGTCGTTTCGTTTTATTTTTTACTCCCTCCTGTCCCTACCTATAAGTATACTTAGTCGTTTTTTTATCCCTACCTATAACCTCTATATATACTTAATTTAAGTAAGTAATTCGAGCTATAAAAGTATAGAAATAAGTATAAAAATAAGTGTAGAAATAAGTAACGTGGTTTATCAGCGAGTCGATCATATCACCGAGTCGATCACTTTTCCTTGGCACTACCTCCTCAAACTTCAACACACGTTTTCTTCAACTATTTACCATGGAAATTCAAACTCAAGAAGCGCGAATTACTCTAGCTATTGAGGCTATTCGGTCGTCCAAAAAACTAAGCAAACGCTCTGCGGCAAAGATCTACAATGTACCATATACGACTCTTTCCGACAGAATGGCTGGCCGAACCTACCGCCCAGATTCTCAAGCCAATTGTCATAAGTTGACTGAGTTAGAAGAGGAAGTGATTATTCGGTATATACTGGATATGGATTCCAGAGGATTTGCGCCCCGGCTCGCTGGTGTAGAAGATATGGCTAATTTTATCCTTGAATCGCGGGGGGGAAGACGCGTCGGCAAGCTCTGGGCCCATCGATTCGTACAACGACAACCAGACCTTAAGACGCGTTTTAATCGCGTTTACGACTTCCAGAGGGCCTTATGCGAAGATCCTGACGTGCTAGGCGCATGGTTCCGGCTAGTAGAGAATATGAGGGCGAAATATGGGGTTACAGACTCCGACTTCTACAACTTCGACGAGACAGGCTTTATGATGGGTGTTATTTGTCCTAGAATGGTTGTTACTCGTGCAGACCGACGTGGTAGAGGCAAGGCAGTTCAGCCAGGCAATCGGGAATGGGCTACAGCAATTGCCTGTATTAATGGGGAGGGCTGGAGTATTCCTCCATTCTTGGTAGTTCAGGGCAAGAACCATCTCTCCAACTGGTATACCGACGGCGGCCTCCCACCTAACTGGGTTATGAAACCGACAAGCAATGGTTGGACAAATAATGAAACAGGCCTGGAATGGTTAAAGCACTTTGATAAACACACTACAGCTCGTGCAAAGGGTCTGTATCGAATACTAGTTTTGGATGGGCACGAGAGTCATGAATCGGCTGAGTTCCAAGACTACTGTACGAAACACAACATTATTACTCTTGGACTACCTCCTCATTCATCCCATCTAACCCAGCCACTTGATGTTGGGTGCTATAGTGTGTTAAAACGAGCGTATGGTCGGCAGATTGAGACGTTTATCAAGGCCCATATCAACCATATTACAAAGGTTGAGTTCTTTCTAGCCTTTACAGCAGCATACAAGGAAACAATGACAGTCCTAAACTGTCAGTCTGGATTCCGCGGAGCTGGCCTAGTACCATTTAACCCGCAAGCAGTGCTTTCAAAGCTTGACGTAAGGTTACGGACTCCAACTCCCCCTCGGACGTGTAGTGCCAACTCCCTCCCCTGGGTGTCCCAGACCCCTTCCAACCCAACTGAAGCCCTTTCACAATCAACTCTTGTACGAAATCGTATAGCCTGTCATCAAGGAAGCTCGCCAACTCCACTTTTTCAAACAGTTGCTGCGTTAGCAAAGGGTACAGAGCGAATGGCACATGAGATGACCCTTTTGTCTGCTGAGGTCCGTACCCTTCGCGCTGCAAATGAAGCCCTAAGTAAACGCCGTAGGGCTAAAAAGACTCGTGTCCGCCAAGGAGGGGCACTTATAGTAGAGGATGTACAGGATATGTTAGCTCAGGAGGATGTAGATGAGCAAGTACGACGCGACATGCGTGAGGCGGGGGTTGGTTATAAGGAGGGGCAACCTTCTAGGCGGCGCTGTAGAACTTGTGGAAAAGCTGGTCATAACGCGCGAACTTGTCAAGAAGTTATAGATATATCTAGTTCGTCAGATATAGAGAGCGATAATCAATTTAATATATTGTGGTTGATTTATTTAGGTGTAAAGTTCTGTGCCAAGAAAAAGTGATCGACTCGGTGATATGATCGACTCGCTGATAAACCACGTTATAGAAATAAGTATAAAACTACGTAGAAAAAAGGTATAATTTATTAATAACTTTAGTTAGTTTAGTAACCATTTATTAAGAACTGTTTATAGATAAGGTATTGACAATTGTCGATAGGGTATCTACAACCGAGCATATACAAAAATATACATAAGGTATCGACAACCGGTTGTCGATACCTTATCTACGCCCGCTCCCACTGGGATGGCAGTCACAGGCCGAATCCTCTATTGGATAGAAGAAAGGATCCTCCTTGAGGTTTGGTAGGTTGTCTTTCAATGCTTTCGCAAATGGGGGCATGGCATCTTGTGTTCTCACGTTCTCCAACCCTTTGCGACCAAAACCCAATAGAAGGATTATCTGCAAACAATAATTCGTTTGTGATAACGAAAGACTTGATATAGGCTGATATTTCTCCAGGAAGAGGATTTGGAAAGCCAAAGGCTGTATCGCACCGGTCGGGAATTCCTGTATACAAACACCTAAGATACTTCTACGTAGCAAAATATTCATCCACGTCATTCTCTTGCACCAAGATCCGCTCTCCACCATTGAGATCTATACTATTGTCGTGAAATTTTGCCGTAGTTATACTACTACCCTGTTCTTTACTAGTTCCAGAGAGCTAGTCCTTAAGCTCGGCAATATATTAGTCTTTTTCTCTCTCGAAGTTTAGCGCCCGTTTATTATAATTTTTAAACTTTTCGCTTTATAGATTATAGTAATAAAGTAGCATTTACAATCAAAAAGACAGGATATCTAACTCAAAAGCACTTCGTAATTATACCTATTATATAGGGGCACTCGGCTAAATAAGAGTCGGCGGACTGATTATCTAGAGTATCGCCAAGGTGTCCGGGGTGCGGTACGGGGACTTCTAATAACGTAAGTTGAGTTAAGTAGGTACGTACTATTATTCAACTTAAATACTTGAATTTTACATACCAGTAGGGAGAAGAAGTATTATAAGTAATTATAAAACAAGGTTATGATTATATGTCTAAAGCTTATAGTGATTAATTAAAGATAGCTACATCAGCAGAGATTTACTTCAAAGATTCAAGACTAATCCGAGACTATAGAATCTTTTCTACCCCTAGTATTATAGTAGCTAGATATACAAGGGCCCAAGTACCAACTAAATACCCACTATTCCCATCAAACCCCTATTATCTTATCACACTAAACTAATTTCGCGTTCTATACCATCTTCAATACCATATCTATATCGAAAATAAAAGAACTACACTACACAGCTTAGCAACAGTAACCCAGCACCTAGACACAACGCCTTACGTACACCACATTTTCTACGGTAAGATAAAGAATTCGAAAACGATAGCAGGGAAAACACAAGATTCAGAGTCTTAGCCACCAGATCTCGCTCTCCTCTATAAAACTAAGTATCAAGAGCAATATACCTGAACTCACTCATCTGAGTGAAGTTGGTTCATAAATGCCACATTCACTGTTGCATACTAGTCTCCTCTCGATTCCCTCTGACGTTCAGATATTGATGATGTATACGGTAGCTTGCTTCAAGCGAAGCAAGAACGACGACTTCTCTATCTAGTCTTAGTTCGGTGTCTGCTGTGTCATTTTTTGGAGTTAGATTCCTGTTCTAGATAATGTTATACGTCTGGATTTTCTCACATGTGCACTAATGTCTTATATAGGAACTTCTACTCTGCAAAACAAACACAACACTCTATGCTTAATTATTGTATCACATAATCCATAGCTCACACCACAGGACTTACACACACCCATCTTTACAAAACCTTTCTCACAGCACCCCATAGCCTCAATAACACGAGAAACTCCCGGTCGGCCTCTAATGGCTAGGTGATTTCTCCAAGGACGGCAGTGAAATCCAGCTCAACATCTAAGCTCCCAGAAAAACCCCATACCCATTTCCCAACCTGGAAATAAGCCCTTATATCCCAGTCCCAAAAAAAGAAGCACCACACATAAACAAAATTCTCCCTTAGAATAAGTAATCACCGTCGAATCCCTCCCATACCTCATTTCCACACCACATATTAAATAACAGCACCGGTTACAAACCAATTTCTCAATCCAGTATTAGGAGAAACACTGAATGCAGTATAATCCGATATGTCTTCGAATTTCATAGTATATCTCTAGATTTAAACTATACTCATTAGGTTCAAATCTGCCGAGACTACTAATACCCCTTCTCGCGCTGCCCTATTAACAGTGGGTACTATAGTTTATATCATTGCTCGTTTTGCGATTCTGATAAGGCAAGAAGTAATTTAGACCAATTCATAACGAACCTTACAGTACCTTTGAAAGGGCAGAGAGGAGAAGAAAACACCAAAACCCTTGCAATAAAATGCTTTGTCGCCATGATTAGGTGCAGTGTATAGCGTATGTTATATATTATATATAATACCCTAAGATAATTTCTCTCCCCTAAAACCAGAGCAAGTAAAAGCCACTCAACATTCCACATTCCAAGGCATATACACTATAATTACAATCTACCACATTCTACAAACCTCAACCTCAGATACTATAATAAACAAAACATATAGCCCAGAAGCAATCCCAACATAAAAAGGATAAAAGGGAGGGGGTATGACAACCAATATACTCAAAAAGAAAAAACCACGCTCAAAACCATAGATCCCAAGACAACTCGCTCGCTGAAAACTCCGCAAAACAAATATGCAGACTGCACTTCAATCAGTGGACGCGCTAAACCCCACCAGCCATCCTCTTGAAGCGACTAAAGAGCCCACCACTGGCACTCGGTCCCCTATTAATAGCCGGAGCCTCCTCCTCCACCCTTCGACTATTTCTCCTCTCCTTCTCACTCCCTTCTCCACTCCTCACCGTCCCTCGGTCTCCGCGGTGAGACCGTCGTCGATTCATATCTTCCCGTCTGGGAGTCTCTTCAGCAGCCATATCCCCATACTTACTTCGTCTCGCCCTTCGTCGTCTAGCACTTTCATCCATTCTCTCATCCACGGGATCCTCTTCGATGGGATCCGCTTCTTCCTCATCATCAGGTGGAGGCGGAGCATCAGAGTGATCTTTGACCCAAGAATCGGTTCCAGAGTGAGGCCATCCAGATTTCTCCCTTCGGCGTTTGGCATCCTTATATACAGGACCATCGGCAGGCAGATACTCATCACGATCCCGGGACTTACTCCCATTTCTCGGATCAAAGTATCCATCCACCACCGGCTCTCTCCTGCGACTCGTTTTCGGCGTCTCCTCAGCAGCCCTTGAAGCACGTCGTTCTTCACGTCTCCTCCGACGTTCCCTATCCTCATCCTCTGCAGGAGCATGAGATCGTCTCCTATCAGATTTTCTCCTCCTCTCGGGATCTTCCGTCACTGCTTCGCCTTCAGTCTGGGCAGCCTCCTTTTCTGCTCGTCTAGCACGACGTCGTTCGGCCCGCTCTGCTTCCTTCTCTTCCTTCTCTCTTTGCTCCCGTCGAGCTGCACGTCGGGCATCCTTCTCTTGTTGCCTACGCAACTCCTCTTCCTCCTCCTTCCTGCGACGGCGTTTACTTCTCTCCTCCTCTTTGGCGCGTCGCTCTTCTAGTGCCCTCTCCTCGTTTTCCACCATAGCTCGCTTCGCGCGACGGGCTGCTCGCCTTGCCTCTTGGTCTTCGTCAGCTGCCCCTCCAGTCATCATCGCATCTCCATCCATAGTATGAGATCGTTCTCTCGCTGGACGCTTGAGCCTACGTTCCTCACGTCTCAAATCCCGTGCCTTATCATCATCAGTCAGAGTGTTGCTGCGACGTTTATTGTCAGGCCTGGATTTCGAAAGTAGTCCGCCGAACATGGCACCAAGTCCTGCTTTTTTAGCAACCGAGTCGGATCTTCTCATGCGTCCTGGAGTCTCAGATGGACCTCCAGCATCTACCATTACCGCATCATCATCTGGTCTCGCCTGATAGCCTCTTGCATTAGCGTACTGTTCTCGCGAGAATGGCATTCCTCTACTCTGGTAGGGCGAGTCGTCCATTCCGGGCGGCATTGGTACTGCCGGTGGTGGTGGTGGTGCTGAATTTACCTTCGGTTTGCTTCTGCGATCGCGTCGAGATTTCTCGGGAGGAGGCTCATCAACCATGATAATATCGTCGTCATCTTCAACAACTATGAGGAATTTGTCAGTCTTACGTGAATGAAGGTCGGGGTTTTTGATAGAAGCATACCGCGTGATTTTCTGTGCCTCTCAGATTTACTCCTAGGCAATCTCTCATCAGGGGGTGGCGATGGCAATCCAGAATCATCATTCATCATGGAAGACCGCCTACTCGTACGGCCACTTGGACGTTTCTCGGATTTGGAACGAGAAAGTGGCGGCGCACCGCCGAACATGGCCGAAAGGCCTCGAGATTTTGGAGGTCGATCGGCTTTGTCTGAAGAAGAATCTTTTGATGAAGTCTTTTCTTTAGTGGGTCCTGAACGTTCCTTGGATTTGCGATCTTCCCTCATGGATGATGAACGATCCTTGGAGGGTCGCTTCTCCTTTTCGACTCTGGGCGGGGCTGGAGCTGCACCCCAAGCGCCCCAAGATGCCTTTTCATCGCGAACAACTCGACTTCGTTCTTTTCTCGATGATTTCGGTTCAGGAATGGGTTCAGGTGGTGGGGTGGGAGGAGCAGACGCCTCGGAAGCGTCAGAATCCTCGGAAGCGTTTTCTTCTTCTTCCTCAGCCTCCGCGGCGATTGCTGCTTCCCTTTCAGCCGCCTCTCGTTCTGCTTCTCGTTCTGCTGCTTCCCTTTCGGCCTCCCTTCTTTCAGCTGCTTCCTTTTCGGCCCTTTCCTTTGCTCTCTTGTCTTTCCTGTCTTGTTTGTCTCTGGAACTCTTACTTTTGCTAGATTTTGGCTCAACGGGCATTTCAGGTTCAGGTTCAGGTACAGGTACAGGTTCAGGCTCAGGCTCAGGCTCAGGTTCTTCAACAATCTGAACTATCTCGTCGGCCGGGTAAATGGAATCAGGGAAGCTGCCAGGAACTTCGTCGCCTCGTAATTCGGGTTCAGATGGCGGGGGAGGTGGTGGTTCCTCGACTACAACTTTGGCCGCTTTCTCCTTTTTGGATTTTTTCTTGTCTTGCTTAGACTGCTTGAGTGGCGCTGGTGGCGGGGGAGGAGGCGGAGGTTCCTCTTCTTCCACGTCTTCGTTCGCTTCAACGTCGTCGTTCACAACAGATTCGAACGCCCTCAAACGATCAAGAATCCCTCCCTTTGATTTGTTTTTGAGTCCTGTTGATTTGTATTAGTACAGTAGCACCAATAAACAGATTTCAATCTGTCCTTACCTAGACGCGAATCTGATTCTGGAAGGTTCGCACTGGCTTTGTCAGCAGCCGTAAGATTCGCAATTTCATCTCGCCCGGCACCCTTGCTGCTCTTCTTTTTTGTGGCGCCCCAAAAACTGAAGGCCTCATCAGCCTTCGGATCGGGAGAATCCAATAAATCAATAAGCTGATCCGCGTCCGGTTCAAACTCCGGTTCGGGTTCAGGTAATTCGGGCTCCGGCTCTGGTTCCGGTTCGGGCTCTGGTTCGGGCTCCTTATGTTTGGATCTTTTGCTCTTGCTGGTCTTTGCCTCTTTCTTGGACTTTTTCGCGTCTTTGGCAGCATCGAGAGCAGCTTGCGCGGCTTGCTCTTCGGCCTCTTTAGCAGCCTGTTCCTCAGCTTCCTGATCGCGAGCAGCTTGTTCTTCCGCCTCCTTATCACGAGCGGCCTGCTCCTCTGCCTCTCTTTCAGCCTGTCTTGCTAGTTTTCTGGCCTTTTTCTCTGCCTCCTTGTCACGGGCAGCCTGCTCTTCAGCCTCTTTTTCTGCCTCCCTTGCAAGTCTTCTAGCCTTTTTCTCGGCCTCCTTCGCTTCAGCCTCGTCGGCCTTTTTCTTTTTGGCTGCTGCTTCATCGGCTTTCTTCTGCTCTTTCTTGGACAATTTGACCTTGGGTTTGACTTCTTCGACAGGTTTCTCGTCCTCTACAACTTCCGGAATTGCCTCCTCAACAGCCGGTTCAGGTTCAGGTTCAGGTTCAATTTCAGGTTCAGGCTCGGGGATAGGCTCAGGCTCTGGCTCGGGCTCGGGATCATCAAAAAATGAAGCCTTGCCCTTTTTTGACTTTTTATCTTTTTTGGACGAGACTGGAGCTCCCCAAAAGTCGTCGGCCTTCGGTTCCTCAATGACAGGCTCATCTTTGCTCTTTTTCTTCTTCGTCGATGAGCCCCAGGAGTCGAACAAGTCCTCATCTTTGCTCTTGTTCTTAGTTGACGAGCCCCATGAGTCGAAAAAGTCCTCGTCTTTCGTGTCAACTGCTGGAGGCGGAGTGGGTACTTTCTCAGGTACAGGTTTGGTCTTTTTAGCGCCGAAGCTCCAGACAGCGCCCCAGCCTGAGCTTGCTTCCTCCTCGACCGGCTCTGGCTCTGGTTCCGGCTCAGGCTCAGGCTCTGGCGGTGGTGATTCAATTTTCGGCTCTTCGACGACTTTGCCCTTCTTCCCCTTTTTGTCTTTCTTACTTACAGGTGCACCCCAACTGCTCGCGAAATCGTCAACGGGTTCTGGAACTGGCTCCGGCTCCTTAACTGGCTCTTCAGTGATCTTGCCCTTTTTGTCCTTTTTATCCTTTTTGGTACCCGATCCAAAAATGCCCCATCCATCATCAGCCGGAGGATCTTCGATGACAGGCTCGGGCTCAGGCTCGGGTTCGGGCTCTTTGACTGGTTCCTCGACAATCTTGCCTTTCTTGCCCTTCTTATCTTTTTTGGTGGTCGTTCCAAAACTACCCCATCCATCGTCGGCAGGAGGCTCAGGAGCAGGTGGCGGCGGTCCTTCCTTGACGGGCTCGTCTATTATGAACGCAGATGCTTTACTCTTTTTACCCTTCTTGTCCTTCTTGCTAGATCCAAATGAAAATCCGAGATCAGGCTCTGGCTCGGGTTCGGGCGCCGGAGGCGGCGGAGGCGGAATCTCTTCAACGATGGGATCAGATTTGCCCTTTTTGCCCTTTTTGTCCTTCTTGGAGCCAGTGCCAAAGATTCCCCAGCCACTTGAAGCTTCCGCAGCTTCCTTGGCCTCCTGCTCTGCCTTGATACGTTCCTCCTCCTCCACCCTAACGCGTTCCTCCTCCTCTATCCTGATACGTTCCTCCTCTTCTGCCTTGATACGTGCTTCTTCCTCTGCCTTGACACGTTCTGCTTCTTCAGCTTTGCGGCGTTCTTCTTCAGCAGCTTTTCCCTTCTTGCCCTTTTTATCTTTCTTGGAAGTAGTACCAAAGATTCCCCAACCACTCGAAACTTCTTTGGCCTTAGCCTCCTCCTCGGCCTTAATGCGTTCCTCCTCTTCAACTCTAATGCGTTCCTCCTCTTCAACCCTAAGGCGCTCCTCCTCTTCAACCCTGAGGCGTTCCTCCTCCTCTGCCTTAATACGTGCCTCTTCCTCTGCTTTAATACGTGCCGCTTCCTCGGCTTTGCGACGTTCTTCTTCAGCAGCTTTGCCCTTCTTACCGTTCTTGTCTTTCTTAGAGCCAAAGATAGGTAAACCCCAGCCGCTCGATGCTTCAGCCGCTTCTTTGGCTTTGGCCTCTTCCTCGGCCTTGATCCGTTCCTCTTCAGCCTTAATACGTTCCTCCTCCTCAACCCTGAGGCGCTCCTCCTCTTCTAGCCTAATGCGTTCTTCCTCCTCTGCCTTGATGCGTGCCTCCTCTTCAGCTTTAAGACGTTCTTCTTCGGCCAATTTTGCTGCCTTTTCCTCTTTTTCTTTCGCCTCGGCCTCTTTTTTCTTCTTCTTATCGTACTCTTTCCTCTGCTTAGCTGTCATTTTCTTGTAAGCCGCAGCTTCAATTTCGGCGAGTTTCTTGGCCCTAGCGGCCGCAGCTTCTGCCGCCGCCTCCTCCTCGAGTTTTTTGGCGGCAGCTTCCTCTTCCTCTTTCTTTTTCTGATCCTCATCGCCAAAATCACCCCATGGGTCGGCTTCGGGTTCTGTCAGATCCATAGAAGGAGGCGTTGGTGCTGGTGGGGGAGGGTCATCAAGTTTTGATTTTTTGCCCTTCTTGTTCTTAGTCAAAGATAAAAGAGAGCCCCAACCCTCATCAGCTGGTGGCTCAGGCTCAGGCTCCTTGGCGGGCTCTTCAACAATTGGATCGTCCCAACCGCTCAAAGCAGTCTTGCCCTTTTTTTTCTTGTCTTTCTTGCTTGAGGCAGTACCAAAAGATCCCCATCCATCATCCACCGGTGCTTCCATGACTGGCTCGGGTTCAGGTTCTAGGTCTGGTTTCTCGTCAACTACAGGTGGGTCGTCAATTTCGAAAGAAGTCTTGCCTTTCTTGCCCTTTTTGTCTTTTTTGACGGTCGTTCCAAATGAACCCCATCCATCATCGGCTGGAGGTTCGGGTTCGGGTGATGGTTCTAGCACAACAACTTCCTCAATCTTGGCTGGTTCATCAATCTCGAATGCAGTCTTACCTTTCTTTCCTTTCTTGTCCTTTTTGGCAGTGGAGCCAAACGATCCCCAACCGTCATCAACTGGGGGTTCTTCTACCTTTAGCTCCTCCTTGGGTGGATCAGGTTCGGCGCCTTTCTTGCCCTTCTTACCCTTGACTTTGGGAGCCGCCCCCCATGCTCCACCCCAATCGTCCTCGGCTGGTTTCTCTTCGACTACTGTAATGGGCTCCTCTTTGGTTTCCTCAAAATCCAATAAACCCCCCTTCTTTTTCTTCTTGTCCTTTTTCGATCCGAAACCGAAATCAAATGTCTCTTCCTTGGATTTATCTGGCAGGTCTGAATCAGCTTTGGTCTCTTCGTCGTCAAGAGCCCCAAAAGAGAATCCAGTAGTTTTTTTCTTTGGCTTTCCACGATCGAGGCTCCACGGAGTATTACCTTCTTCCTTGGTCTTCGTGTCGGTGGCTGAGAAATCCCATGCACTAAGAGATATTAGCTTACTTAACATTGCTTGTTGATCAACATGAGGACAGAGTGTAAGTAGAAGACATGAGATGGATCGAATCAAAAAGCCGCATGATACCCTGATCACTAGAGCTTGGGCCTGGATCTGCACTGAGTGCTGGCAATATCCACAATAATGCAACGGCCTCGCTTACCTAGTGGTTGTGCCTCCTCCGGTCCCTCCCGTATTCCAGCTTGAGCCCCACGTGCCCACGGGTGATTTGGATCCAGATATTCCTGTATCAAAATTCAAGTCTAGCATAGGTGTGGCGTCTAATTTGATATCCTCAAAAGCTTCGAATTTACTTGCGAGGGCGCCGACCAAACCCTTCTTACCTTTCTTCTTGGATTTGGCGGCAGCCAAACTATCCACGGGATCATCTGGGGGTGGTGGATCTCCTCCATCTCCCTTGCCCTCGTCCTTCTTGTCACCGCCGTCATCCCCGGCGCCAGCACCGGAGTCCCCAGGAGCCTTATCACCACCCTCTTCCTTCCTCTCTTCTTCTTTCTTCTCTTCCTCTGGAGGATCTTCCTTTTTGACAAGAGCAGCCTTCTGCGCGGCCTTCTTCTTCTTTGCAGCCTGTTTAAATCCAAAGCCATCGGTTGCATTAAAGTCTATCTTCGGGGCCATGGCAGGGTCTTGAAACAAGGAGGGGTGCTCGTCTTGTTTCTGGGGTAGCCTCGAGGGCGGTATGGGAAAGTCGGTCAAGCTAGAGGGGTGCTTCTGGGCGCGGGCCTCCGTATCGTGAAAGTCAATGACTTCTCCTGTTTTTTGCGGTATATCGGCGCATTGGGGAGGGCATCTTGATCCTCGGAGTGGTATCTGGAGAGGATCTCGGTCCAGTCCGCAGCGCCACGTATTTTCCGAATGGGGAAATATAGTATTCTGATGTTCGTTAGCTATCTGAGTTGTTTTAAGGTCCACACCGCTGAACCGCAGCGGGCATCAGCGCTACTGCACTGCAGCCATGCCTCGCCTCGCCCGTTCACAACTCAACCAAAATATCATATCTCTTGAGGAAGTTCGCAGTGGTCTCGTACCAGTTTTGTTGATTTCACATCTCTTGCCTTACGGCTCTGCAATGCGACCCAGGTTTGAGCCAAACCTCTCAATCTCATGCGTGTATCCTCCTCATCCCACCCAATCGTCCAATGCTGGGTCGCCTGCAATCCATAATCGCTCCTTGGGTGATGGCCGCCATACTGTAAGACCTCGACGGCTGCCATTCTGGGTTCTCGAGCTGGTGTATTTGCAGATTCCCGTCAGACTCATCGAGGCTAGTCTCTACCCGGGAACGAGAAGGCTTGCTGGTCGGGGTATGGGCGAATTCTTGTAGGATAAGGAAAAAAGAGGGAGCTAAAGCAGGCTGGATTGCTCTGGAATGCGAGAGCCGTGGCGAATCACGGATGGGTTCTCCTTGCGACTCGATTCAGGAAGCTCTGTTTCTGCTATGGAGTGGGGATTGGAATGTCGTAGGAAGTTGTATCTGTTGAAGTGGTCACACAGGAAATCTCTCTTCGCAGCAGACGTCGTTCGCGAGCAAGGAATCGTTGGGGCAACAGTAGGTAATATTATCGTTTGTTGCTGGCTTCGACCATGGGGATTGGTGCAATGGGAATGGCTACGCGGGCACCCTGTAGCTACAGACTACGGTGCAGGTCCTGTGTTCGAGACAGTAGCTTCGATGGCCGGAATTGGCCTTGATGTGCCGGTAGTGAGAATTTGATTGTGTCTGTGTAATGTAATTTGGCATCCAAGTCTCGGTAGGGTGGGGTGTTGTGGGCGTGTACTCTGCTCGAGTATGTGGGTATGAATCTGGGGAGGGGGGGTACTCTAGGTATCTTTTTCGTATCCCCAGCCTTCTCACAAGGCCCTTTGACCCTTCGCCCTTCCAGTCTCCGGCGTTGCGAGGCGCAAGGGAGACAGCTACAGGACGGCCAGTCCTTATCAACGTCCGTGCCGTCGCCGATACACGATACACGCACAAACGAAGAAGAAAAAAGATGGTGGCGTCGTGCAATGTTCAATGTTTGCGCGACGTCAAAACATTGGCGTGGAGGTGCGACCCGTAGCGGCCAGTAGTAGTAACCAGTCCAGTGACTAGGGACGAGTACTCTAGAGAGGCATAGACATAGGTGGCACTGGCAGTGGCAGTTGTAGTAGTGGCATGGCGCATTCTTGCTTTCGTTCATAGCCGCGGAAAAACATGTGGCTGGCCGAGTGAGAAGTGAGTGGGGGCAGAAGCAGAAAAAGCTATCCCCAGTTGGACCTGCCACAAATACCCGAAAACTCTCCAGATTTCAGAATTACAGGTACCTACTCGAGAACACACCACGAGGACGAGTTACAGACTCTCTACCTAGGTACCTACCCTAGGTTGCTGCTACCTACCTACGGATTACTGGCTCCTTCCTTCCCAGGGATTTCTTACGCCATAAAGATATAGCAGATCCACTGTATCTTCACGGGGTCGGATGTCTACTCTGGACCCGCTTGAAGTGCCCGGATGGTCTTCTGTTTCCAGATCAACCACAGAATATACAAAGTATCGTGGTCAGACGAACAGAAATCTTGGGAGCAGCCACACCAAAGCAGGACACCGGGTACTTCTGCATTGCAGTGGCTAACTGCGCAAGCAGTGGCTAACTCCATGTCTGTAGGGCACCAGCACCACTTACGGTACAGGCCTTCTAGGGTCTACCGTTTTCCTTCTAGCATGTCGCTAGTTCATGGCCACTGCGTGCATATGCACGAACACTACGTACTCCCTCACATCACCACCACCACCACCACCACTCACACTCATGCTGCTACCCGCATCCGATATCGTGACCAACTACCCTTCGCGGGACCCTCAAGAACTGCCTCCTCCCCATCAGAATTATAAGTATCCATCTCCAGTCTACCGAGAAAGACCGTCATCAATTACCATATCAATACTCATTCCCATTCCTCCCAACCACCGCCCCCATTTACACACCGCAACTTCCACTTTTCGGCGAAGAAATCGCATCAACAAATCAACTCCAACAAGTCACTCCGCATAAGAATTCCATACATCTACCACTTCTCATTGGTCACTGTCGCTCGCTTCGCCGCAAGGATTGATATTTATCGCCACCTTTGTCCGAACCCTCGGGCTGCAACAGTATCTGAAAGGATTGGGAGGGTGTGGTGTGGTAGATATCATCTATTCTCGGCACCCATCTGCATTCTGCATTGCATCTACGGAATATATACGTATGCTTATGTTAAATATGGGTCAGTCCCTCTGTACGGCCACAATAATGGTTAACTTCAATAGCCGCAGTTACAATCCCACCCTTTAAGGTGCGAGGCGGGGTAGTCGTATTTATATCACGACTCCATCATGACAAGAAGTCATCATCCATCCACGACTTGTCCCTAAGTTCAGATGTTTCAAAAAGTACTCGTACACTTGTACCTCTCAAGCGCGTCATCCCCTCGGTCAGCAGATTTCTCTCCGCACTCGGTGGGGTGACTTGTATCCTCTCCGACCCCACGCAATGTATGAAGGACGCAATGATACCTGACTGTGGAGAAAAAGATTGAATTAACGCGCCTTTGGGTCTCAATGTATACCACTCTGCAGTTTCTCGGATCTCCATCCTTCAATTACTCTTCCTCCTTCTCATTAATCAATCCCGCATTTCAGACGGTGGGGTGGAAAACGACTGTCAATTTACACTTTTCGTCCTATCCGCGATACTCGAGCACAATGGTACAGGAAGTACTGCAATGCATTAGAGTGATCCCAAGCTCTACAGGTAATGAGCTAGAGAACCTAAGTACCCCCCCATCCCAGGTTCATGGCAGTTACAATATTCCCAGTTATCTGGTGATCGCTCCAAAGAGAGGGGTTGGGGTTGAACCAAAGCGAAGTATTCGTACTGATGTCACACCCTTCTTTGTGCGGGGTCAATCTTCGCAAGGCAGCCAAGAAGCCTGGTGTACTCGTAAAATGGTATCCTGGTATGCCGACTGCGACGAGAGAAAAGACCAACACATTTTCTACTTTTACGGACCTCTTCATGGAAGTCATTCCAGAGTTTGACCCGAATGCTCCGTTCGATATCACTGAACTGAACGGTATCTCTCCGTATAAGAATCTAAAAACGTCGAGTAAGTATATGTGAGGCAATAGCTTGCATTAGATGAGATACCATATAAACCCTACCTTCCCTTCATTCAAAAGACCAAGAATGATTAACGATCGGGTCCAGGGATTATCGCCCTGGCGTACGACTACACTCAAAGAGGATGGATTTAATAACATAGCAGGAAATCATTTCTCTGTACTAGGGGGTTTACTATCTGCTCTAATCTGAATTTCTAGGGTCGATTCGATGAAAGTTTGAGAGGCGGAGGTAAGTAGGTAAACGAATGGTGTTCGTTCGGTTAGGGGTGTCACGGAGTGGGTTTACCCAGAAGGCTGTTATTTGTATAGGTTATAAAGCATGTATTTCTTAGGTCTCTTGCGAATGGTTTATAGACATGAACAAGGGTTACGTATAACACGTAATAAGTCCTCACAGAAAAATAACCATCGCGCCCCGCGATAATTCTACTCCTAGTTAGTAAAGAAAAGAAAGAAAACACTACTATAGCGCTAGTAAAAGAGTAGGTAGACTACGATGGTCGCGGGCGAGATTCGCGGCTACTAGAGATTAATAGGAAAAAAGGGTAACGCGTATAGTATAGTAAAAAGGACGTTTATATTATAATAGTACTATATTAAATGGTAGGATTTATAGTGAATGAGGATGAAGGCTTAGTAAGCCATGGTAGGATATATATCCCACCCCACTACTGCCACATACCTTCAACACTATCACAACAATATCCACTATCGTCAGCTACACTTTTGTGAGCTCTCTTTTATTGTGAGCTATCTTTTATTGTGAGCTATCTTTTATTGTGAGCTCTTTTGTTTGTGTGTTCTTTACTTGGTCCTCGATATGAATCCTACAATCCTACAATCTAACAAGTACGATATAAAGGTGTAAGGATAGTAGTAGTACTAGAACAAACGCGCTCGATTCACTCCTTTTGAGCTCGATCCTCAACTACCGACACACTCAAAATGGCGTCGGCATAGTAGATGTGGATCGGAATGTCTAGGCAAGGAGATGGATAGACTGGATTCGTCAGGCAAGGAGGGCTCTCTAGGTGTGGTTTTGGCCTAAAAATAGGTTTTCCCATACTTGTTACACAAATGTGAGAGGGATAGAAATATGGTTGCAGGGCAGGCAGGCGGTGGATATGCCTACTGGATTAGAGAGTTTTATAAGGATAGTCCTTCCTTGTTTCCTTTTGTCTCCTTTTTCGTCTTATTCTTGGTTTTCCCCCTTGTTTTGTGGCTACTTCCTTTCGCGCTGCTCAATACGGCCGAGGGTACTTGATACTTCGCTTTTCACTATGCTATGTGGGCGAATTATAAGCACTTAAAGCTAGCTAGCAAATACTAAAGTAAAACCAATAATAAGCCTTATTTGATGTGACGTGTACCGACTGACGAATGAACGTAAAATCCTAGTATATTCTCTGGATAAACGTTGTTCAAGCTTTCACCCTCGGGATGATTAAATTGAGTGTGGTGCTCTTATCCCGGCGGTCATTTCAAATCGAGAAAAGGTTTGACATTGTATCACTGATTGTAGCTGCGATAATCGTACTTTAATCGATCTCATTTGGGATTGCAGGCTTGACTCAATGCGGTACCCATTTCTCGGCCTAGTGGACGAGCGGGAAAGAAATAGCTAAATATTACGACAAGGTGGTTTCCTTCTACGTAACCGACGTGCTCACAGATATCATTATCTTGGCCCTACCAATTCCAATGATTTAGAGGCTTCAAATCACCAAACCCCAAAACTCGGCCTCTTCGCTGTTTTTGCCCTGGGGCTTCTGTAAGAAGTTTTCATTCAATTTTAAGAAGGTCTTTTTATCACCGATGCTAATTGTGCTAGATCAACTGCGGCCGGTGTGGTGAGACTTGTAATCACTTCGATATGTATTCGAACTCGGTGAGTATCTTTGAACTTTGGTGGAACAAGAAGCCAACTCCTAAGGAACAAGGCTTGGTGCCCGCGACCTTCTTTGTTAGTAACAACGTCCCTTATTCCCACGCTCTCTTTTGACAGAGTTCAAGCTGCCAACACGAGTAATGTCGTTTGGAGTTTAGTCGAAACTGGGGTTGCAATCATTGGTGGATGTCTCCCCAATCTTCGGCCACTTCCACACGGTCATTCCCCAGAAAGTATCATCGGCAGCATCCGATCCGCGCTGTCGCTTGGCTCTAGGGAACGAAGTATTAAGCGAGAAGGTTACGATGATACTGCTTTGATTTGAAGGAAGACAATACCGAACTTCAAACTTTGAAGAAGACCCGTACAGGAAGTGTTCCACGGTTATTGACAGGTACTGAATGAGTTTAAGTTTTATCAGTGAACGTAGAGACACTGTTTGGAGGAACGATGGGTATAGCCTTTGGTTTGGTTCAGGTTACGAAATAGGTAACAGGGGAGGAGGGTTAGTATTGGGGATTTTGAACAAGTGGGCTGTTCTTTTCATAAAGTATGAAGCACTGTAAGCTTTGGAGCCGGTGGGGTTCAGATTTTGGATAATCTTTGCAGTGTTTGGAATGTAGTAACGCAAGTCGATGTAACTCTGCACTCGAATTAAAGCGAACCTTACAATAATTTGGCCGAAGTGAATTTTTCGGCGCGGGGACGTTGTGTTGTAGTCCTGTTGCAACCAACAGGTACAGCATGACCAATGATGACGCGGAAAAATCCAATAAGCGAGGTGAGTCGTTGGAAGTTATGTATATAAAGCAAGCAACCCACCTTCAACAACCCGCCTACAAATTTCGTACATCAACTCACATAAATTCTTCAACTACAAACTTTGGAGACCAAACTTCATTTGACTCTCATCATGGAGAATTCTGATCCCGTGAAAGACATTATACCCAGCAAGGAACTCGCGTGGTACCTCGACGATCTCAAAGGGAGAGTCACACCGGAGGTCAGTTATATAATTCCACTCTATAAGATTCGTGACACTAATTGAATCAACAGATTCGTCGTTTGCTAGAAGAATACTCAAAAGTTCCAGCCGATGAAGTCCTACGCCATGTCCATGAAATCGTAAGTCACGAAAAGATTAGAATAGCACTATACCAACATGCTGATACCAACATCCAGCGTGATAAAGCCTGGGCCATCAGACCATACCCATGCACCGGCTTAGGAAACTTCCTCCAACCAACTGTTTCCCTACTTCCAGTCTACCCCGAAATTCTTTCTCGACTTAAAAATGGGGCTTCGTTTCTGGATGTTGGATGTTTCCTGGGACAAGATCTTAGGAAGCTAGTTTTTGATGGTGCGCCTTCCGATCATCTTCACGGCGTGGACATCGTCAGTCATTGGTGAGTTCAAGGCTAATACAGATTTTCTTTCAGATTGATGTCGCAAAATTGTTTTCTGATCTGTAAATCTTGAGAATTAGGCATCTAGGCTACGAATTGTTCCTTGATGAGGGAAGATTCAAGGCTCATTTCATGGAAACCGATCTCCTCAAGCCGAATGCAGAGTTGAGTGCATTGGAAGGAAAAATCGACATGTAAGTACACATTCCCTTTGTATTCGTCCAAGGAGAGAACTCTCTTCCCCGCGGTATAATCAATATACATGTCGTACTAACAGTTTATAGAATTCAAGTCACTCATGTGCTTCATCAATGGGGATGGAAAGGTCAAATCCAAGCCGCAAAACAACTGGCCAAATACACCAAACCCGGCTCTCTCATCGTCGGATATCAAGCTGGAACAGCGGGGGAAGCAACCAAGGAAGTGGGTGAAAGTGAGTGGCATTCTTGAATGAGACAAAACCCGGAGACTTGGGCCGAGATGTGGGATGCGGTTGGGAAGGACACTGGTACGGAATGGAAAAGTGGTGCAGCTTTGGTTCCGTTTAGCGAGATTGGAGTTCGAGACAAGGACCTGGAATACCCTGGGCCATTGGCGAGGATCTTGCGCTTTTTGGTCACTCGAATTAATTAGATGCCGTTGCAGGAATAATTCGAGAGTAGTAGATAGTAGTTCACATGTGATTCATGCCTTTTTCCACCGAAGACACGTTAGAATGTCATCTTTTTACAAGCTTACCCCGGCGGACTGAATCCTCCGTGGGCATCGCTTTCTCTTGGTTTCGTTCATCAATTCGCCGTTGAAGTGTCACTTTCACGAGATTCAAGAACACCTTGTCCGCATCAATGCGATACTTGAACACCTCCAGGTATGGACACCCTGTCTCCTTCGCCAGCGCATTCCCTTCAATCTCAAGAACTTCCCTTGCTTTGTCAGATCGCAGTAACTGCCAACTAATATGAAAGACGTGGGAGGCGGAGAGCGACTCTCCTCGACGCTAAGATCAACCTGCTTTATACGTTGAACCTGAGCGTGAAACCTCAAGATGCTGGCCGAGGTATCGCTAACAGCTTAGCTGGTGATACAAGCACAATATAGAAAACTGTCACATCGAAATATATCTCGTACCATATTTCAGTTGCATTACTGGAACGAAGTTTACTGGATACACCACCGAAATATACACTGAAGCACTACACTACCCTTACACCTCTTCACAGCACAAGCCATTCTATTATTCTATCTAGCGTCACTTCTATGGGCTCTATCTAGGTGAGGACTTAAGAACAAGCAACCCTCCAACAATACGGATGGTCTTAGGCTCCTAGAATAGAACTTTCAAAGAATCACTGACCTTGCCTTGGCAACTCAACTAACACGTCAATGGCAAAACAACGAATTGAGAGTAATTGAAGAGCTGCATAAACAGAAAATGGTGTTTTCTGAACTATTCTACTTATCTGGAAAAGATGTTTTGCTATGTTCCGATGTACTCGTACTCTCTAATGAATATCTACTCTATGATTCTTTAAGTGATGACTAGATAAGTAGTCCTTAGCACTTATTAGTAAGTGACCAGAATAAATATAAGTACCCTCATCGCTACACCTGTAAATAGCATCTATGAATAGCCCAAGACTGGTCAGCGAATACGTCCCTACAGATCAGGATCAAGACAGTTTAAGTGCAGGTATCTACAGTTGTAGCCCCTCTCATATAAACTCAGATTCAGGTATTGATTCTGCTAGGGTCTTATTAGGCTTCAATGTCCATTTGAACTTTGTGATTCTTTTGACAGTAGTTCAGAGCTCAGAGGTGAGATCGACAGTGGATGACTTTTGTTCAGATATTATATAGGGAGCTTGTGGGGGCAGTATGAAGGTGTTATGTAGATCTGATATTCTGTGTTTCTTTACTATTGTTTGTTGGTGGGAATTATAAGGTTCTATCCCACAATCGTTAGATATCTGAAAGACAACTCTTCCTCCAATTCTTGTTTTCTTATTGTTTTTCTTCTTCTGTTGTAAACCTGAATTCTTGATTTTCATCTCTTTATATCTACTAGCTTGAATATGTGGCGGTTCGGATTGAGTACAGGGTGTTTTTACCAGAGAAACAACGCTAGAGTGAAATGGCTCAGAGACTTGTGGGTTGCTGATCTTGTCATCTGCTACAAGTATAGTCCGGCTTATAAAGGACATTCTTCAATAACATCTGAATCAGCTGGATAGGCTGATTTAAACATACTACCATGTGATCTACCTTAAAAACCAACAAAACACCATATATTTATCAGTCCCTTTCCTCCTCTTTTCCTCTCTTTCCCCTTCCACCCCAGTTGTCTGACTCTTAATATATAAAGCTTTTACTATATCCTTTCTATTCGGATTATATCCTCTTCTGCTTGTGTATTAAAACTGCATTTTCACCAAACAGCAAGGGGAAGTTGATTTTTTCGTGTCTCCACAACCCTAACGATTCTTAATAAAAACAAGAGCCAGAAAACCCCTCACCTACAACCTGACAGCAGAGGATGATTCAAAGACTACAGTAACAATATGAACCAAGTTTTCATCTAGTTTAGCGGAAAAAGTTCCACGTAGTAGGATGGCTGACTACTTACGGAAAGACATAAAAATGACTAGGAAAGCAAAAAGCTGGACTGCAGTAGAAATGTTCAAGAGAGAAACGTAAAATGGCGCTGATTGTGAGGGTACAGACGTGGAGGAAGCGATGTGGCCCGTGCCCTTGGAACTGTAAATAGCCTCAGATCTTACGATCACTTCCACTCTTTGTAGACAATTTAGTTCTTGCGCATACAGTTGACCTTGTCGCTATCGCACCCTTACACTGATCGCGATCATTATGTAGCGGAAGTTTAAGAAACGCCTGTTGAATGGCCTTTCTTCAACGAAGTGATCTTATCACTGGTAATAGCAGCCTAGATATCAATCCTTGGATTGGGCATCCTTATTGGCTATTGAAGCCAGAAATCTCTTAACAAGTATTTTATTACAGAATATTAAAAGGTTTTCTACTATGTCCCATTCTGCTAATCAAGAGGTGTGATGAATTCTTTTTTCATGACCATCCTCCTTTTTAGCTATGCCGCTAGGTTCTCGAAGACTTGGGCTCAAAAGAGATTCATATTGTAATTAAACTCACTGTGAAATCAAGTCAATGGATGACTGGGGTTTTGAATGATGGCTTGTGGAGGAAGGCTATTCCATGGACTATAGAAAGAAAGGAGTCGCTTCCCTTCCTTTCCCTCCCCAGACAGAGAAATTCGACTCTGGGTTTCTGTACAGTTGCTTCTAAGTCCTGGTCTCTGAGCCCAGAAGCGTCGACTTCTCAAAACACCCATCAAGGTTACTGCTACTGCTACTCGTGCATGGTCATCACTCGTTCTTCAAGTAGACACTTCAATGTTTTCCACGGTAAAAGGAGCGGTAAGGACTGAGTATTCAGATGGGAATGCATTATAAAGGGGTGGAGAGTGGATGTTGCGGCTTTTATCACTGTGTGACGAGAAGAATTTAAAGTGGCTGGTAGGAATATTAGCGGAGTACGAGTAAGCGATTGAGAGCTTTACGATTCTTCCCAATCATGATACTTCGTGTATAGCCAGCAGTAAAAGTGCGTCCGAGTAATTTTCAGTCGAATGAAATATCAACAGGAGTTTAAGGGCTTTGAGAACTCATCAGCGCCGTAACATAATTGTTCATTTTAGGAAACCAGACATTTTATCTCAAGAGAGACCTTACCGAGCTTCTCCTGTCAATATCCCAAATATGGTGATACTTTGAATTTTATTGACACAAATATGGCCCCGTAATATTACACGCATTTCAAAACAAAGTCTATCAGGGGACATGCAGTGCTAGTTTTGATATTTCAAGGTGAAGAGCTTGAAAGCGGGAAAATTGGGCATTGGAAATCAAAATGTCAGACAATGCTAGATGATTCGACATTGAAGCACCGTTTTCTAAGCCCTCTAGAACTCTCGAATCCTTTCTTGAAGTTCGGATGTTCAAGGCGGCAGTGTTCTGATGGCTGAAGGGATTATTCGCTCCAAAAAGTTAACCAGGTAGTCTCGCTTAACATACCAAAGCTACCAAACCCACATATTTTGAAAAACAACAATAAAACGTGTGCAAGCTTGACAAGTCTTTAATCCATGATAGCTACTCGCATGATAACGAGTAAAGGGCAACAATAGTAACAAATACTAACAAGAAAAGAAGAATATTGTTTACTAAATCTATCAGGACATTTCCGGAACTATGCCATGTTCCAATCATACTTGAAGTCCATTTACCTCAAATCTTATCCATACAAACGAATATTGTTCAATTATAGAACTTGATACTATCCCAGAGTATCCCTTTACCATGACTGAAATTATGCTACTAATTCAGTGCTATCTATATCTAACATTAATTATTAAACATGCTAGCATAATTAACAATGTCCCGGTTAGACTCTCTTATCTCCTCGCTTATCTAGTAAACAAGTGTCTCAAGACTGCATAAATAAGCTTTTATAAGATAAGCCTAAACCTTATGAGACTAGGGATGGTCAAAATTACATTATATAATCTATAATAATATGCTTTTTTCAAATTATGTAATAATGAGCTTTTTGAATTATATTAGCCCCACTTTTAGGATAAAAAGTAGCCAAAAATCTTACTAGAAATAGGGTAGATAGAGAGAATTTCTAGGGTTAGAATAGCATTTTTTTTCTTTCCTACTTCTTACTAAGTATTCTTGCTTACTCTAACCTTATTAGGAAGCATTTTGTCACGAATCACGTGTTCACGTGATGCTTGTCATAATAGGAGGCGCAACCCTCGACAGGCATATCCAGGCTTCTTATAGCAAAGTAAGGATCGCTTAGGGTGGCTAAGCGATCCAAGGATTTCCATTGGTTATAGTCACGTGACATATGCAGGTCGACCTCTCGACTGTCGACATAGTCGACATCTGGAGTATGAAGGTTCTATATAAGACTGGCACGTCTGCCATTAGATAGGAGCTTCGTGCTCAACTTAGTTATCAATCTTATCATATTAGTTTGACATCTTTGATACAAGTAACGAGTTCACTTCCAAGTGAACAACCCGATAGTCTTCTTCTTATCATAGCATACCAACCAGCGAACACCCAGCCAAGTTTAGTTAGCCAGTTTGAGTATTCGTTACACATTTTTAGAGCGATGCAAAATTCGTTTGAAAACTTAGACCTCTATTAGCTGGAAATACCCCGGAGTAGGGCTAGTAGCGTCCGAGCCACCCCTGTTATAAATAATATGTAATAATGAACTTTTTCCGTTATATAACGTAATATCATAATGAGGTCCCATTATACATAATTGTATCATCCCTATGTGAGACTTAGTCAGGCTTCCTGTGAATAGAGACCTTGCGTGAGTCATTAGAAGTATAAGTAACTAGTCTACTGACTCGGCTCCTCCCTAAATAAAAGGTTGTTTTTTTGGTGGCCCGACACACAAAAAATAACCTTTGATTTTGAGGTTGTGGTCCTTGTGGGAGAATAACTCTTAATGAAAGTTCTGACAAGGAGGCTTGCGATACTACTAAGAATTACATAATTACTTCGTATAGCGTAGAACTTTAAAGCTTTCTCAGCCAACATCCTCTCTAGTTAAGTTAACTAACCAAGTTTCTTTAGTAATGTAATCCCAACATTCCTATTGAAAGAAAGTAGAAGTAAACCACATTCAAGCAATCTCTACAAACCTACATACCCCAATAACCCCCATATCAAAGAGAAGGTTCTAATCAAAAGAACACTAAGTAAGCATACATTTACCTCCCACCCCTCTACATAAAAAACACAAAAGCCCCACAAACAACCACAACCACAACAACAACATCACAATCCTTATGTAAATAAATAGACTCTAAGACAACTCACAGCCCTTTCCCGGTTGCCTAACCCAAGAAACACGGGAGCTAAAATCCCTATCCACACACACTATCCATTTAACCTTTCCTCGTAAATCGTCACCCGAGAAAAGAAAAAGGTGGGGAGGGGGTTCAAGGGGGGCAGGAGCCTTTCCCAAAAGGCTCCACCAGACTGTAGCGACATCGGCTCCCGCCCCACATGCATAAACAGCGCTGGATCCCTTCTACTTACCGCATCCACCAAAAACGCCCACTACAACATCTGCCCACAACTCTCACACCACGCTCCCCCCCNCCCAAACAACCCGTCAAATCCGCGTTGATACCGGTATTTCCATTCAAGAAGACCTTCATACACCCCCCTTATCTTTTCACTCCTGCTTGTTACCTACCTCCTTACTCGGTATAGCTTATAGCCATCTATGTGCGCGTGACATGTCCATGTCCATGGCTCCGTTCAAACTCTCAACCACCTACAGCACTTCGTCCCAAGCTTAACACTTGTAGCTTTTCCGGGGATGTGTACTTCTACTTACCCTGTCTCTTACAGAAGCTACCCTAGAAAACCTACAATTCCATCCATCATGCCAGGCCTGGTTCGGCCCTCACCTCCCTCTAAGGCTCAAAACCAGAAACAAGCATCCGAACTCCCCCATCCAACTTCCAACTTCCAACTTCCAACTTCACAAAAAAACCCCTACTTCAAACCAACCAACCTTCAGCACCCTACACTAGTCCCCGTAACCTAAACTCCCTCCCCCTCCCAAACCCCAAAAAACCCATAAAGTTCCCTCCCACCAACCTAAAAAAGCCTCCTCCAAGTCCCAACCTTAAAAGCGCAATGGCGGATCCCCAGAACAGAACAAGAGAAATACCAAAACTTACTCGCCGGCCACTCCCGATTCCGAGTGCGCCAAAAAAAAAAAAAAAAANAAACACTGCCAAAAAGGGTCAAGAAGAGCGATGCGACTCAAGCTTTGTGGCCCCAGGAGGCGAGGTGGAGTTAGACTTTTCGTATAATACGGAGGCGATGGTCCGGGTCGGGTGGCTTCACACGCGCAATTCTACGAATGACGATGACGGAATGGTTGTATGTTTTTTTTCTCTCTGTTTGGATGGGGAGTGATGGATGAGGTGAGGAGGGTGGTGTCAGGCTGACGAATTCATATTACGAATTCACGCTGATTAATGGATTGTGATGTTTGCTTGTGGATGCAAAGTCAGAGGAATTGTTTTGTGTAGATTTCATTACATATGAGCTTACCTGACTGTGTCTAACGTTGACTCTGTTTATACTTGGTACTACGCATCGTGCAGTACGCATTAGAACGACCGCTAACGAACCACAAGGGTAGTGTAATCGTAGACACAATATCAAATTGCAATCTGGTGTGCTAGAGTCATGTGGGAGATCTTTTTCTCGCAACTTGAAATCTCTCTGCCCCTGATACTAAGATCATAAGAATTGGGAATAATACAATTGGAAAATAGCATCAATATATCTAGGGTATCATTTCTCATGCTAAATTATATAAAAGAAGAAAATATCTCAACAGAGCTATATACCTTTTTGCTTTTCAAGTAATCATTATTATCCGTATCGCTTGACATCATCATAAATTAATCGTAGTTTCCATCTATCATAACCCCCTTCCCCCAAATACTCCCCGCATATAAGCAAATCCCAAAATTATAAAAATATGAATTCAGCGTTCATATTTCGGTAGGCTCTCGTGATAATGATTTCCATAACCATCCTCTTCGGAGAGGACAGGGGCAGAAGGTGCGTGATGAATGGGTCGGGGTCGTCTTCTTGCTCGACTGCTTCCTTCGCCAGCATTGTCGTCTTCGTCCGAAAGGAATTCCGGCGCACTGGCTTCACTAAGAAGTCGACGCCGTTCCAGTTCTTGTTTGTCGTCTGTGGGTGGTAATGGCGCATTCGGATCGAGGCTATCGAGGGGTGGCGCAGAGGGACCATGGGGAACAGAAATGTCGGAAGAGGGGGCGGAGAATGGAGGCGCGCTAGGCCCTACGTGAGGAGTCTCGCTTTCGACATCGTAGTGTTCGTCTAATGATTCAAGAGGATGTGCGGAAGGGGGAGCTGATGGCCCAGAAGGCACTCGTAATGAAGAGGATGCTCCGTTGTGATAATCGTTAGGTGGCTGGCTGGGCAGCAGATGCTCCTCGGCCTGGCGGAGACGTTCTTTTTCACTTAGTCCTTCGTTCAGTTGTGGACGAGGTACGGAAAGTTGAGAATGCGCTGGTTGTGATGGCTCGCTTGGATAATATGACTCTTGACCATAGCTGTAATCTTGATGGTCATAATCGGCGTAGTCTTCGTCGTAACTATTCTCGTAGTATGGGTATGGATTCCGTGGGTCCGCGTTAGTGGAGTGGTTTGAGTATTGAAGAGCTTCGTTCCTAGAGCGGGGTGATTCTGGAGATACGACTGCCCAGTCGTGAGACCTCTTGACAGTGCTATTGCCTCTACCCCGAAGTCGAGCGCTGTCCGTCGAGCCAACCACAACTTCAAAAACACAGGCCACCACACTTTTCTCTCGTCTAATGTGGTCTGTGTCAACAATGCTCACACCAAAGGCAGATACCATATTTGGATTCGCGTCGTTTCGGGTACCACTCGTAGTCGCAGGAACATGACCAGCAATTTTCCCACCAAGATCAACCACCACCTCGACCATGTATTTGAAAGTAATCATTTGTCCGGGAACGCACGAGATAGTTGGAAAGGCATCCTCAGGTACTCTGACTGATGCGTTCACGATAGCGGTCAGGCTCACGGGGTCAACTATAATCGGTGCGAAGGTCTGAGCCAGATCCTTTCGGAACATGCTACTTGAACCCGCGGATGTCAGCGACAGTCCACCAAGACCAGTCTTGGATTTGGGATAATATTCTTCGTGTTTTAATCTTTCGGCCTGTTTTCCCTTGATGTCTTTGAAAAGTGACAGAGGGGGTGCTGAATCAATTCTTCCCTGTCGGTAAAGGGTAACGATTATTCCATTCACACTTTTGATGGCTTTGGCATGCTGAATAGAGATCTTCACCGGAATATTATCTCCGGGAAGACATCCGGCCTTGAGACACTCTATTGTTGCAGTGATGGTCTTTCCTGATGCGGACGAAACCCTACTTCCAGTGCCCAGGCTGTCCCGAGCTGATTTAGTAGCAGAGGAGGGCACAGGACCAAGCCGAAAACTGAGGCCCGTACTACTGCTGACCGTACTATCAGCACTGGTACCTGCACTGTGAATGCTGTGTGCATCGCCGCTGAGCACAGGACTTCGAGGATTTCCCGTAGGGTCTGTTGAGCCACATTGGCTTGCAGAGTCATCGGGTCGCGGAGAGTGGTTTGTTCGAGGTACCTCGCTTCCAGAGCTTGGGTCATTTGCTTCGCCTTCCTTGGATTTGACAGCCTTCTTCTTCTTCGGGCGCTTCGCAATCGGTTCGAGGGAGATGACTCGCGGTTTGGGTGGAAGCATAGGACCAATGTCGACCGTCTCAACGAGATTCACGTTTTGCTCGACAGTCGAGGTCGCCGCGATCGAAGTTGGTCGTGTTATTGTAGCTGTTATTAAGTAGGATATCCTGCCTCGCTCAAACTGCACCTTGATTAGCACTGTTCCGTAAGGAGGGTAGGGCGAATGAAGCCACTCACGTCGATGCTAGTAGGAAGCCCTTTCCTGGGAAACTCCAGCTCAAAATTAAACTCGTAGATGCCAACATCAAGTCGGCCTTCTCCACATAGTGTTACTTCATCGTTAAATAACGAGGCGTGGCCGTTGCCAAAATACTGCGTCTTTCTCGGGTCTCCAGCAGCGGCCAATTCAGGATCCACGACTACGGGCGAGTTTGCATCGTTGGGATTCTTGAATACTCGCACCACGCCATGTAGACAGACGGTGATGTGGGTTATTCGCACCGGCTTGACGATGGTGAGCACGACCGCGCCTTCCACGACGTCTCCTGGCGAGTATCGACGATGCGGTTCCTTTGGTCGGATGTGGAAGTCGGTGAGGTTGCGCGTGCGGGATTTTAAAGGCGACGTCAATCGCGAGAACAGCGATCTTTTTTCAGATGGCGTCGACGATGCCGTTGATTTGGCATAGGCGCACATGCTCGAAGACTTCGTCGTCGTGATGTGTTTGCGATGCCAAGAGGTGATTGAGATTGCCAAGTCTACCATTCGGATACTGGACAGCGGTCACACGAGAAGACTGGGAGAAGAGGTTCGAGGAGATGCACTTTGAAGCTGGGCGCTCTTGGGTATTGGTGGTACGACTGCAGCGCCCAGAGTTCCGAAGTCGATTGGACCGGGACGCTGATTAACGCTGATCACGCCGCAAATTGGTAAAAGGCAAATTCAAATGAGATGATTCGAAGCCGTCAGGGCAAGAAGTGCGCGGCGGAAGTGCCGGTACGAGTACAGTCTGGAGTGCAAGTGCTTAAGCCAGTGAGTGCTTGTGCTTGTGCTTGTGCTTGTGCTTGTGCTTAAGACCGCTGAATTGAGTGTGAGTGGCAGGTAAGAAAGGTCAGGAACCCGCTGATCTCGAGCGATGCAGACAAGGACTCGGCCAGGAGCGACGAGAGCAAGCAGCGGGAGGGAAGAAGCAAGAAGCAAGCAATCGATGGATGGGCAGAGGAGGTGAATAGTCTCCTCCGTCCAGCACAGAGCAGGATGCGTTCGCTCTCCTCGCACGTCGCAGGTCGCAGCTTGCAGCGTGCCGTTGTCAGGCCCTGGGGCGACCTGAGGAGCTCGCAGCTTCAGCAGGCTGAGGCCGGAGATGTCAGAGCGTTTCGTATGGGGGATGATGCTCCAACACCGGCGTCGCGACGAGAAACATTCGGCAGATGCGGGCGAGATATTTGATGTTTGGATCCCTCGCAAAAAGTGGCACAGGAGAGCAACACTTTGAATTCAGGAAAGGGAAACGGAAATGCAATTGAATGGGAAAGGGACTGCTGGGTGAAGAAACTAGACCGCTTCCTCTTGCTTCACGGTACTCTTACATCCGCATAGGTACAGTAGCAATACGGTAGGGTGTCGAGCAATTACGAGTATTCGTAGCAATCGTGGCTGAGCAGCTCCCATCCTCTGCTGCCCTGTCAGATGTGCGTGCAGTCTAAGTCTGTGTCGAGGTGTCTGCTCCGTAGGTCTAGGTCTAGCGATTACGGTACTTGAACCTAATGTTTTCCCTTTCCCTCCTCACCGATTATTATGGATTTGAAATCCTCAACACAACTCGCTGTCCGAGGGAAAAAGTAGATACTGTCCCTCCTGCGTATCTAATCAACATGGACATCCGTTGTCGTCGCTCCTTCACCGTCCTGCCCCTCAATCTCTGGAGGTCTGCTGTCCTTCCTCACGCTGTGCCTCCGCTCGCTGGTGCTGGTGCTGGTGCTGCTTCTGCTTCCTGCCACTGCCCCTCCCGAGCCCTCCCTCCTCTCCCTCGGTTTTGTCTCCGCGTTCACTAAAACGCCTGGTGCTGTGTTGTGGGACGGTGCTACTCGAGCATCTTCTGCTGCTGCATTGCATCCCCTCACGCGGTCGTCTAGATTAATCCAATTCGCTCCTCCATTGAGGTCCGAGCTGACTCGTCAGGTACGGTGTGATGGTTGAATGTGGATTGGATTGTACAGAGGTGTGAGTACGGCCACGATTCGTTCAGCTGGAGCGTACAAACCAAACCGACTCCGTGTTTTCCATTCGGTCCCCCCTTCGCGAGAGAAGAAAAAAAAAATCCCCGAGGTTTCTGCCTGCAACACAAAAACATGAAGCCATACTCAGGTATCACTGTGGCACAACGGGCAACTTCTGCCGGATCTGCTTGTAAACCTCTCGGTATGACGGTGAGGTGAGCACTGAGCACTAACTGACGGCGCTGATGAGGGGGAGGGGAAGGGATCCCTCAATGCGAGCCTTCGGAAAAGCCTTTGAAGACTGGAGGGGTCCAATCTGGTCCAAATTCTCTCATCTCCCGCAAATCTCCGGCTCCTATTGCGCCGTTCCACGCCCTCGGAACCTTATTTGGTCCGCCACGGCGGCGTTAAAAAAGCTTGACTCGACAAGCGTATTCGGGAATATAGTGGGGGTTAGTGCCAGAAAAGCTTGAAGCGATCCCTGGCTGTGAATGTGACATGGTGATAGGTTGAGGTGATATTAATTCCAGGTTTCCAGTTGGCTGACTGAACACGCAGACCACAATATGGAGTACCTACTGTACAGTACTCCGTATGGTGATGGAACTGTTTCACAATCGCATCAAACATATTAGCATGGTGTTCTAAATGGGGGACTGCATACCTTCTGAATATGGGACGAAACAATTAAAAGTCGAAGCGGCAAGGCGTGCAAACATCAGGCGACTGGTGTAAAGGGAGACTCAAACATTGCAATATCAGTATATTATTGGGTTTCTGTTTGTAACACAAAAGCAAATCGTCACCTGCCGAGTTCCTATCAAACTGTCCGTAGTCCTGACTTTCTTTCAGTAAACGATTACAAATTTATGCGTGGAAGCAGAGATCCTTCAGGCCCTCGCCAGCAACGTATTCATCACCACACGATGCCGCCATGAGGTTCGCAACTTGACTGCGATCATTAAGCATTTGGCCGATAAATGATTCCAGAGTCTCGATGTTGTCTGTGCATCTGATGGCAGCACTTCGAAACTTCTTGATTTCCTCAGCCTTGCGTAGAATGTCAGCGGGGTCGTGGTCACTGTAGCATGACAGTTCCTTATCAAGAGCCTCCATCTCCTTCACGAGACCCTGGTGAGCCTCCAGTAGGGCTTTACGGTCCAAGCCGTTGTCGTCGAGCATTTCGTCAATGTTACGCTTAGCAGTTTCATCCTCGATTTGCTTTTCGGTATCAGCGATGGAGTTCAAGAGCTTGCTCTCCTCCGCTTTGAGACTTTCAATCTTGCTTTCCTTGGCCTTCTTCGCGTCGGACGTGAAGCACCAGTACCAATTGCCGCTTCCAATCTTCTCGACGCGTATGAGGTTTTCATCTTGAAGGGCTTGGAGGTACTCCTTGACCTGCATCTGATTGATGGCGGCGACCGAATGGAGACACTTTTCGAGTTCCTTGAGAGTGTAGACATTCATGGAGGTTTGAAAGAACTCCTGCAATGGGTTAGCATGTAGTTTGCGCGTGGATCAGGACCAGGGAGCAGTGCCAGAATCTTCGCGCTTTTCGCGGCTGGAGGAAGGTTCTTTGGAGCCTAAAAAACTAGTGAGTGAGAGCGTCAAGAAGTGATTGTTGGTCAAATTACCATTGCTTCCTCTTAAGAGTACGTGGGTGTCTCTTCCGTACTCGACGCGTTGTGCGTTGGCGCGCTGATTTAGATGGCAACGACGCGAATGTCGTTCTACTCGCGAGAGCTCGCGGTCATGTTAAATCTGCGGGCACCAAGTTCGCTACCTGGCGTACATTGGGTACCCCTTCCCACGGCCTGTAATGGCAATGACTTGACCCGACATGAGTGGTGTCTGGGAATATTATGAGATGATTCCTTTTGAGATTGAGAACTGCTTCTAGTTTTTTGTATCATTTGCTGATGGTAACTACTTATGCGCTATTCTTTGTATGAGCTGTTGGTTCTAAGCGAACGTATCAAAAGATTCATCTCCACTATCCATCAATCCTCTAAGCTCCCACCCAATATCAGAACATAAATCGCTTGGGGAGCCCCAAATTGAATTCTCACCCCGCAGAAAACCCCAAAATGACTTTCAAGCTAAGACGAAATCAAGCACAACCACGTCCCTAACCTTTCCAGAAGTCCTGGTGAAAATCGACAACAGGTTTGATACCTCTAGCATTTGCACATCAACAAGCGGCTCGCCATCGTACCCATCTCCAGTCCAAATCTTTTCAAACCTTGCGTATCCTTCACTTTTCTGGCTCTGCAGTACGCCCAAACTGGAGTCTGAATTCCCTGGCAAGACGAGGTATACATTACTCTCTCTATCGACACAAATCTTTGCCCTCGAGCCCGTCTCAGTTGTTTTCGAGGAGTGCTGTATCGTCTTCTTTGTCCATTTCCCTGTGAAGTCTCAGCACCATATTCGCAACTCCACAAGGACCTCTTTCATCTTCTTACCTGCAATATCACGATGGTACACCATCCAATGCTCCTCTTCACCAGACAACCCGGACTCAGCAGGCCGCGTCACTGACTCACGGTTGAGTGCCCAGAATCCGCCATCCCAATCAGCCACTTGGCCCTCTTGATTTAGTATCCCGCTTCCCATGGGTATATCAAAGACTCGAATACCATTTGCACTGGGCAAGATTGAGTTGCGTCCATTGAATATCTCATTTCCTTGTATAGATGCTAGTACCTCACCATTTGAAGCTTTCCAAGTCTTGCCCACGTCATCGGAATATGCATAGTTGAGATCATGGTTATTGCAAGGACCATTGGGTCCGGCTTGTTGTTTATGTGCATTTGGATCTGTGGACTCAAATGCTACGAAGTTACGGTAGCACCAGGAGATATGCACTCGATTAAGACGGTAGTCGAATCCGTTCACATAAGGGTTGTTCTTGATGCCTGTGAGGTATTGTCCGAGGTATGTATACTTGTGGGTTATGGATGAGTATCGATATAAGACGTCTGAACCCTCGCCTGCTCTGTTAAGGTTAGCTATACACCAATTTTGTAGGAAAATAAATTTCGCTTACTGGCCGATTCGATAGGTGAGAAGCAGATCCTCATCGACGTTCAGAAATCGTGGATAGCTCACTTCTTTGATCACTTCGCTAGACTCCAGACCTGGTAAGAAATCTTGGGTTTCAGTGAAGCAAGATATTGACCAGCTATCATCGCCATTCCCGTCTTTCAATTTCGTCACTCGATACCTCAGCCTATCTACGTCAATACAATCATCATTTAACTCGAAGAAGAGAGCTCTCACTGATCACAATGATGATCAAAAGCTAAATGAATGCTTCCATCCCCTCGACAAACCCCAACAGATATGGTATTATGTCCATCATCCGCAGTCTGCTCATAATCTCTAAAGGTCAACCTCTCCCACGTTCCTGCCCCTCCATCAATTTTTCGTCGAGAGAGATTCACAAAACAAACATTCCTTCCATCTTCTTCGATTTCTTCTGTGTAGTATACCGCATATTGCCATCCGTTAATCGTTGTTATCGCATTCTGCTGGAAACTATTGGCGTTTATTCGATAGGTTCTACTCCGTGGATCTTGGCCCAGAGTGGTTATCCTTGGTTCTTGGAGCATCTTCTCAAATAGTTATTGCCCCAAAGAGCGATACAAAATGTACAGTATGATGTACCTTCCCTCGCCTCGTCTCGAATGCTCCCGTATGTCGTCAATTCGATGTACAGTATCTCGCAGCTCCAAGGTCGCACTCTCGGCACTACTTCGTCGATACAAGACAGATCTTCCACCTATCCCCTTCTGCAGAAATGTGCATGCAAGTTCACCACCAAGAAATGAGGTGCATCATCTCCCGGATTGGCAGATCCTCCCCGCGTTCGATGCCGTGCACATGGACCCCGCATCTGGGGGGACCCTGGAATCCAGTTTCGCGAGGCGACTGCCCACTTTGCACCCCAACGACATTCTTGGTTTTGTGTCAAGCTTTGAGATATATTGAGTGTGGCGTTGGTTGGTTCTAGCTTTTATAGGGAGGTTGGTTGGTGTTATATCAGATGTGATGGTCAAGCCTGCCGGGGGTATTTGGGGATGTTTTGTAGTGGATTTGTAGGGGGTGAAGGGAGGGGTGTTTGTTGGTTGTTGGAGACCCCGCATGTGGATTTACCCGTGAAGTAACCTTTATACAGTACCGAGTTACATCTTATCTTCAAGAACTTCTTCATCAGTTTGCTCTTTTTGTTTTCTCTGTCTTGTCAGATAGAGATACAGGAATTCAAAATGATGTTCCTCAACAGCAAGAGCAGCAAGGTCGATAGAACGGCCCTCGCAGAAGCCTCGCATCTCAATAACAAAGTAGGACCATGGTGGAAGGACAGAGGTCTCCTTAAATTGAACTTTCTCATTTTCATCCCGATTATGAGTGAGTATGTTCAGGGCTACGATGCTAGTCTGATTAACAATGTTCAGCAACTGGCTGTTTGGCGGAAAGGTAGCTAACAGATTATTATCCCCTTCATTCGACTTCATACTCTCCATCACTCTTAGGATTGTATTTGGTTGACCATCACGTTAGAATTTCATAACCCAAAAGGCTCTCTCCTCGGTATCCTGAGCGCTAGTTATTGGGTTGGGAACGTCATTGGAGTAGGTTTTATCACACCACTTAGTGACAAATATGGCCGAAGGATGGCCATGTTCTTTGGTAGTCTGGTTTGTATCTTCGGTACGGCTTTGTGTACTGGGGCCGTGAATGCGGGCATGTTCATTGCGGGAAGGCTGTTGTTAGGAATTGGTGGTGTGGTTGTTGGTGCTATTGGACCTGTAAGTCAATCAGTCTAGGAATTGGAAGAGAGTGAATGAGGCTGATTGTGATAGGTCCTTGTTGCTGAGTTGGCTTATCCTAGTGAGTTTTGCCAGCAGCTGGAGATGTGAAGGTTGAAGTGGAGCAAGGCTAATGGCATTAGGTCAACGTGCTACTGCTACTGCTTTATCGAATACTCAGTATTCCATGGGTTTGTGTATCCTTCCGTAGGTGTGATGAAACGAAGCTAATTATTCTAGGTGCCATTGTTGCGGCATGGATTACTTTCGGTAAGAGGCAGCAATTGAGGCTTTGGTTAATGCTAACTAAATTCTAGGAAGCTTCCGACTCAATTCAACCTGGGCATGGCGTATTCCCTCAATCTTCCAAGCTCTTCCATCAGTTCTCCAAGCAATCGTAAGTTTCTTCACAATCCCCAGATCTTCAATCTCGAATCCACAACAACTTGTCCTCCTACCTATACAGTTCCCCAAAGCACATATACAGTACGATCCTCCAAACAAAGCAATGACTAATTCAAACCCTAGGGAATATTTCTCCTCCCCGAATCCCCCCGCTGGCTCGTCAGCAAAGGCCGCGAAGAAGCCGCTCTCCAAGTCCTAGCCCACTACCACGGAAACGGCGACCGCGAAGACGCAGTCGTCCAATTCGAGTACCAAGAAATCCTAGGAACCATCGAACTCGAAATGCAAGCCTCCAAAACCACCTGGGGAGATATCTGGAAGGGAGCGGGGAATAAGTGGCGGATTTTCATCATGATTTGGTTTGGGATTTGTAAACAGTGGAGTGGGAATGGGGTTGTTTCGTATTATTTACATACGGTGAGTTTGATTGAAGAGGGGGGAGGGAGAAGGGGGTTGTGCTAATGGGATTAGATGCTTAATGATGTGGGCATCACGACGACGCTTGATCAGACGTTGATTACTGCTACTTCGCAGATGTTTTCTTTCGCTTGTTCGGTGGGCTTCGCTTTCCTGCCTAATCGAGTCGGAAGAAGACCTCTACTGTAAGTCTCATCATTCCCCCTCGGGAACCAACAAGACTAAACTAACCTCTGAATCTAGTCTGTGGTCTATGGCAGGAATGTGGGTCGTCTTCACAATCATCACGGTCCTCACCGGCGAATTCACAAAAACACACTCCAAACCCGCCTCCTACACCGCAGTAGCATTCATCTACCTCTACTCGGGGGTCCACAACCTCGGCTGGACGGGCGCCATGATGCTCTACGTCGTGGAGATCCTACCCTACAGCATACGCGCGAAAGGCATCTCGCTTTTCTGGCTCATCACAGGCGTTGCAGGCGCATTCAATACCTACGTTAACCCGATTGGTCTGACTAGGTTTGGATACAAGTTCTATTACTTTTATGTGGTCTGGATTGCGGTGGAGTTTGCGGTCGTTTATTGGCTTTGTCCGGAGACTATGGGGACGAGTTTGGAGGATGTGGCGCTTATTATTGAAGGGGAGCAGGCGAAGGTGGGGATGGTTAAGGGGGTTCAGGAGGTGTTTGGCGAGAAGGAGGGGGTTAGGGAGGAGGTTGTGGAGCATGTTGAGAAGAGGGGTTGAGGAGTTGCGGGTTGACGAGATGGAGTTTTCTGCTTTTTTGTTTCATGCATATTTACTCATTGGATTGGGATATGGTACCTTGATGGGGGCTACAATCTCTTAATTGCAAATTTAGTTTCTAAGTTTTCATGTGGAGAAATGACCATGTCTTGGTTAGTCATGGTTGTCCTTGCTAGAGTTCGCCAAAAGCACTCGCTAAAAGTCCCGTTATTATCGCGTTCACTTCTTGGGGCCTTCTATTAAATGACTCGCTATAACGAAATATCCTGCAGCCTCTGCCACTTCTAACTCATTCGCTACTTTCAATAAATAACAAAACTACCGAATTGAAGAACAGAAAATTACTCTTCTCGGTTATATCAATTGCAATACCATTATCATACTTTCTGCAATAGAACAAAGCGGAAGATCTCGAATATGCAGCATAACCGAATATCTTTGGTAATGATCCATGCATTAAAGATATCCGGCATAAAGTTACCATGAGGTGTAAGGATACATTGGAGCTCCCTTTACGACAAGCTAAGAATGTTTGCCGCAAAGTCGACTGTTTTCTGATTTCATCTTGCATTTCCCCCATACTCATGAGATCACATCGGCTCCAATATTTTCAATCTTGTCCATGGTTACGGGGGCAAATAATCAACAGGCGAACGTCCAGCCCTCAGAAACCAAACACCAGCAGTCTGGAAAGACAAAATTCTCCAACTTCATCCTCTTCGCTGCAATCGTACTCGAAAAGCTTGGATCATCCTGCGACTATTGCTACCACAATCACTTTACATCAAAAGGGTTAATTACTACAAACCCCTGGAGCCGTCTTACCAATTGCCTCTTGAGATGTACAAAAGCAATGGGCAAAAGTTGTACAATAGTATATCTAACATATGGACAAGTCACCATGTTAACGGGACGTTCTATAGTACAGAGAACACATAATTTCATGTCTTATATTCTCATCCTTAAGGCCCCTCTCTGGATCTCGGCTGCGACGCCATGTCCAGCCAAAGCCCACCTCTCCGCAACTGTTTGTTCATCAACTCTCTGTCTTAATACACCACTCGCAGCCCAATACTCCATCAGACCCCTTGATTCCTTCTTCGTTAAACCACCAATCATCATCGCCGAGGCATTTTGAAGAGCCTTGGTGGCTCTCTCGTCATACTTCTTCTCGAATGGATCTTTTTGAGTGATCTCTTGCTTAGCCTGTCTCTGTAAAGCTTGGTATATGGCCAAGTCCATGGAGAGTGAAATGGGGTTGTGACTTCTTGATGTTGAGCCAATGATCGCTCCACCGTTAGCTAGTTTGGATGTGCCGGAAATGTGATCCGCAAAGTGCTTTACGAGTGCGAGATTGTGGCAGTGGATAAACTTGTTATCCGTATCTCGGTATTCGCTCATTCCCATAATATAACTCATTCCATCCAAAGTCAAGAGGACAGGAGGTCGTCCTGGAAGATTTAATTCTGTCCAGAAAGCTTGAAAGAACGACCATGCAATGTCGGGGTCGCGTGAACCTAATTCGCAGAATCGGGCAAGTGTAATGTCTTTTTCTATTGGAACAGGAAGGTTGTGTGTATTTTTCATCTTGAGAGTCTTTAGAATCTCATTGTTGGCTTTTCCAATTTTGGCCAGCCATTCTGCTGTATAGGTTGGTTGAGCCCATAAATCGGATCCCGGAATCGGAGCATAGTCGTTGACTCCGTTGGATAATTCTTGGGCTGCAATGAAATCAGTACATTATTCAATTAAGCGTGTCGTTGTAGACACCTACCCTCAGGAATATGCAGCACAATCCAGCTTTTGGCAAATGCAGATGCTTGTGCTTGCAAAAGCATCATGCTCTTGCCCGTGCCCTTGGCCCCGTCAAGCATCAGCGTAAGTGTAGATTTTTCCTTCTGCGCAGCAAGTAAAGCTCTTGTCAAATCAGCTGTCTCTTTTCTAATAAGCGTACCCGGCCTGCGAAATAATCCCCAGCCTTGAGTTGTTTTGAAGGCCTCGATCGCTCGCAAAGAATCCACGGTTGCGCCTGGCAATCCTACCACCTTTCCTACCAGCCCAGATCCAGCTTCCCCTTCTGCAGTATCCTTCGCAATGGCGTCAACTATTTCCGGGCTTAAATCCTCCATACCAGCTACCTCGAGCGCATTTGTATTGCTCAGTACGATTCGTTTTCTTAGCGCCTTTCTTTCTCCGGTGGCAGGCGGTTTTCTGGACTCTTTTGGTCGAGGCTTTTTGTTGATTTTTAGATTGGTCTTAACTCCTTTCGTTGTAGAGGCTGCCTTTCTAGTGGGAGCTGGCAAGGCAAGATTCGTAGAGGTGGAGGAGAACGGGGCAGATGCGGCGACACGAGCTACACGCGAGCTCAATTGGATTACCGCAATGCTGGGCCTCGACAGACATTTCCAGCAATTGATTGATGCCGCCATATTTATGCGTACAGAGTGCTGACTGAGCACGCTGGTGTTGAGCTTGTGAACGATATTCACGCCCGCGATTGTGTCAAGGTTGTCAAGAAATTGTATGGGTCTCGGGGACTCATTGATGCGGTTCCGGCGCAAAGCTAAGGCGTAAAAGCGGCCGCTCAAAAA
Organism: Hymenoscyphus albidus; assembly: GCA_911693285.1. NCBI lineage: Eukaryota > Fungi > Ascomycota > Leotiomycetes > Helotiales > Helotiaceae > Hymenoscyphus > Hymenoscyphus albidus. The sequence goes on from CAJVRM010000695.1 coordinate 117,842, forward strand.
GTTCTTGATTCTCCCCTCCACATTAATTAATCCACGCAGCATCCACATAATTCTCATCTCCCAACATTGCGATTGATCAGCATCAACCATGGAAGATACTACTATGAATGACGACGTCGGTACGAAGAAGCCGCTTCCTATTACCGTAAACAAACCAACACCATATACCTTTGACCTTGGTCTTCTTCTCGCCTCAGACCCAAATCCTCTGGTCTTGACCGGTCGCGAAAACCTTGAAGATGATCTCGCAGCCACGGCGCGAGATGGCGCACAAGCTCTATTGAACCAGCTGTTAACGACTTGCCCAATTCAAAGTACGCCAGCGGGCGTCTTACTTTCCCTTCCTGCGATTGAGACTTCATTACCTCGCGAAAAGGTTTGTATTCCTCCAACCCATACCCAAATTGATTCAATTCAACTAACGTTTCCCCAGCCACTGCCACCACCAAAAGCGCAAACTACTTGGGAGAAGTTTGCTGCTAAGAAAGGCATCAAGCCCAAGACCGCCGAGGAAAAGAAGAAGCTGGTCTACGATGATGCTACTGGGGAGTGGGTTCCAAAATGGGGATACAAGGGAAAGAACAAGCAGGGAGAGCAAGATTGGATTGTTGAGGTTGACGAGAAGAAGGAGCGCGAGAGGAAAGAAGGTACTGAGAGACAGGGAGACGGACGAAGGGAGCGAAAAGAGAGGGTTAAGCGGAACGAGCGAATGCAGAGAGCAAATGAGAGAAAGGGCAGAAAGAATGGACAGTAATTATTGTACACCAGGTGTGGATATGTGTGCATACGGCTTTCTAATGATCATGGGAGAGTTTGGAGTTTTGGGGGCTGTCTATGGCGTTCTGGTTGGCAGTAAAATTGGGTTGGAGGTACACAAAAGTGATTGGAATGGAAGGTACTTGATGTCTAACTTATTACTTGTACAAGTTTCAAGTTCGGGTTGGGGTCGCTAGGGGGCACAGAATTTGTACATGATTAGAGTAAACCAACTCTGTTATAAGACGGCCGATTGTTACTATCATTTCAAAGGATTCAAGGAACCTAGACTTTTTACGATTTCAATCTTTGGTTTGTATATCTCTGGTAAGATGTGCCGTGGTTAATATATATACGCTTAATATATTTCCCATAGAAGTCTAATTTAAGCTTAGCTAAAACGATCCCAAATAGGGTTTCCATTGCAAAGTACAATTAGAACTTTACTATAATTTACTATAGCTGGTTAAGTTGCCTTGATAAAATTCTTCACAAAGTCAAGTACTTATCTAGTACTCGAGAAGTCTTGTTTCTTTAAAGATAACCTTGTTTCCCAGCTAACTTTTCCTGTAGAAATTAGACACGCCACTCACTTACAATATACTCGGTCATAAAATCCACTTTCCAAATACCCATTCTTGTATTTTCATCTTCTCACTTCCCAAAAGAAACGGTATAACACTGTACAATATTACTTCGTACAACGACATAAATAAGCCCAAAAAATAGTTGTTCACACCTCTCACTCTAGGAAATAGGATTCAACTTACTGGTCATTTTAAGTTGAGCTTATCAATATCCATCGCATCCACATAATACCTACAAGCCTCCCCAATCCCATCTCAGTCCAACAAATATCGATGGAGTCCACAAAGTTGATGAAAACAGTTTCCTCCTCTCCCACTGAAGCATCCTTACCTCCCAGAGGGTGGCTTCTCCCTTTTTTACTTTTTCTCTTTTTTTCTTTTTTTCTTTTTTTCTTTTTTTCTTTTGCTCGCTGGCGGAGATAAGATACTTCACAAATACAAAATCCTTTTGTATTTCAGTACACACACAGAGGGTTATGTTTGTCCTTGTCACGACTCCCAAGGAGCGTTGCCGACCAGCGAACCTGTTATCTGATGTTAGTCTTGTGGATCTTGCAGGGGTTGTGTTTGTGAGAGGTGTGAACTTTTTCTTTGTTTTGTGGAATTTCTTGTTATTTTTGGTTTTGTGGTTAAGGGAGGTGGGGTGTTTAATAGTGGTGAGGCTATAAGGAGAGGGACAGGACGGATTAGATGGTCGACTAATTAGCGAAGCGATGTTTAGCCTTGAGCTTGTTGTGGCAGTACTAGAGTAATAGGTATAGTTGTAAGGTTAGCTAACGAATTTACTACTTGAATTGGAAGAGATATTATTACAGGTGGTCGTTAATATTAACGTTATAGAATGCTGCCCCACTGAAGTGAAATAAGCGAGAATTGAAGTTGTCAGAGGTGAGGTAGCAAACACAAAGAGCACAGACTTGCTTATTCTTCTAGGACTTCCAAAAACAACTCTCTGGGACTAATTCAATTCACAGCCTCCCTCTCTGTTACTGTAACTCACATATCATGCTGCAACCAAAGCCCCACATTCCCACTCACCCAAGGTTTCGTAGGATCAACAATACACCACTCAAACCTCCTCAAAAGCTCAAAGAAAATCTTATTCAACTCCATCCACGAAATATTCCGTCCCAAACACTGATACTTCCCATATCCAAAAATCAACTCAATCGTCTTCTTCATATTAGCCAGTTTCTCCCCATCACTTTCTAGCCATCTCTCAGGCCTGAAAGCATCTGCATCCTCGCCGAAGACATCGGGATTGCGATGAACACCCCATGCGCAGTAGCCTATTTGGGTACCACCAGGAATGAAAATTACATTTATGGTATCCCCTTTAGGAGGTGTTACCTTGGGAAAGAGACCCGTGACGGGTGGCCAAATTCTGAGACCTTCGCGGATGACGGCTTGAAGGTATGGGAGTGTTTCTGAGCTTTTGTTGGAGATGATTTGATCTTTTGGGAGGTTGGTTTCTTTGACAAAGTTGTCGATGTCAGATTGTAAACGTTTGTAGACGCGAGGATTCGTCATGATGAATAACATAGTCGCTCGAATTGCTGTTGCGGTTGTGTCTGCGCCAGCAAGACTGTGCAAATATTAGCTATTAAGCCGAAAGTCAAAGGTAAGTGGCGATCTCGTGAGCTCACATTTGAGCAAGACTCTCGGTAACAGCATTATCTTCTTTCATTCCGTTTCTTATAAAGGAGCCCATCATATCCTTACGAGTCCCCGTAGGATCCTCAGCAAATCGTTTCCTGGAAACTTCCTCCGCGACTAGAAGTATACGATGAGACTCATTCATTTATCTGGAGAGTGTTTACGAACCTCGTATAAGTCTCCCAGGACCAGCCAAATCCTTAGACGACGGGAAAAGCAAGTTCCCGATAATCGGAGTGTTGATGAAAGCGCTGATAGTTGGGACAGAGCACATCATAATCACGATTCTCATGGTATCTTCCGTAGACGTGATATATGAATGGACATCTTGATCTGAAGTCAGATCACCGAACGGTTCATCAAACCCCAAGTCAGTAATGACATCTATAGAGAAGAATGGAGCCTTCCTCGCCAAATCCATGGGTTTCGATTCTTTCTCGGTGGAGATGTATTTTGTTGCAATCAATTTGACGAGATTGGAAATATGATGATTGATCCTGGCTTCGACGCCAGGGTTTTCTTTTCCTGAATACTAGATTTTGGTAAGTTGTTATGCCTACATTTGGGAAAGTGAACCTACGCCTTTTGCCATCTGGTTCCGTCGTCGAGTGTGCTCCGTTTCATCGATAGTAGATAAGATATTGTCGTGACCTGGTTGGATCCGAATACCCAAATACCAGTCACTCTTCGTGTATGGTGACCGAGCACGGTTCATGAGATGGATAACATCAGCATCGCTCGTAAGAAGCATATTAGGCCCAATCCTCGCCAGCGAACCTGTTGAGAAAACGATCAGGCCAAATTCCTTTTAGTCAAAGAAAATGCCAACTTACCGTATTTCTTGGTAACGTCGTAGAGTTGTTGGTGAGTGTTCAAGTTATAGACAGCTCTCACAATCCAAAGGTTCGACCATGCTGCAAGCGTAGGGCCTTTGATATGGGATAACCTCCGATACGCTCGATAGCTACGGACCCCATAGGTGCCACTTCCAAATCCAAATAGGAAAACGAACAAGTTCCTCCAAGTGAAAAGACTGAGAAGAAACTGAAAAGCCGCCATTTTTCTGATTGTGATGTAGTTTGGAACTTATCTTCACCTATGTACTCTACGGATCGAAAGTTATTTAACCTCCCATCGCAGCTCCGCGGAAGCGTAATTAAACGGGGTGGAACTCCACAATCAGAATGTTCACAATAAGTGGAACGACCACTAATAATCTTACATATAGTGGATTTACACATCAGTGTACAGTAATAGGCCAGGTTGATGCTACCCTATGCTGCATTGCTTACGTCCATGTATTAGCCTAATGATGAATGGCCAGTCATAGGATAATTTCTACAATTGCATAAGCGTGTGACGTGATACATTTAAGACCCTCGAGACTAAGTGGAGAAACCCTTGGTCGCCCTTCTGGAGATACTGACGAAAGAATACTATACGGCCGAGACTAGGGCAATGGAACCAACCTGGGAGATCTGTCGTATCCCCTGGTTTAATAGATTTTAAGATTGACCAGGGCTTGCTAAAAGAGTCACAATCGAAGTATTACTGTTGCGATATATCTCACGCTCTTCAATCATGTGTAGTATTGGTCCACCTTATGCGAGTATCTTAAGTGCTCGCACGCTTACGTTCCTTTAGTTAGAATCACAATTGACTATTACTCGATGCACTGCACTTGTTTACTTTCATTTATTTGGTATATCGAGATACCGCTTAGACAAAAAATTGCATTGTTAAACAGCATGTGGAAGTAAATGCAAATCCGGTATCACTTTGCTGTTAACTTATGTAACATAGCTCTAGTAAGCTTCAAATAGAACTTTTCCGTCAACCCACTTTCTGGAAAGACATCAAATAGAGGCCCTGTCTCCTGCTTAGAAGGCAGAATATCAGCCCAGTGCCGCATACAAAACTCGTCGTTCGTATTCCACCGATGCATCAATACTCTCCCAATAATCATTTTCCGATCTCTTAAGAACAGGCCGACACGACTGCCAGGAAATCCAATTATGCAATCACCCGTTTTCGCAGAAGATGGAGCAAAGCCAGTATTTACAATGCTCCCGTCCCGACTGATTTCAAAATATCGAGTTCTCAGGGTGTTCCGAGGGATGAAATTGTCGTCCGAAGTTGTCGTGGGCTCGACGGATTTTGAGATTGATAAACTAAATCTGTGAGGATCTGCGTTGTTTTGGATCAAGGTATGGTTCGCTACCACTGATGGTTGAGGAACCGTTCCTCTATTAGAGGTACGAACGACAGTTGGGCTATGTATGGGGATGTTGGTAATTGTGCCTATGTTCTCAGCCGCACACCAGAGTGTTCGCTGTGGTTCTGGATCCTCAAATGGAGCCATGGCAGCTGTCTCAAGTTCTAGTTCCTGACCTAGCATTTGCTGAAGAGTCTCGAAGAGAGACATCCAGCCGATTTTATCGAATAAATCATCCGTAGAGTTTCCGCAGGAAGGCACATATAAATCGATAACCTCGCGGTAAACCTTGGTGATGGACTTCGAGTAATCGATACTTATTATTTTCTTGATGTCATAATCAGTCGCGAGTCCTAGAAGAGCAAACACTTTGTCTCTTGGATTGGTGCTTAAAGAATGCCTGCAGACAGATAACCAGTGTCGTAGTTCAGTGCCTTGAGCTTGTCCGTTTCCATTTCGCTCTCGCAAATAGCTCATTTCAATTGGCATGCTGTGAGCCATCATTTACCTCAAGCCAGGTAGCATTCTCCGAATTGATTCCCTCTTGTTCCCTGAATATGCTTTTGAGAGCCAAACCCATGAGTAGGCACCCGTCATACTTCGCAAGGCCTTTGGGTTGATGAGTTGTCCCCACGAGATCGCTTTGTTGCCGCACAAAATTTCGAGCTCTCTGCCCCTCTGAATCTCTTGCACTATCCAGATCCGATTCCAATACGGACGCTGCAACCACAGCGAAAGTGCATCCTTCTTCTCTTCATGGCTAAGTCTGTGCATCAATTGCGGGTCATGATTTTCGCCCAGAATATCCATTATAATGTCACTGTCGTCTTTCGCAACCCCAAGCCAGATGATTACACTCTCAGCGGAACCGTAGATTCGGCCCATCATACTGACTTGCTCATTCCTTTCGAGGAGGTCTTCCTGATTGATACACAACGCATCAATCCATATCCAATATGGAGTACCGTATTTAGTCTTTCCACGCTGTCCCGAATGAAGCTCCAACATTGCACAGAAAAGGTTCTTTCGAATGATATGGGGCATTCCATTGATCCATATTCTAGGATCTTTATCTGAAGGAATGCCCCATTCGTAAGATAAAGCCCGATATCTGGGGGCTGTATCATCCAGCGAAAAATGAGCAAGCTCACAATTCAACCGCTCGGCCCTAGGATCGACCTGCTCTTCCCGGGGAAATGCAATGAGACGAAAATGAGACTGAATTTTCAAGGGGCTGTATTGATACTTGTAGGTCTCTTTGGAATTTGATGAAATTTGCGGCGAAATAGCCACAGGCTGCGATTCAGCATCAGGAGGATCTTGACGAGAAATGTCAGCGTCCATAGCGTCCATAAATCCTTCGAATTCCTCTACAATTTCGTAGTCTTGATAAATCTTTGGGTGGAATCCTTGGAGCGGAATCTGTGAATAGACGTTTTCTGTTGGCTGGGAGCGCAAGGCACAATCCAGCCATACATACACAGTACAGCACTGTAAGAATCACCTGCATGAGCCCAGGTTCCGCAAGTCACACCCTCGGCCAAGGTATGCTTACCTAGAAAATTCACAACTTGAAAAACAAACAAGGCGAACTCAAAGGCGCTTCTAAATTATATAAGTCGCTCACTGAATTACTGTAACGATAAATACTACTCCTTTAACCTCAATACCTGAGATAAAATATCTAACTTGAAATCCAGAAACCCCAAATACCCACATTAATTACTTGAGTAAACCGTCAAAACTCTTCTCCATCTCGCAAGGAATAAAAGAAATGGTCACATAGCCAGTTCGCAATCCTCGCCAGAATCGCCGAATTCGACCGTTTTTTTATTCTGCGTCTCATCTGAATCAATATTGTTCGCTGATCGGAATGAAAAGCGCCTAGCAACAAGGGGCTCGTCCTTCAGAGCTTCCTGGTACTGGTATTCGAAAAGCTATCCTCCATCCCAAGTCATATATTGATTTGGAAGTGTAAGAACCATTTGAACGGCAGCTATTGATACTTCAAAAATTACTTGGTTTGCAGGTTTGTAGAGATGAGGTTTTGGGGCTGTATCGAAATTGTATTTCCATACAACCTTTACATGTAATTCGAACTACATATCACTGAAGAGTGGCTTAGAGAGGCATGAACACGACACCAAAGTGAGGTGGCTTGAAGGGATTCTGTGGCAATGAGCTGAGTTCAACGATGAATCAAATGCACGATATTCCTAAGCAAGATTTCGCTAAGCCTGTGCTCGAGGTGTAAACCTAGACTGAGATTGACAAACTGACATAGATTTACAATGGAGTTCTTCCCGAAGTCCAACTCACAAGTCTTCATAAGCCTTCAAAACACCACCATCATGAACAGTGTTCTCCCAGATATCCCGAAAAGCCTCGCGATCTGCCATTATTCCTTCAACCCTTTTCTTTGTCCCCTCTGCCACCTCTCGGCTGAGGAGTAATCGTAAATGCTCCAGTTTTCCTTCACCCCTTCCCGTTCCTGTCACTACCTCCAGTATGGCTGCAGCCCCCTTTTCAACATCATGAGGAGCTTTGAAGTTCTTGCCCTCTGGCGAATCAGGATGAAACTTCGCCATCCATTGTCCGACATCTGTCCCCTCGTACGCCTTCGATCTCTTTTCTGTGAGAGTCACGGAATTCATCATTCTTGTCGTAAATGCACCCGGCTGAACGATCAGAATCCGTATTCCGAAACAAGATACTTCTTTCGCCAGACCCTGAGATAATCCCTCGAGCGCGAATTTTGATGCTCCGTGTAATCCCATCGATAGACGTGGGTCTATTCCCGAGCCCGAGGAGATATTGACGATTGTCCCGGATTTTTGGGAGCGCGTCTACGGGAGGATGATTTGAATCAAATTGAGAGGTCCGAAGACGTTGGTTGCCATGATGTTCTGGCATTCTTGCTCGCTAGAAGTCTCTTTTAGTTGCGGTTTATATGATTGTTGGGGTTGGAACTTACTGACATCCTCTAAAGCCCCAAGTATTCCAATACCGGCACAGTTGATCAGAACGTCGATTCTGCCGAACTGTCTCACGCCTTCTTCGACAATCTTTTGTAGTTTTTCTTTTGGGGAAGTGACGTCAAGCTGGAGATAAATTCCACCCAACTCCTCTACCTCTTCCACCGGCTTTGGTACTCCTGATGGAGTTCTAGAGGTAGCAATTACTTTGTGTCCAGCTCTAAGAGCATGAAGTGTCAAAGATTTTCCAAAGCCAGAGGAACTGCCTGTTATGAGCCAGACGAGAGACTTGGTTGCTGACATTTTGGCGTTGCTTCTGCGTCGAAAAGCAAGCTAATCATGTGGTAAATGGGATATGAAATGTTAGTTGGAGTATGGAGATTATCTAGCTCGGTAATTTATATGTAGAGTGATGATATTTTGAGAAGGAGTTTGGCAATAAAGCGGAAGTGGTTGCAAGAAAAACGGAATTAAGGCAGGTGTACTCCGAGGTTCGGTTGTGTGCTTCCTGTGAGTTCATGGATATACAACTAAATATCTCACTCCATATTACCGGTATTTATCTCACGATCATACTGTTATCAAGGCTAGTCGCTTGGCTGATAAGTTGAACAAGCAAAAGGCGAATAGCTCAAAGTTACGTAGCCCTGGACACGGATGCGTCACGTGACCATCACCCTTTTCCCAAAACGGTCCCGAAGCGAGAGCTTGTGTATTTTCTGTGATAATCATTTTAGAATACATACCAATATATTCACAGAAAAAAAAACAAATGCTAGAAAATATGGAATCGTACATGGCGTCGGTAGCTCTAAGGGTTCATTTTCGAAGACGGACCTGCCACCTCGAAAGAACAGCTCCCAATTCTACAGCAACAGGCGCTCAGAAGAAGAAGGTATCACAGGCCATTCTTCTCATCATCAGCTGATATTTCCTGTTCAAAGAATCAGATTTAAGCGCCCCGTTGAAGAAACAACTTGAGATACGGTGCAGCGCCACTGTACAAATAAAACGCCTCCAATAATTTCCCAAACAAAGAAGGCTAGACCTATCAGTCCAGTTCTAAACACCGAGATACTGTCAAAGCCCCAAGTTCTCGAGCCACGAGCCCGGTTTCAGAGGAGACCTGCTCTCTTTGTTTCATAACACCACAATTCCACCACAAACTGAAACCCCTCACCAGCTCCAAAATATAATACATTCACGAAATAGTTATCAGACTCATCAACTTTCTTGCCACCAAAAACATCACATAACAATGGATTCATCGTCAACTTCGCTACCAACCTCTCCCGAGACCCAACCCCTTACAAAATCCCCGTCCAGAAACCTCAAACCTCCAAAGAAATCAGTATCCTGGAACCCCAGCCAGTCCTCGCCATCCCAAAAAAGACAATTGACACCTTCCTCACCACCACTAATTCAAATCCTCGACTCAAAATGACAATCTATACAAAACAAGATCACCAGTGCTACCAACAACGAACCTCTAACTCCCCCAACAACCCCAAAACTCCCTCTTGCTCCTCACTTAGAAGAGATAAATTCAAAAGATTCCACCTTCCCCTTCATATGTCCTCGAGTTCGCCAGCATCAACACCTCCATCCACACCCACAACACCCAACTCAAGTCAGAAGCGAGAACATTTCCCCTTAATTCGCAGCATAGCCCGTGGTGAAAAACCAATATACCACAAGATCCAAGCTACTGTAGAAAAACGACGTGTACACAGGACAACTACCGCGAAAGAGCGGAGTCCGTTAGAGGATGAAGAGCAGCGTACCAATAAGGAGTTATGGGAGGGCTTGGAGGAGGATGCTAGGTTGATGCCTAGAAGCGAGTTGGAAGAGGATGAGGCAGCAATGAGTGATTCGGGGATGGATCTAAGAACAAGAGGAATGGAAAGGGGGAGGAATTTTGTGAGGAGGAATATCGGGACTTCTGCTTTGACTCATGGTGAGAGGGAGGTAACAGGCTCAGACTTTGAGAGCGGCAGGAGGTTTCCCCTTACTGGGAAAGTACCGTATGGACCTTCGGTAACGGGGAGACATTCGCGTAAACCTCCACTGTTGCATCGTCAGAGGTCGAACTCTGCTGGGGATTTACCTAGAGGTCGGACGAGTATCAGACTTCTTATCGCTGATGATGAAGAGCCACTTGTCACTATGTCTCCAACCCAGTTCTCGCCCAGGACTCCTACTTCTTCATCGAGAAAAGCGGTTTCTATGAGTTGGCCTGAGGTGAGAAAATCATCGCCGGAGAATTCTCAGACTTTACCTCAGAATAAGCCGAACAAGTTGTCGCCACAGATGTTGGCAGATATAGTCTTGAGAGAATCACGATCACCGGCTCCTGCCTCGTCACCTTCTTCGCTACAAACACAAAGACAGTCCGACTAAAGCCTTTACCGAGACCGATTCGTTTCCAGAATTTCATAACAAGGACAATCCCTCGCATGAAGGAAGTTCCTCCGAAAAGCCAAACCCGTTTGAGAGAGTGAAAGCAGCAAGATCAGAGAGCATATACTCACGAAAACGAGGACGACCAGCTTTAAGTCCCCGTTCAAGCAGTTTCCTAAAACCAAAAGTAAACGTAAGATGACACATCCTTCAACGCTCAGAGTACACAACTTACAAAATAACAGGCAGAAGATGAACCATTCTGTATCAAGGGAAAGGTAAGTTAGAAAGTTTCTATAATAGTCATAGAACAAGCCTAACAAGCTCAAGACCCTAGCACAAACCAACCACATAACCGATTTCCTCGCCTCACTAGACTCCTTCATCCAATGGGAAAAACGCGAATGCACCGGTCTCCTCTCTTCCGGCTCCGGCTCTTCGTTCCTCTTCAACTTAGCCTTCGCCTCCTCAGTCGTCGACGACAATCCTCTCTCCTTCTCTTCCAATGACACCACCAAGTCCTCCGAACAAGAAGGGTTCCCCTGGCGCGGAATCGCAAAAGATGAATTCAAGGGTCTATACAACGCCACAAAGACATTCATAAGACTCTCCGTCTTAGACGAAGGGAGGGAATTTACCATCTCTGAGGTAGGGAGCTTGCAGAAAGAGCTATTGGGGTGTTTGGATGAGGTTTGTGATCCTGGGATGGTGGATCAGATGCCGAGGAATGAGCTGCATTTGCTAGTTCCGCGAATTCTGGATGTTTTTGCGAGAGAGACCGAGAGGAAGAGGGAGGAGGAGGAGGAAGGGTTGAGGGAAGTGTGTTCGAGTACGGCGCCTGTCCGGAATGGGGGGAAGACTGAGACATTCAAGACTATCGTGAAGCCGGAGTGGCTATTACTTGGGGTGGTGATTCTTGTACCTCTTCTTCTTGAATATTTCTTATCTTTCAAAAAGTTGGAGGGCTTTGCTGTGTTAAATAGTTGATTGGCGGAAAAGTTTGAATATATATCGCTATAAAACAAAAATGATAATGATTGCCAGACTCATGTTTGGTCGCATTTTTCTTTGGTAATTTCAATTCGGTAATTGTGTATACCATGCTGCGATTCCACTTGACTTGCAGGTAGATACCCGACCGCTCCACGAGCTTTTACTGTCGTATGGATGGACAGGCCAATGTTGTGCTTGATGCCCCGAAGGAAACTCGCATAGTCCTGAGACCTTTCGAAATCCTCCTCAGAAATGGATCGACTTGTTCTAGCTGGTATTGATCCTAGAACTCTCAACTGAAAATTAACCAATCTTTTAATACCAATCTTTGAATTTCTCCCCCCCCCGCCAGGACTTGATATCGGAGGGACTGACCATATTTCTATCAATCATTGCTTGCGCTCGCATGATAAAATATCAAGGGAAGCTTTGAAGGCATTCTCGCCACAGGCAGAATGATTGTTCTTGATAAGTAGCTAACTTCTCTGTGGAAAACTCGGAAACTACCTTTTTTGCTTTTCTCTTCTCGACAATCCGGTACAGTAGTTGATGTGGACAATTAGATGGTTTGTCCTAGAAGTTGGAAAAAAGTACCAAAGACCACTCTAATGGCCTTTCGTGAAGCAGTGGTGACGAGATAATTAGGGAAAAAATCTGAAGATATTAATATTTCAAATCCGAAGTCGTTGGAAAAGTGATAAAAGGACAATGACCATGATCATGAGAGTTGCAAGGATGTTCCACGGCCACTTTACGCGAGCACCTGTGCACGCGCGCATATGGCGTCTCGATCGCGTCCCCTGCGCTCCTACACATTTTCAACACCAAACTACCCAACTGGTACAAGACATTGCAAAGTCAGTACCAGTATCCCCGAAACCGAAAATGGGTAAACCAAAGGCCACCCCCACCAAACAAGCGTCGATCGCCAGTTTCTTCACCAAAAAAACAGTCAATGGCTTATCGCAGCCTTCACAAGCACCAGCTCCACCACGAGAGCCCAGCCCAGCCGAGAATATATACGATGCCGATAGCGATATTGAACCAGAATCAGCTCTGCAATCAATAACGAACGGCGCATCAAAACGACCGCAGGCAGACGAAACAGAAGAAAGACCAAGCAAACGATCGAAAGGCGACGAGGAAGGAAGTACTAGTTCTTTCTTCCCGAACACGAATGCTCGTAAATCTACATCTTCGAAGCCTAAGCCTTCGCAGAGAACGGAAAAATATCTGTACACTGGTTCGAGCCAATCTGCGGGTGGTGAAGCAAGACCGGAGGAGGAAGTGGACGATGACGCAACCAAGGCAAGGAAGGAGGAACTGCACAGGCAGTTTGTTAAGAAGTTAGGACATCCTGATAGTATCGCGCGAATTAAACGGAGGAATTTTGAGATCAGCGTCGAAACGGAGGCCTTGGGAAAGGAAGATGGAGACGAAGATGAAGAAGAAGCACCAGCTCCTAAAACTAAGAAGAAGGGGGCGAAGACCGGAAAATTGACTCCTCTCGAGTTGCAGGTTCTAGAAATCAAGAGGAAACATATGGATACACTCTTGATCGTGGAGGTCGGATATAAATTCAAATTCTTCGGAGAGGATGCAAGAACTGCGGCGAAGGATTTGAGTATTGTATGTATACCAGGAAAATTTAGATATGATGAGCGTAGGTTGGCCACACGATTTGTACCCCAGTGACGCCTCGCTGATAAATTTGTAGACCCCTCAGAAGCCCATCTCGATCGCTTTGCTTCAGCCAGTATCCCCACACATCGATTGCCAGTACATGCGAAAAGACTCGTTGCAGCGGGCCATAAAATTGGAGTTGTAAGGCAAATCGAGACTGCAGCTCTGAAAAAAGCCGGAGATAACAGAAACGCCCCTTTTGTACGAAAGCTTACAAACGTCTGGACGAAAGGAACTTACATCGATGACGTTGAAGGACTTGATCAATCAGTAGGTGCTTCGTCAGGTGGTGCCGCCGCAACCGGATATTTGCTTTGTATTACAGAATCGAAAGCCAAAGGATGGGGGACTGATGAGAAGGTGGATGTCGGAATATTGGCAGTCCAACCGGCAACCGGAGACATCATTTATGATACATTCGAGGACGGATTCATGAGGAATGAAATTGAGACAAGATTACTTCATATTGCACCATGCGAGTTTCTGATCGTCGGAGATCTCACAAAAGCCTCGGACAAGCTCGTAAGACACCTTACTGGTTCCAGTTCAAATGTTTTCGGTGACAAAGTACGTGTTGAGCATATGGAAAAGAAGAAGACTATGGCAGCGGAGGCCTATTCACATGTTACCCAATTCTACGCAGACAAACTGAAAAGCAGCCAGAGCTCTGGTAATGATAGGGAACAGACCCTGCTGGAAAAGGTCTTGAAGCTCCCTGAAGAAGTCACAATTTGCCTATCGGCTATGATCACCCACATGACCGAATACGGCCTGGAGCATGTGTTCGACCTGACAAAGTACTTTCAGTCATTCAGCGCTCGATCACATATGGTTTTGAATGGCAACACTCTCAGCAGTCTCGAAATCTATCACAATCAGACGGACAATACTCAAAAAGGTAGCTTATTCTGGACGATAGACAAAACTTACACACGGTTCGGCCAAAGACTCCTTCGAAAATGGGTTGGTCGCCCTCTCCTCGACAAAGAGAGACTTGAAGAACGTGTCTCCGCAGTAGAAGAGCTAAAAGACGGGGACCAAACCCCTAAAGTCGACAAAATCCGTTCCCTACTACGAGGAACGAAATCCGACCTCGAAAGAAGTCTAATCAGAATCTACTACGGAAAATGCACCCGCCCCGAACTCCTGACGACCCTCCAAACCCTCCAAAAAATCTCCAATGAATACATACAAGTCAAAACCCCCTCAGACGCAGGTTTCAAGTCTCCTCTCCTAAACGAAGCAATCGCCTCCCTCCCAACCATCAACGAAACCGTAATATCCATCCTCGACAAACTCAACGCAGAAGCCGCCCGCACCGACGACAAATACGCCTTCTTCCGCGAAGAACATGAGACGGAAGAAATCGGCGACCACAAAATGGGCATCGCAGCCGTCGAGCAAGAGCTCTCATCCCACCTCCTCGTCGCCGCCGAGAAACTCAAGAAGAAATCCGTCGTCTACGTCTCGGTGTCGGGAATCGAGTACCTCATCGAAGTCCCCAACACAGACCTAAAACTTGTGCCTGCCTCCTGGGCAAAAATCTCAGGAACAAAGAAGGTCTCCCGTTTTCACACCCCAGAAGTCATCCGCATGCTACGCGAACGAGATCAACACAAGGAATCCCTCTCGGCCGCTTGTGACACCGCGTTGTCTGCGTTGTTGGTAGAGATCAGTGGGTATTATGCATTATTGAGGGATACCATTTCTTCGCTTGCGAATCTGGATGCGTTACTTTCGCTTGCTACTATTGCTCTTTTGCCGGGATATTGTAAACCTACTTTCTCTGATGTTCCAGGTATTGATGTTGTAGGGGGTCGACATCCGATGATTGAGCAGCTTCTTCCTACGACTTATATACCCAATGACACCAAACTATCCACAGCCGAAGACTCAACCAGAGCTCTCCTCATCACCGGACCGTGAGTAACCTCCCCTCTCCCCCTTTATCCTTTCCCCCCCTCACCCCTTCCTCGCTTATTTCACTCCCCACCCCCACCCACAACCCCAAAAACTCACCCAAAACCCCCCACAGAAACATGGGCGGCAAATCCTCCTACGTCCGCTCCCTCGCCCTCCTCTCCATCCTCGCCCAACTCGGCTCCTACGTCCCCGCCACCTCCCTAACCCTCGGCCTCTTCGACAGCATCCACACCCGCATGGGTGCCTTCGACTCCCTCTTCACCGCGCAGAGTACCTTCATGGTCGAGCTCTCCGAGACCGCCGCGATCCTGAAATCCGCCACGCCGCGGAGTCTCGTGATTCTAGATGAATTAGGTCGGGGAACCAGTACCCATGATGGGGTCGCGATCGCGGGGAGTGTACTGGATTGGGTGGTGAGGGAAACGAAGTGTTTGTGTTTGTTTATCACGCATTATCAGACGCTTGCGAGTTTGGCTGAGGGCTTCGAGCGCAAGGAGTTGAGGAATGTGCATATGAAGTTTAATGCTGAGAAGAGTGAGGATGGTGCTGAGGAAATCACGTTTCTCTACGAAGTGGGCGAGGGTGTTGCTCATCGCTCTTATGGTATGAATGTCGCGAGGCTGGCAAACATCCCTAAAGCTGTGCTGGATACTGCTACCCTGAAGTCAAATGAGTTGGAGATGAATGTGAAGCAAAAGAAACTGTCGGGTCTGTCAAGATTACTGGGCGACGTAATCACAAGCGAAGAAGGTAACTCGGATCAATTCGATCAGTTGATCCTTGGTATTGAGCAACTATAATTCCCTAATACTATGGATGAATGATAGCAATAATAAGCATATGGCAACCTACTGTCCTTCATAAACGTATCTATCCCTCCCCGAGTAATGTCCTGTGTTGAATATCCCGAGAGGCCGAAAAAACGAGAACAATGATATAGCAAATGCAAGCAATAAAATGGTCAAACGCCCCTGCATGTCCTTCTCTAAATACCCCAGTAAAAAGAAGGGGCCCGTGAAAGTTGATGTATGCCCGAATCACAAGATACTCAAATATCGAAATTCAGACCATGGTTGGAAGCTTCGCCGGTAGTGGTATTGCTCGTTGCCATCGAATTG
This sequence comes from Hymenoscyphus albidus, assembly GCA_911693285.1. Taxonomy (NCBI): domain Eukaryota; kingdom Fungi; phylum Ascomycota; class Leotiomycetes; order Helotiales; family Helotiaceae; genus Hymenoscyphus; species Hymenoscyphus albidus. The sequence goes on from CAJVRM010000695.1 coordinate 134,148, forward strand.
ATTGAGTGAGAAAGCGTCGTACGGGTCATGGACGTAATTGGTCTGAAATCTCCATTGAAATTGGAAGCGTATCCAGAAGCTTTCATGTTATCAGTGAAGTTCAAGTTATGGTCGTGGCTAGTGTACGCAAAAGGACGCGCATAATCTTGGCTGAACAGCGGATTGTGGAACGCATCATAGAACAAATGTGGAGAGTAAGAAGGAAACATGCCCTGGGAAGGTGCTAATGGACGCCGATGATGAAAGTTGGACTGTGGTTGCATCTCTGGTGGTGTTTGTCTGATCTCTGGTCTCGTGTTTTCCTTGCCTGATGAAATTACAGGACGGCTTGGTGCAGGCTTGGGAGCAGGCGTTGGAGAAACATGAGTACCAGAAGACGACGAATTGCCCGTAGGCTGAGGCAACGCGTGGCTCGAGAAATCAAATCGGTGATCTTCCAAAGAACTTTCTGTGTGTCCTTCAAAGGTAAAGGAAACTCATATTAGCGATTGTGAAATGGGCGTGCTGGATAAAAGGGCATCTACCTGGACTATCCTCAGGTGCCTCTTGATAGATTTCGAAGGGAATCTTCTTTCTCAAATTTCCCATATTGCCCATGGTCAATTTGAATTCCTCGTCTTCCTCGCGAGTTGGCACGAAGCCTTGAGTCATACCCGCGGCCGGTGCCAAGGGGTTGAGAGTTGGAATAGGTTTCATAAAGAGTCCATGGTTGCTAGGAGCCTGCATAGATGGCATCGATGACATCGTAGGTAACTTTGCTGGGCTTCCTCTGGTACTGGCCTTTGTTTTGCGAGCAGCTCTCAATTTTGGGGCATTGGTGCTAGCATTCGACATAGCTGGCTTTCGGGCTTTGCGCTTCTTTGGAGATGGACCCTTGGGCGGTTCCTAGGCATGTAAGTAAGAGAGCTGCCTCAATTACGAGCACGGTAAAAATGGGGTAGGCATCATGTCAGGCGAATCTGAATTTCCACAGGAAGCTCATGGAAGGAGGGTACAGTGGCTGGCTAGCAAGCTGATAAATATATTGGGAGTACTCACTGCGTCTTCAACATCCGAAAGTGGGCCAAATATATCTCTGGACTCTCTGACCTCGCCGTTGGCAAAATAGCTGACCTGAACTGGCTGGACCTCCTCTGAGATGGCCATTAGATTTTTCAAGACTCGAACTTCCTTCTTTTGGTTCCTTCTCTTCTTCATTGCTGGGGTGGCTGAGTCGAAAAGATCCATACCTGGCCAAAAGATGCCCTTGAGCTTGACTGCACTATCGACCGGATCCGTAGTCTTTTCCTCTTCATCGTCATCGTCATCAAGTTTTTCTGGGGTAACAAGTCTGCTAAAGGTTAGCTGGGTTTTACGAAAAGAAAACTGTCAGCATACCTCGGATCCAGGTTGTCATTACCATGTGGCATCTTTCTCTTCCCTACCTTTGGTCGACGAGCGGCGACAGGTGTCTCGAAGATATGATCTGTCGCCCAATCATCTGCAGTTGGCGTTGTGGCTCTGCCTCCACTCCGAGTCGTTGGCCAGAGGTGCATGTGGGGAACTGGTGCACGGTAAATAGGTGTTTGCTCAAGTACGGAAGAGCTTGCCGAAATGGTATCTTCTTTCTTCTTGCATGTTGACACCTGGTTAGTCACTAGTCACTCGACGATACGCAAGCCTTGGTTGAGGAAGTGAACTTACGGGGCTTGCAAAGTTTCCACTCACAACTGGAAGACTACAGGCAAGTTTGTTTTTTCTATCCTTTGCAGCTCTTTTTTGATCCTTGACAGCCATGCGTTCGGAGAGGAGAGCAGGAAGGTTGTTGTTTATGTACCAGAACTCGAATTCCTCTAGCTCTTTCTTGGCTGCTGGCTCCGACTGAGAGCGGATCGTGAGTTTGAACTTATTGGCCAAGTGAGATTTTGAGGAAATGTGCGTGAGCAGGTGGGACATGTCGGAGAATTGGGGGCTCTTTGGGCAGATACTGCAGATCAAAGGAACGCTTGTCATTGGCTTCGGTGGCTTCGACTTGCCCTTGGGCTTGGGCTTCTGCTTAGTTGGCATTGTGCCTACTTCGATCTTGATATCAGAATCAAAATCTCCAGAGCCGGAATCCATCTTTTGTTTCGTCTTTATTCAATGTCTGGTGGGAAGAGTGGAAGAGGACGGTTGTCTATTTTGAATGGAGAATGAAGGGAGGACGTGTCAACAAACTTTGTTGGCCTGTTCTGCAGAGATTGTTAGAAAGACCCTTCCCAATGTGCGAAGGGCTTGGTAACTAGGATTCAGTGTCAAAGGGTGGTAGGTGTTCTGGCAAGCCAGAGGATTGTCTAGGGTTTTGCAACCTGTGCAAGCGATTGACTTTGAAGTTGTGAAGAGAATCATGTCTTGCAGAAGCTTTCAAAAATGTTCAATACACTGGAGAAGCAAAAGAGTTGAAGAAATTGGCAAGTGTGGATGGCATACCTTCCTGGATGTAAAGATGTGGGAGTTTGAAGAATGCCTCTGGTGTTGATGGAATAACTGGTGTTGCGTGATCAGGATGGATTTGGTTTGTGAAGGCCGGATTCCTTCGCTGATTCTGCTGGCTCAAAGATGGCTTGTGTCGTGGTTACTTTTCGAGAGGCACAAAACAACCCGCTCTGCTAGAACAGCTGGAAGGTGACTACGATCAGCTTGTGTCTCTGTCGCCCCTTCTCAGGCAACAAAGAGAGCGAAGATGAAGATGAAGATGAACGACTTACTTCTAGGTTCTAAATCCAACCTGAAGGGTACAGTGGAGTGCACAACCAAGCATGGGACTGGGCAGAGCAAGGCCCAGTGATCCAAGATCCAAGGTGGTGCTGGGAGGGTGAGTTGGAAATCAACGACGCTGGTACACCAAAGCTGGAGCTCGTAGTGTAGGTAGCTGTGTCTTTTTGGTTGGCGGAAGAGAAGATTGGTAGGAGGTTGAAGGGAAAGAACTTTGGGGGAGAAGGTGGAGGGGGACAAGTGACGAAAGAGGAAGTCACGCTAAGCCTTGGGTGGTCCAATCAAAGGTGAGTGTGTGTGATCGTTGTAAAGGGAAGGAACGAAAGTGAAGAAGGAGCAGGTTCTTATTGAGTGTTAGGTGGAGGGGTGGAAGGGTGGGAGAGTTGGAGAGTTTGATGGAGATTGAGAGGGAAGGAGCTTCCCAGGCTGCAACGCGTCAAACTGACCGCGTCTGTCGGTTGAACTTCTCAATTGAACAGAAACCGATTTAAAGATTATTTGTAGAGAGAGTAAAGCTGGAAGGATATGATTGCCTCCAAGTATAGCCTTTGATAGAGGTATTGGTGAGGCTACAAACTTTGAGAGCATGAAGGTAGAGGAAGTTGAGAAGATTTGTCAAGTGCCTCGTATCAACCAAAGGCAACACAGTGGAAGCAGGACCTCTATTCCCCATCTCAGAGTACGGCTAGAATAAAAGAATGCTGGCAAATGATGATATGAAAATGCAAAGCTCATAAACATATTTTCCAGGTTGATCAATTCATTGTAAGACAGACGCAGGTCTAGGCGCTGACCGACCATCTAGAAAAAGACAGAATATGCTTCGCTAGGTAAGGCAAATTGAAGACTATAGACAACAAAGATGTCCCGTCAGTCTTTGGAAAAGTACAGTACTGAATAACCATACTTTTCCTCAAACTAACGAGGGAGTTCTTCTCCTCCTGCCTTGTATCCTCCAACCACTGAATGTTTATGGTAGTAGGGTATTAGATGGCAGGAGGTTTAACCGATTAAGCGAAGGACAAGAGCTGGCAACCATTGTATGGGCAATTTTTGAACCCAAAGCCTCTCTCTCACATTGTGCTACATAATCCAGTAACTAAAATAAGCAAAGGAGCAATTTCAGTAAAATCAAGCCGTTGTCAATGCTAGAGTTACCAAATCTTGCTCATTCTCGAGTCTATTCGGCGATAAGCTTTGACCAGCCTATTGCCAGCTTATGGAGAATACAACGGAATTTATGAAATTGACCATATGCGTTAAGAGTCTTACTATTTTATATGAAGGAAATAGGGGACAAAGATGTATCATAATTTGCATTACATGTTATTAATTTAGCCAAGCACTCGCTCAATGACACTTTTTGGCATGCAGCTAGGATCGTCAGTATGTAAGTGGTGGGATATGAGAAGATGACCTACTAGACAGGATCAACGTCCTCCAGTCCTGGGTAGCCAAGTAATGAGAGTCCAGCAATTCCAAACACTGTATGGAACACATCAACCATATCACCTGGTCTATCAGCAATGCCACCTCTCTCTGGGTCCTGGAGTTTCTTGTCAGCGCTTCCCACCAATTGTAAAATTTCAACACAAACCTGGCACTTTAGAATGAATTCCGTCAGCTTGCTCCCATCAATCCAGTGTAGCTTTCCAATCATCGCCAGACTACTAGAAACCCACCAACTGTAGCAGACATCCTCCAGCTTCTCTGGACGGCCATTCAGCCCTCCTGCTGGAACCTGTCTCTCGCTCAGCCATCGACCAAGCTTATCGACGTTCACCACATCAATTCTTTTGGCAATGCTTAATGCCCCAAGACAGGTAAATATCTGACCAGAGTGTGATTCGGCGCCTGGAGTTGAACCATATCCACCATCGAAATTTGCACATGAAACGATATATTCCACGGCGCGATTAACATCAACCAAGTCCAGCATCTTTAGCAAAGACAGTCCGTTGAGGGACGCATACAGAAACCTTGTGTCTTCCTCGCCCCACTCATCACCTGCAAATGTTCCTGTACTTCGATTCTGGAGGTTCGCAATATCTATCGGGAAAGCAATCAGTATGCGCTCAGCACAAGAACATGAAAGGTCACCCACATTTCCCAACCGCCAGCTTCCCACCTCCCTCTCCCTTGCCCCTAGATTCCAACTCTCCGAAACCATCGACCATGGCAAGAATCTGCACGGCACTGCACGTATACAGTAAATGCGCATCATGTCCGGGCGCCGCCCCAAAGCCTCCATTCTCGCTCTGGCAGCTCAGCACAAAGTCGATGGTTTCGTTTCGAGGAAGGGCATCAGGTCGACCGAGGAGGTGAAGAGCAGTGAGTCCCCAATAGAGACCGTTTAGTCGAAGGTGCTCTGTGAGCCAGTGTTCGAGCTCATCCCTGCGCTGCGGTATTTCAGTGGTAGTGGGGTAGAATCCAACTGAAGGGTCATACCGAATCGAGGCTTTGGATGTATTTTACATGCGGTTCGATTGCGAGTTGGAGTTCATCTGGAAGAGAGGATGGACCGGCGTGACCGGGACCAGATACTAGAGACATGTTTGGGTAGAAGTTGAGGTTATGTATCGTAGGCAGTTCTACTAGGTAGAAGCCTTCCAGACGCCGTTGGGGGTGATGACAACCCGTACAGTGAGGGACCCACTGCAGTACAACAGCTGTAACCAATCAAATCAGCTCTTGACCTCAACTTCCAGTGACTACGACTCTTTTCCTATATGACAGCTTCGCTACTGAACGACTTCCCGAATCTCACTGCAGCTCCTCTCCACATGCCTATGCACACACAAAATAATGCATATTTCCATGTTGTACTGTATTACGGACACGGGAAGATCGTCGGAGACGGAGACTATATTGTCCCGCTTTCTTGCCCTGCACGTCATCCATATACAGTACCATGACAAGAACACTAAAGAGACCCGATTTTTATGTTATTTGTATAGTCTGCCTTGTGGAGTTTCCGGAAAAGGTGTAAATGCAATAATCTATGGAAACCCGGGTCGAATATACAAAAGGTTCATTCACTTATATTGTAGCCTTTTAATTGGAAGTCACTGCCAAATAGCGGTCTGAATAAAACACCCTCGCTCTTCATCTGAAAATACACCTTTCCTGCAATCTGGTTTCCTAAAATCTCGATGGAGATTTTTACTCGTAACTCGATCGTAAATTCCTGAGACTCTTGAACTAAGATTGCCTTCTCTGGAAACTCGGCAATATGGACTATACGCCCGTCTTGGAGATTTAGAACCCATAAAACATGTATAGAAAGTACATAGGTAAGCCATTGACAACTTAGACACGTTGATTTCTCTATAGTAAATACTTTTACTAGTCCAAGTACCTAGGACTGGCTCGTAATAACGTTTTAGGCTAACTCGACGCACTGCCCTCGAACCATTTATATATTAATTACTACTATTCTCCTACCCTTCCTTTATTTCTTCTTATTTTTTATACCCTCGGCCTTAGTAATATTACTCGCAAGTCCCTATCTCTCTATCTCTCTCTATATCTCTTAATCTATCTCTTTCTCCTACTGTTTCTATAAGTATATACTTAATCACAATAATTCTTACCCCCTTCCCCTATATTTAGGCGAGTGCGTAGTTATAGATCTAAATCGTAATATATAAAGAAGTATAGGAATAACGTGGTTTATCAGCGAGTCGATCATATCACCGAGTCGATCACTTTTCCTTGGCACTACCTCCTCAAACTTCAACACACGTTTTCTTCAACTATTTACCATGGAAATTCAAACTCAAGAAGCGCGAATTACTCTAGCTATTGAGGCTATTCGGTCGTCCAAAAAACTAAGCAAACGCTCTGCGGCAAAGATCTACAATGTACCATATACGACTCTTTCCGACAGAATGGCTGGCCGAACCTACCGCCCAGATTCTCAAGCCAATTGTCATAAGTTGACTGAGTTAGAAGAGGAAGTGATTATTCGGTATATACTGGATATGGATTCCAGAGGATTTGCGCCCCGGCTCGCTGGTGTAGAAGATATGGCTAATTTTATCCTTGAATCGCGGGGGGGAAGACGCGTCGGCAAGCTCTGGGCCCATCGATTCGTACAACGACAACCAGACCTTAAGACGCGTTTTAATCGCGTTTACGACTTCCAGAGGGCCTTATGCGAAGATCCTGACGTGCTAGGCGCATGGTTCCGGCTAGTAGAGAATATGAGGGCGAAATATGGGGTTACAGACTCCGACTTCTACAACTTCGACGAGACAGGCTTTATGATGGGTGTTATTTGTCCTAGAATGGTTGTTACTCGTGCAGACCGACGTGGTAGAGGCAAGGCAGTTCAGCCAGGCAATCGGGAATGGGCTACAGCAATTGCCTGTATTAATGGGGAGGGCTGGAGTATTCCTCCATTCTTGGTAGTTCAGGGCAAGAACCATCTCTCCAACTGGTATACCGACGGCGGCCTCCCACCTAACTGGGTTATTAAACCGACAAGCAATGGTTGGACAAATAATGAAACAGGCCTGGAATGGTTAAAGCACTTTGATAAACACACTACAGCTCGTGCAAAGGGTCTGTATCGAATACTAGTTTTGGATGGGCACGAGAGTCATGAATCGGCTGAGTTCCAAGACTACTGTACGAAACACAACATTATTACTCTTGGACTACCTCCTCATTCATCCCATCTAACCCAGCCACTTGATGTTGGGTGCTATAGTGTGTTAAAACGAGCGTATGGTCGGCAGATTGAGACGTTTATCAAGGCCCATATCAACCATATTACAAAGGTTGAGTTCTTTCTAGCCTTTACAGCAGCATACAAGGAAACAATGACAGTCCTAAACTGTCAGTCTGGATTCCGCGGAGCTGGCCTAGTACCATTTAACCCGCAAGCAGTGCTTTCAAAGCTTGACGTAAGGTTACGGACTCCAACTCCCCCTCGGACGTGTAGTGCCAACTCCCTCCCCTGGGTGTCCCAGACCCCTTCCAACCCAACTGAAGCCCTTTCACAATCAACTCTTGTACGAAATCGTATAGCCTGTCATCAAGGAAGCTCGCCAACTCCACTTTTTCAAACAGTTGCTGCGTTAGCAAAGGGTACAGAGCGAATGGCACATGAGATGACCCTTTTGTCTGCTGAGGTCCGTACCCTTCGCGCTGCAAATGAAGCCCTAAGTAAACGCCGTAGGGCTAAAAAGACTCGTGTCCGCCAAGGAGGGGCACTTATAGTAGAGGATGTACAGGATATGTTAGCTCAGGAGGATGTAGATGAGCAAGTACGACGCGACATGCGTGAGGCGGGGGTTGGTTATAAGGAGGGGCAACCTTCTAGGCGGCGCTGTAGAACTTGTGGAAAAGCTGGTCATAACGCGCGAACTTGTCAAGAAGTTATAGATATATCTAGTTCGTCAGATATAGAGAGCGATAATCAATTTAATATATTGTGGTTGATTTATTTAGGTGTAAAGTTCTGTGCCAAGAAAAAGTGATCGACTCGGTGATATGATCGACTCGCTGATAAACCACGTTAGACATAAAAGAAGTATATAAGCCATAGACATTTTAGCTTGTTTACCCTCCGTTTATATACAACCCTACTACCTAGCTAGTGGGAGGTTATAATTAGAGAACTTTTATACACGGAACATAGAATTTTGATACATAAAACATATACTACATAGGTAGCACCGGTAGGTAGTACACGGATATGGACCTTTTTTCGGCCGGCCTGATTGTTCATGCTCAAGGATCCGTGCTCCTACAGGGGTGGTCAAAAGCTTGGTCAGCTTCCGTCTACACAGCAACGGAGGCTGAAGCTTACAACCTTTCAAAAATGTCTTTATCTCCGTGCCATCTCATCTCATCTCACCGTGAATCATATATATATCTCGTTCTTCCAGAGCCTTCATAGGCTTCTTTCCATCAATCTTTCCCTCAGTTGGATGTAAGTTTATTCAATTTCAATAACACTCTCGTATTCCAGCCTTCAGTATGGCAACATTCCCGAAGACTACATGCAATGGCAAGAAATTAATTCTCCAATTCCAAAACGTCCCAAGATCAAGCACATCTCCATACTCAACAATGTCGATCCCAATTACAACACAGGAACGGCTCTCCTCATTGGATTCAAAAACTATTTTCTACCTAGCCTACGGCTCAAATCTCTCCGCCGAAACATTCATAGGCACTAGAGGAATCAGACCCATCTCCGCATGTAATGTCCACGTGCCCACTCTCTCATTGACATTCGACCTCGCTGGAATTCCCTACTCAGAACCGTGTTTCGCAAACACCAAAATCCGGGACCCCTTGAATGATCCTCACAAGAAACATGAATATCACAAGGATCGATGGCATAAGGGTCTCATCGGCGTAGTCTACGAAGTCACGCCCGAAGACTTCCGAACCATCATCGCAACCGAAGGCGGAGGAGCAAGTTATCAAGACGTCGTCGTACCTTGTTATACTCTCCCACCGGGCGGCAAGACGGTAGATCCTGAGCCAAAAGGTGTCCCATTTTTGGCACATACTCTTCTTCAACCACGAGAAGACTCAGATGAGAACCGCTTCTCAATAAACACTCAGTTAAAAGATGTGGTGGATGCCACACAATTTTTCCAACGTCCCGATCCCTCATATGCCCAACCCTCAGCCCGCTACCTAAATCTCATCACCACTGGCGCAGAAGAACATTCCCTCCCAAGTGAATACCTTGCCTACCTTTACAACATCAGACCCTACATCATCACCACCAGAAGGCAGCGTCTCGGCCAAGCGCTGTTCCTAGCCTTCTGGGCTCCCCTCATCTTTGCCATTATACAGCTGGGGAAAACGTTTGCAGACGATCAGGGGAAGATTCCGAGTTGGTTAGCGACTTTGACGCTGCTTGTTTTCAATGTTATGTGGAGGACTTATGATAGGTTTTATCTGCCGGCTTTTGGAAATGGGGAGAGGACTCAGTATGGAAAGAGAGAATTAGAAGATGGGGATAAGTGGTCCTGGGGGAATGAGAAGGTTTTATAATGGTGTATTTTGTGGGGTTTTTTGGGATTCGTGTAAAGGTTTTAGGTTTTGATATATAATACACAAAGGCACCAACAGCACTCTTTTATCTCTTTGCACGTTTTAACACGAACCTTCACCCACTATGTTCCAACCCTCAATGAAAGCTCAAATCGCCAGGCGATAGTTCCCCATGGAGGTTAACTTTAGGAACGACTGTAAATATCCTTGGCGCCTCGATATCAAACACCCTCTCCTCGTTTCGTTGAGCCGTAGTAATCAGAGCGTCTTTTCTTAAGCGACAGCGGTATTCATCGCCTACCTAGCTTTCTTCTTATCCTCCAACCTACGGCACGTGGTGATATATGCTGCGTATCCTGAGCCAATACGAGCTCTGCCCTATAACCATCAATAAGTTCTCCGCTATGTCAAAAGAGGTAGATTGTCTGGCTCTGTTTTCGATTTTGGTAGCTCTTGGTCCGTCTGAGTAGTGACCACGGCTTGAGAAAATACGCACTGACTATTATATGCATCTCTTCGATTCCCTTCCTTCCCGCGATTTTAAAGATCACAACGGTGATATGCCTTGTTTTAAAGTATCGCTCACGACGTATGGGAATAACGGGTCCGTGAGTGATACTTGTGAACTCTATTAACACAGGGAGAGATTACTTTTTGGGAATGTGGGGGTTTGGATATAACCAGAGAACGCAAAATTGAAAGTTGTGAATATGGGTCACTAGAGAAGAGAGGGGAAAAGAAGAAAGGTCAGAAGAAAGGAATTGTGTACTAAAAGTTATTGGTATATTGGAGGGCACTGGGAAAGTATGGAATGTTAAGCCGAAAGATTTATCGGGGTATTCTGAGAGGGGTGGGAGTAAAATACTTGAATATTTCTCCTTCCAGATGAGCTGTAAAGGCGCAAAGTACTGAAAACAAAAAAAGAAAATTGATTTTCTTTCCCTTGAGTATGTTAGCACTTAAATCAAGAAATCTAATGGGCAAGGAAATTCACGAAGTAGAAGAAGGTGAACGAGAAATGTTCAAAGAATAAAGTATACCTCTTCATCCTCATCCTCATCTTCTTCCTGTTCCAAAGCAGCCACCTCAAGCTTTTGAACAAGAACCTCATACCAGAGATCTACAACAGGTTGGGAGACCAAAGTCAAATTCTGAAAGCTTAAATCGATATCACCAGATCCACACTTACACAGCTCAACTACTTGATCAACCGGAGATCCGGGAAGAGGCTCATACAACTCATCATCAAGCACACACCCAACCAGATCAGTTTCAAAGACATTGGGAGTGACAATAAAAGAGACATCAGGCTCGATACTAAGCCGTTCACATCCTGAGTTCCACTCCCAGTCCCACTCCCCCAACCCATCACCCCCCAACTCCGCTCCTCTCATCCTCCAAACCCTCTCAACGCCATCAGCAGTGTACATCATCAGCCCACCACCAATCCCCGGAGCTAAAGCAGTCATCCACTCCGCCACCTTCTCACCACAGAACCCTCCCTCTTCCTCTCCCTCGCCTAACTCCTTAACCGCTTGCATCAGCAACCAGTCATCCGCTCTCCCCCACAAAACCTTGATCCTATTCTCCTCCCCTTTCTCGGGATGCACGCACGTTATATGAGCAAGTGGGAATTGCTTCATGAGTTCGGGCAGCCGAGTTTCCATGATGTGGGATACTTGAGAGGGGGTGTAGGGTTTTGGGATGGGGAGTGGTCCGTGGAGAGTGGTTTGGGTGTGGTAGATGGAGAGAGATAGGTTGTTCATTGAGGAAACTAGATTTGTGAGGGAGGGGGTGAGGGGTGTGGTTGGGAGGACGGCCATGAGGATTTTGGGAATCATGGGGGGTCCAGGTGGGAAGGGAAGTATTGGGTGTGTTGGGGGCTTGTTTTGACATTGTTTTGTTTGAACTTTGTCTGGTGATTGGTTGTGGATGGGCTGGGTTGATTGGTGATTTTAGGTTGAGTTTGTGGGTATGAAGAAGGTGATGAGTAGATTAGGTGATGAAGAATATAAAGTAAGAGATGGGGAGCTGATGGGGGCAAATCTTGTATTTGAGAGCCAATGGTTGTTTAGACGGGATGGATAGTGTTTAACAATGTTACTATTGGGGCGTTTCTGAAAAGGGAATAAATGGTGTCTGTGACATTTGTGACAATGAAGTTGGTGGCAGTAAAACAGCAGAGGGGAACAAAGAAAATGCGTCTGGAGTATACTCCTTAAGCGAGGTGAAGAGAGAACGAACGCTTCGTTAAGCTGGCTAAGGAGAAGAAGCCTGTTAATACTCGCAGGCTTGCACTCGCTAATTTCTTCCTTATCACTCCAATTGCCAGTGTACTTATAAATTTGTATACTGGCCTCTATTAATTGGGCTATATATGCTAAGGAGATAGAGATATATAGAGAGACCTAGAGAGACAGGAAGATTGAAACACAAAGTAAAAGAGAGATAGAAAAATTGAGAGAGGATGTAGAAAAGAAGGTAGAATAGAAGTGGGAGAGAGAGTAAGGTAAAGGAGAAAGAATTTGTGATATTCTATCTTAAGAGATTCCCTCGAACCCTCTTTTTCTATTTAATACGCCATACTAGCTTCTCTTTCTCTTAGATAGATATTACTTAGGCACCATTATAAAATTTTCAAGTCTTATAAACCTATGTTTAAAATTCAGCTATCTTGTGAGAATCCTAAGAGCTCATCAAGCCCTTTCTCGCTTAGCGTTATTACATCATGTATCAGACGTTAACGATATAGCGTAGAGAAATTTCATAGGCACCAGAAATAACTTCAAGGATACCTAGGAACACACTGTAAAGTGGCTGGGGGCCATGTCACTCCAAAGACAGTTATCATTTTTTCAAAGACAAATATCATTAGGCGATATTGATACAGGGCGTGCTCGGTTATTCGGCCGAGCGTCGGAAGGCGGTGTCCCGCGAAAGTATGTCATACTAAATATACTCTCCCCCACCCCCTTCTTCCTGTGAAATAAAAGGTTACTTTCTTTTGGTGGCTCCACAATTAAAATATAACATTTTATTCCGTGAGGGGGGCTGGTGGGGAGAGGAATAAATTTACGAGTTATCCTACGCGAAAATAGAATCTCCAGCATACCATACCCTCTAACCTGCGATGGGAATATCACACTTGATGGCAAGGCAAGGAAGAATACATTCCAGCAAGTAATATGTTTGATAGGCCTAGTTCGGGAACGGATATTTTGTATATGTTTTCCACCGTGTACAAGTAGAGAGTCTGATCTTTTACTACAACGTACTCGTACTCGAGGTACAAATCAAACTTTCCATTCTATCCCCGTAAATCTCACATACTACAGTTCCACAACCTCTCTCACGTTCCTGGCAAGAAGTTACGCATGGAGGCGGTGTGCACATGCCCTGGCTTGGGGTTTGCTGCGGACGTATTCTTGTAGAGCAGATTTCTCATATCCATCTAATTACAAGACGATGTAATCCCCGCCACTGGGTCGCAGTTGTAAGAAAGGGTTCCCTGCGATTGAGTAAGAAACTGGTATTGTAAGCGTCAAAGGGTAGCCAAAGACTTACTCCTTTTGCATCGCATGCCTTCTTTGCGTCTACGTACGAGGAGAAAGGGCAGCCTTGAGCCAGAGCGACTGAGGCAAGGGCGCCGGTCAGGAGAAGAGTGAAGAACTGCATGTTTGAATGGGCGAAGAAGTGATGAGTCTTTGGTGAGCGAGGATGCGTGGAATTGTGTAAAAGAGTGAGGTATGGAAAAAGAAACAGAGGGGAGACCTACTTGAGGGTTTTATAGCACTTTCGTACCGGACCTTCTGACATAAAGTACACGTTCGTATACTAACACTCTGCTGTCAAGGCTTTTCATAACTTCCTTGCATAGAACAAATTGGCGTAGGCTTATTTTTCAGAACAGCATAGTCACGTGTTTCGAGTTTGAAGCGATCCATACCTTCCAGCTTCTCCGCAAAGTAAATTTACCGTCAAAACTTAATATGGAGGGTCAGTGTATTCAACCCAAGACTTTCGGTCATGGCTACACTGGAAGAGCTGCCTTTTGATACTACTCTCTAAGCATTCTTTGAGATGATTTACGTTAGATCTTAAAGTACGTCTGATATAAAAGCAAAACTGGATAGATATTGAAAAGATTTAGCCTCGAGTCAGGGCCTTTCATAGTACTGTACTTGCGGTGAACATTATCTCAGGAATCAAGTCTTGGGCTTAACTATCCATACCAAGCTCTATTGGTATACAGTAACACTAAAGCTACCCTCTTTGGGACGCAGTTTCCATAGATCAAGATTCGTTAACGGACCAAATAATCCGATTGAAATGAGTTGCGTGGATTTGGGAATACAAAAGAAACATTCGATGAATTAATAAATTTAAAAACAGTAAAGGCAATGTTCCTTGATAATGGCAACCCTTCTAAGACTAGAAGTCTGAGATAGAATATACGACTAACAGGAGTCCGCGGTTTTAATACCAGCTATAAATGTTAACAGGAAACAGAGTTCCGTTGTTAACACCCACCGAACCCCAGTTCTTGGCCCTTGGCAGAGTAGCATAAACCATAGTTGTTTATATGTAAATGTTCTTGTTCTATTACTTCTTTCGTAATTCACAGCAAATTAAAATCTCTGCTATTTCTTTGATTCAATATTACTTATAGCTTTCATTTGATCTATTCTCATAACTACTAAGCGAGTTTCAGGTCCCCGAACTTTGTTCTCTCATAAGCGTTGGATCTTCTTTGAAAAGTTGGGTTACATCTCATACGATATTTTGGACTTCTTCTGAAAACTGTTGACTCCTGCGAAAAGTCTAGGTATCCTATTAATGTTTGGGTCTTCTTTTGAAAAATAAGTTCCCTAGCTGATAAGAGGTCTAATAATGTAAGAGTGAAGCGAATCACTTCGTCCGAACGTAACGATCTAAACTATTCTAAGGCAACTGAAGTGGGAAACAGGATGAAATTCTCTGAAAATTTTATAGCAGACGTACCCCTGCCGAATTAGAAGTAGGCTCCTTTTGAACCGTACCTGGAAACCAATATAGGAGCTAACCTTGAATATCTGAAGCGGTTCTCAAATTTCAGATACTCACGAATAATAATGAAAGGCTATTATAGTAAATTCTATAGGAGAGGAGAGTTTGAAAGTTACAGGACAGTAGTCGGGTATGAATGAGCAACAGGCTTGGTTGAGTAGTAACAGGGTTAGAAATATTGGACAGCATCAATATCTATGTAGTATTACACTAGCAGTTTTCAAGTCGATTCCCCTTTTCTTACGAGTTGTAACGGATGAAGTTTTTCTTTAAGCTGTTAACATCTTTAGCCGGTTTCTGGCTAGTCACTACACGAATATGCTTTTCCTGTGCTTTTGTATGTGCTTTTGTATTAGTTGGAACTGGTTTTAGCCGTGATTTTTCATAGTGTTAGACATGTCATATGTGTAAGAGACACTTAGAGTACACGAACTCCAATGAGTTCCGTTCAGTAGTGAATCGACCGGGTTATACTAGCACTTACTTGTCTCAGATAAACGTCAACTGGGTAAACACAAAAGTACGTGTCACTAGTAGGATCATCTAAACGGCTGTTTTGGGAAATAAGACAGTAAAATTAGATTGTGCCAGGTGGTATTCGTGAGTAGTAGATTGGCAATTCTTATATAATTTATTAAATGCAAAAAGTGCGAGCTAGCCACAGCGTATGCCAAACACTTTTGCGCACATAGCAGAGTAAACGTAAATAAAAGGCTAACGTTTAGATTAGAATCTTCTATAACATATATAAAAACGTAGCCAGTGAGCCGATCACTAAAGCAGACCCTTAGATAAACTAATCTTTCTCAAAGTGTTTACGCAAATAGTAGTGAGAAAAGGATATTAATTTCTTGATTAATACTAAACATGTATTAATGAACTTGTATTATTCGGCTTTTTTAAGGATTAGATAGTTAGATATTTCATTAGTAAGATATGCTACTTCACGTAAGATTTATAATACGTATCTCTTTTGTCATTTTTTCCAAAAAGCAACATTAGTTAACAAATTATCTATAAATATTAAACTTAAATAGTTTCTCTTTTATTTTAATCATAATCGTATGTCGTATAAATAATAATACTTTTTTCATTCTTCTAGAATGTTTACAATATTTGATAAAGCTTACACGAAACACGCTCTCGCTCTTCGCTGTGTTGATTCACTAGTACAGTTTCTCGCTTAGCGAGGTGAAAAGGGGGATGTTGACCCACATCGGCATTTATTGAAGCCGATCTACAAATTCACGCAAGCGAAATATCAACAAACTTTGCTTATCGATTTGTTTACTAGCGAAGGTTGCAGCCACAAGGTGTTTTGTTAGTCTTCTATAAACTCTTTGAGGACAAACTTTTGTTTTGCGGTAACAATAACCACAACCACAACCACATACAAATACCAGACATAAGCCCATAAATTGCAACCATACACTATGTCTGCCAGCCGCACCAAGTGGAGTGATGTGGAGGAAGCCCTCCTTATGGAGGTATACCCTCAGAGTAGGGTTGCTGGTGGAAATCTCGGTTGGGGGGAGATTGCAGCTCTCATGAACGCAAATGCTGCATCTCGTGGGATTGAGGTTCTCCGAACCTTCCGTGAGAATACGGTTCGTTCCCACTGGAACGATCGCGTAGATCTGGTCAGTATTTCCGCAATTTCTACACCTCGAATCGGTCATCTAACAAGTCAACAGCTGTTGGCGAGATATGGAAATGGCGGACGGGTTGCTGGTTTTGCTGCTGGTGCTCCCTCCTCCTCCAGCGGCAGTTCTTCTGCTTTCAACTCCCGCGAAAGCACCATGGAGCCTCCCTCTCGTTCTGCTTTCCGTGTTGCGGTTGCTGCCTCCAATGCGCCAGCCATCAACCACCATCCCGACGGACCTCCAGGTTGGGTCGAAGGGCCTGTTTTGCTGCGTGGTATGTCCAATATGTCCTCCAAACATCTGGTAATCAATGCTAACTTCGACAAATAAAAGCTCCGTTTTCTGGCTGGACTCCAATCAACCAAGGAGCTCGCCCCTCTGCTGCCAGCCCCTATCCTGCCATATACCATAGAAGCCAAAGCGTCGATGCCGAGAACCCTTCCATGCCAACATCAAAGTCTTCTCGTGAAAGCGAGAATGTGTCTTCCGGCGGCGGAATGACCGAACAGGAGGAGAGTATAGGGGCAGAGGGAGGAGGTAGTCAGAAGAGTGAGAGAATTGAATCATCTGCGGATGAGGGCGTCTCAGACTTAGAGGCAGAAGAGCCAAAGAGAAACAGAAGATCCAAGAAGCAGAAGACAGCTGGCTTATTAGAAATGTTTGATATCTGAGCGGAAGTGATCTTTTGCTTCTTGGGTCTTCTGTTTCACTTTGGCGTTGGAATTTGGATGAGTTAGTGGCCGCTGTATTGCAGGACTGAGCGGGTTGTTTCTGGGAATGAAAGTAATTACGATTGCTATAGATCAATTTTGGGGGGGTGAGAAGCAAAAATTGGAGCTCTCCTTTTCTTAATTACCTATTTATTTCAAATGTTCACACAGTAAAATTTTCTATAGTCGTGAAGCGTAATAATATGTGGTGCGGTGTTCGCCTTTCAATTCATCAATACAGTACCTATCAATAACGTGACAGTGGGTGAGCAAACTTGCCTTTTGGCTCATCCTTCTTTGCCAGGAAATTTCCAATATCGTGGCCAAAACTCTTGGTTGGAACCACCATACATGAGTATAGCAATACTGTTTCCAGCCCAAATCATGTTCTTACTTTGGATCGGCGTTCGAAATAAACACTTGACTGCTTAAGTAGTATTGAATTTACTTTTAATAAAGTATATTAGGATTGAAAAGCTCTTGAGTGGAGTAAAATACTTGCTACTACACTCTACTCTACTCTATGAAGACGGTCCCTCTTTGGACGACTAAAGTGTTCTAAGAATCTAAAGCCTATGGCACTGCTACCCTGTTTTTCAAAGCAATATCCAAGGTTCTTCATGACGTCTAAACGAATCTTGGTGTTGGCGAACATTTTAGCCGCTTTTAATCCATCTACTCCCCATCGAGAAACCATTCTTTGCTCCCAGGATCGGAATCTTGAATATATCCTGAATGCTGTAAAAGCAAAAGGCTGTAGGTGTCCTAACTTTGTCATCTGGATAGTCAAGCGACGCCCAATGACGCTCAGAAACTTCTCGTTTTGCCTAGAACTTAGTGTTTTAGAGTAGGACGATCTCACCTTCACAATGGCAGGATACATCGTCATCAAAAGAGCCTCTTGAAGTCTTGTCCAATATCTTCGATTATCTACAGCTTTGTTGGTTTGATGTGAAGCTACGGGCTCCAGTGGGTGAGTACTGTATGAGGTAAGAAATTCATGGGCTAATTTTCCGTCTGTTCCCCACCTTGCAATTAATCTTGCTTGGTGATCATCCCACCGACTCACAATTCCATGCAAAGTGCGGGCTTCTAATCCCAAAGCTCCTGCTCTTTTCGCGAACATCGGATAGGCTTTTCGTACACTCGGATGGACTTTAGAATTTGTATGCCCAAAGCCTTGTTCTGAGCATATAACACTATTGAATAGGGGGCATAATTCCATCAGAATCGCCTCTTCCACCTGAGTCCATTGAGGATGAAATCCTACCATGTCTAGAAAACCCTTTTTGACTCTTGTTCAGATTTTGTTTCCGCTGATTCTGTTTCTTGTTATTTAGAGCTTTCAAAATACTATCTAGCAAATATGCAAGTACCGAAGAATTGATTCCAGCAGGGTGGGGGACGTACCTACCCATCTTATGTATAAACAATAGCACTGTCTCATTTATCCACAACAATGAATAGCCTGTTTGAGTCTATTTTGAGATATTGCTGTCTTTGTATGCAGGATATAACAGAATACGAAATTTTAGTTGCTAACAGACAAAGGCACACTCACTTTAACTACCGCTAGCTTTATTTGGGTAATTCTCATATGCAGGAATTGGAGAATTTTCTGGAACTGGGGTGAAATAAGCTGTTCTATCTCTTAATATTCCATTCTTTTCTGCGGCTGTAACTGTCCATTTTGGTAGTTCACGCATCTTAGGCAACGCTGTATTCTCAAATTTCCTAAACAAAGCATTGATTAATCTTTAGCATGCAAAGCATCTTTCTCAAGAACGTGTGCCGCAGGTGGCAACTGGCTGGTATCTTTCCACCAATTATTCAGATTAATCACCTTCCCCCACTCCTTCAAATAAAGTAACAGGGTCGCAAACGTGCAAGGGCTGCTTCAAGTGATCTCCCATACTGGCATGAGTACACTCATCATCCTTCTCTAACGCCAGCATCTTCAAAATCGGCTTACTAGACCGTGGTTCCTAGAATCACTGTTGGTGAAATATTTCAATTTGACGGTGGATGTTTTGAGCCTTCGCTATTTAACAAATTTTAGAGTGGCGATCCTCTTTCAAAGTTTGGGAGGATGGGACTTCCTCATAGATCGGCTTAAATGCTAGTTGGCCACGTTGGGGCGGCTATTGGTTAGTCCTCGTTGGTAAAACAAAGAGAGTCTTATGGATGGTTGTGGGGTGGGCTATGTGGTAACCCCTCTCTTTGTGATTGCTTATTGTCACTGGATTTTCTGAGAAAAGATCATATAGTTTATTGTGTTACATTTTTGTTAATGGCGGAGCTAGAGACTTCGGCTGAGACTTCCCATCCACTGTTTCCCCTTTTGACAAATCTAGCAAAACTGCCGCCACGGCGAAAGAGTGATAGAGTTGTGGGTGTTATTAGAGAAACCCCTTTTTGATAAGGCGTTGTTCAACGTCGTCCGGGGAAGTGGCAGGGCGGGTAGTATCGGGGCGTGGGGTATCTGGAGAAGACTCGGTAACCTCGTTACCAGGTGGAGGGTCATTGGGAGTAGTGAGATCCGAGCCACAGGCTGGACATGTAGTTGGGCGCGTGAAGTCGGGATTCCTGCGTGAACTAGTCGCCAGTGGGGCTCTACAGGACGGGCATGGTTCAGACTTTGGCTGAGACCGTAGCTTTGCAGCCAAGGCCTGAGCCTTCCCTCGAACAACGATCTTAACGACTGACGCAAAAGAAGGCATTGGTACTAGCGAGTACAGACTGTTTAGATGCTCAACTTCAATTGGTAATTTCGGGATGTGATAGAGAAGTTGCTGCAATGTCACGGAGGCGGTATGGCGAGCAATAAAAGTTTCGGGAAAGGAATCTTGTGCCTTATTTATTCTTTTGCTTTAGATATGTTTAGCATAATATTTGAATTGTCTTGAAATACCAATTGGTATTATTCTCTTTATATTTCTATAGCTTGTGCTCTGTGGCGTATTTTGTTTCGATGCGTACAATCTAAACAACGGATCCTACCTTTTACAATCGGCAGCAAGTGTAAAGTTGTTGGAAAAAGGTTATTTGAGATTTTTTCATGCGCTACTGCCCTTGCTGACTACCCATCTAGGTGATTTTGGCAAGTATGATACGGGAATATATGCGCCTAAATATCTATTCTCCGTATTTGGCAACCCAAAAAGAAGAATGCAAGATTTCAAAAATGAAAACAAGGAAGAATCTCACGGCGACGAGTTAACGGTATTTGATGAACATGGATTCAGCTACCTGAGGATTCCCTCATTCTTTATGTCCCTTGCGTTTTGAATGATTCCTGTGATTTACTTCCTGTCGAGATTTCTTCCTGCCTAATTCAATGATGACATGCGGTCCGGTTTCTCATCTTGTATGTATGTTTTTAAAAGTTTGGGCATTTTTTTATTATACGGTGTATAACTTGAGTAATATTTATCTTAGGGATTTGCTGGTCAATGGTGGTTCACATGAATGTCAGTCAACGGCCATCATCAAGATCACCACTTTCGGAATTGTTGACTGAAGGCTCCCAGGTGTCCCAATCTCGAACTAGAGGGGCAGTTCCCCTAAGCATCTCAATCCACCACCATGAAGTTGGTTCTTCCGTCTCATCAGGCTCCTCTTCATACTCCGGCGGGAATGTTCTACGACAGAGAGGACAGTTTGGAATTTCCTCACTGACCTCACATGCACGAAACCATCCTTCGATGCAAAGATGACCAAATATATGGCCACAAAGCATACGAAGAGGTCTTTCTGCCATTGCAACTTCTCTATCGCCCAAAACGATGGTTTCACCGATGTTATCTTGACAGATTGGACATGCATAGGGTGACATCTGGAGAAATTCCTCTGTTCGAACCTCGTATGCAACTGGAGGAGTCATGTTGCGAGGGTCAAACGTAGAAGGACTCGTTTCTACCATAGTTTGGCGCTGCATGGCGTATATTACTTTCCTAACTAAGATTTTGACAAAGAAAGACGGTTGGAAACCCAGAAGTTTAGAAAGCTTCTCGAGCTCGTCTTGCGAGGTTTGAATTTCATCGTCTGACACTTGGTGAGCATGTCTATCAAGCACAAGGGCTCGGATTGAAAGGATTGTAGAGAGGTGGGAGTCTATGAGCCATACCAACTCCTCTGTTTTAATCACATTTTCTTGTGCAAGGTACGAATCTAGGGGCGATTCCTGCTCAGACCCAGTACGAAACTTGAGTTGGCTTACCCAATTATTATCTTCAACCTCCTGCCAGAACAAGCTGAATCTCTCTGCTAAATCGTGAGCGAGCTCCTTATGATTTGGCACACTTTGACTAAAAGCGTCGAAGATAATCATATCTCCAATATCACCCTCCTTAATACATTCATCGCAAGTGAAAGAGCAACTTGGCCGTGATGACTCCCAAAAGCTTGGACACTCTTCATAAGCTGACAAGAGGAATGAATTTTCGCAATCTGTGGTGAAATCATGTTGATGCCCACACGCAAACGTGACGGTCACGGTATAACACATCTGTAGATTTGAAACTGATTCGAAAATTGTGAAGGGGACTGGTTGAACTGATAGTAGTTTCAAGTTGCAATAGATAGCTACTTTCCTCTTCCAACTTCAAGTGGATTTATAAAATGACAGTGTTTAACTGTTCCAACTTGCCCAGATTCCATTTAGCTATAGACAGCGGATTAAATATAAACAAGGGCCGCTTGTCCTTTGTATACATTAAAGAAGCAAGGATATGGGCCACAATAACATTGTTTCTCACCCATGGGTGTCAAAAAGGAGAATATTTCGTCTCTTGTTTACAACATAAACAAAGAAGCTTTGAGCCAATACCGATCTGCTATTCAATATGGGCGGGCAGTCGAAAATAAAAAGCGGGTGGAGTGTAAGATTACAGTCAACGAAATACTAGATTCTTGATGTCATAATTTCGCTCAACTCTGACACTTTGAGGATTTCATGCGTAGATGGTGTATCAAAAGAAATCATATCGCTCCAATTGTAGAACGTGATCAAAGTCTTCTATGCTCAGAACTACGCGGAACTAACTCATTGATATTGAAAAGCGGGTTAGATACGATCTTACAGCGCTTGCTCAAGGAAAAAGGAGTGGAAAAGCTTCGATAGATTGCACGTTGGTCAATTATAGAGAAAGCTAGGTAATACCTCCGTAGTAAGTCTTCAACTTAAAAACAACAATTAAAGCGGAAGATACAACTGGAAACAAACGGGGGAGACTAAAACCTGTAGAGTTACCCAAAACACTACCTAGGTAGGGTACAAGAAAGAAATGCAGGAATCAAGAGATATTGTGTATAATATAGAGGACTTTTTAGACCCATTTTATACTCAACGAATATGCTCTTTTCAAATGTTCTCGCACCGTCGCAACCCCTTTTTATGCTTAAACGCCTACCAAAATTAAAGTTCCGAGATTAAGCCGAGGGGATTTCCAAAGGTCAAGAATCTCATCACTTTTTTAGCTCTCTTCTCAATTGCCATTCCACAAACAAACACAATGGCACATCCAACCTCCCGTCTGCTCTCCCGCAGAGTCTGCCAACAATTTGCTCCCATCCGCAAGCCCATTTCTCCAATCTTCCGCAATCTAAGAGCGCCTGCAACTCGACGTGGCTACGCATCTGGCGAAAAGGGTCCAAATCCAATACCAGGTCAAAGTCCCTTGAAAATATGGCCATACGTTGCTATCACGTTGATGGGTTCTGGAGCTTATGCCCTTATGGTGAACAGCCGAAAAGGTACGTTTCATCATTCTTTGGCGTTGAAGTTGAGCTTCAATGGGAGACATTCATAAGCTGTGTGAATGGAGCTTGGGGGGAGCTTAGAACTTGAAAGCCGCTTTAAGAGACGATGACGAAGGCGGATTTCACCAAGTACAACTCAAGCCACCCCGCCATGAATTCCCTCTCTCCCCAATACCTCAAACACCGCTGACAAAATTACCCTACAACCAGAAATGGAGCCTGGCACACAAATCGCAGCTCCTAAGAAAGACACCCCTACCTTCTCCCCCCAAGAAGTCACCGTCCTCTTCGTCCTCGGCGGACCAGGCGCAGGCAAAGGCACACAATGCGCCAACCTCGTCCGAGACTACAACTTCACCCACCTCTCCGCTGGCGACTTACTACGCGCAGAACAAGAGCGACCGGGGTCAGAGTTTGGAGATTTGATCAAAGAATACATTCGCGACGGCAAGATCGTACCTATGGAGGTGACCGTACAACTTCTCGAGAACGCCATGAAGGAGCAGGTAGAAAATGACGGGAGTGGGAAGGGCAAATTCTTGATTGATGGTTTTCCAAGACAGATGGATCAAGCGCTCAAGTTTGAGGAGACCGTTTGCCAGGGTAAATTCGTGTTGTTCTTTGATTGCCCAGAGAAGGAAATGGAAAGACGGTTGTTGGATCGTGGAAAGACCAGTGGAAGATCGGACGACAATGCTGAAAGCATCAAGAAGAGATTCAGAACTTTTGTTGAGACGAGTATGCCTGTTGTGGATTATTTCGAGAGCCAGGGACGTGTCGTCCGAGTAGTCGCTACTAAGACCCCCGACCAAGTTTACAAAGAGACGAGCGAAAAGTTGGAGCAGAGATTAGGGAAGCAATTTTGAAGGACCTTGCCTTTTCTGGGGGAATGATATGGGTTAAATCGGGGATAGATGGTGAAACTAAAGACATTGACTGCTTTTCATTTATGTCATAGCTTGTAAAATTAGGGTTTTGTAATTTTTTGCATTCTCTGTATCTATACGACCAGGGTGTATATACTCATTCCGCTCGTTCCTTCAAAAACCAAAGAATTCATCCCAACATCCTGCCAGATGCTATGCAACCAAATGTACATCCTTAACGCCGGGCGATAATGGCTTTCGATATTCAGCGAAATGACGGAAGAAACTGGTTCGTGGGAAACATAATTCTTCTATCTTATACAATTTTAATCGGTACCCATCTCGACCATATTATCACGACCACCAACTCTACGTCCTGCACCCATTCCAGTAGCTCCAGCGACCTTTCGCTCAATCTCATGCATCTCACGCTCCTTTTGGGCCTCAGCTTGTTGTCTCTCGCGGCTGATAACTTCCTTGACAGCTCTTAAGCTCGTTCTCCACTGGTCAAGTCTTGTAGCAACCTCTCGCCATTGCTTCTCACCGAAAACGCGGTAAGTCGTTCTGTGAACAAGGAAAACCTGTCTCTGTTGCGACATCTTTCCCTCAATAAGCTTGGCGATGATAACATCAATAATCCATCTTTCAACATCCTCGGGTGGAATCTGTAATGCCTTCTCAATTCGCTTGTATTCGAGCTCTCGGCTGTTGGTGCTAGCAGCAACACTTGCAAGCGTCAGAAGTCTCATCTTTCGGTGAAGTTTCGAGTTGTCCAAGTTCTGGGCCTCGAGCCAATCCTCATTTTCATCCCGGAAATCGTTGTAATCCTCAAGTTCTTTTTCGGAAAAGATTTCGAGAAGTTCGGAATATTCAGGGTGCGAATCTTGTAGGGCTTGGATTGTTGGGAGAGATGTGAGATCATGGAAGTCGAAATGGTTAGGTGAGACTAAGGCAGCCTTTAAAGCGCGGAGAGAAAGGTCTTGGGCGTCTTTGGATGAGACTTCGGCGGCTGGGAAAGTGCGCAGAGATTTCAAAATGTACTGGTAGCCAGCTTTTGAGCTGTCACAATTGGTTTTAGCCAAGTCACAGTTTACAGAACCAGCAGCACTTACCCCTCTTCGCTGCCATCTTCCGCTGCATCTGCGAGTTGTCCAAACACTTTTCTTTGATCCTCCTCTTCCAGGTCCCACTCCGCGATCCATTGATCCAACTTCTTTAATTGTGGTCGCAGAGTGTCGAATGAACCACTAGCTTTGACAAGGCGGAGGATGGCCTGGAATACGTTGAATCGGACCTCGTTGTCGGCGGCAAGAAGGTTGAAAATTGTGGTGAGGACATTGAGCGCAAGGCCGGTACCGTGCGAAGAGGTTACTGGCTTCGAGAGGTTGTCGCACATGCGGGGCAGGAATATGTTGACATTTGGCGATTGCATAACCAAGTAAACGAGCAAGTTATATGCGGCCGTGAATTCCTTCTCGGGATACGAGTTGAGACCAGCTGAAGCCGTCACGAGTTTCTTGAGCACCTCATCTTTCGAATTCGACTCGAGGAGGGGTTCGACCTCTGCGGTAACGTGAAGGTACTCGGCCAGGTCGCGCGCGAGGTCTGCGAAGGTGCCTTCGACGAAGCAGTATTGCATGATGAATCGACTCGGGTTACCGGCGTTGACGATGGGTTTGGCGGCGGCGACAAAGGGGTCTGACTTGGTGGAATAGGGTCGTCACCTCTTGCGATTTGGAACATATTTTGATGTGGGTGGGCAGACAAACGAGTACGCTAAACTCAAAGCGAGGAACTTTCTATTGGACCGTGCGCCTAGGGAGGCGGGGTGATTCGCTAAAGACACTCCTTGCCCCTTGTCTATGTATGCTGCTTCATTCAACAATCCCCGGGTCCATGGAAAATTTCACTCCTTGATATTTCAAAGTTGATTGTACGGACTATTACTTTGGTCTCCCTCATCCTCCGAAATCTCGAGATCTGCAAAATTGTCAGTGCAGATGCTGCTATAACCAGCCAGAAATTATCCTCAAGGACTGTGTCAATAGTTTGATCCATATCCGCAATTCATGATGACGTCCTCGCTGTCGAAAACCAATGTTGATTATTCACTTTATTTGGTGACCGATTCCACTCCAAACATACTGGGTGATCGAGATCTCGTTGAAGTTGTCGAAGCTGCCTTGGAAGGTGGTTGTGGCTTGGTCCAATATCGAGACAAGACTAGCAGTACAGCTGTGCTTGTTTCCACAGCAAAACGGCTTCATGCTGTGACTCAGAAACACGGCGTTCCTCTTCTGATCAATGATCGTGTTGATGTTGCTCTTGCAGTCGGTTGTGAAGGAGTTCATATTGGTCAAGAAGATTTGAGTACAACATCATTCCTGTTCCACATATATTCCCCCTGACAATCTGACTTTGTTAGACCTGCCGACTGCTAGAAAACTACTTGGAGATAATGCTATTATCGGTGTCACGGTGTCTGCCATCGAAGAGGCACAGATTGCTTGTAAAGATGGCGCAGACTACCTGGGAATTGGCACCATATTCCCGACTGCAACGTAAGATACACCTTGCGATACTGGGTGTTGCTGATAAGTATTCTCAGAAAAACGAATACCAAGGACATAATCGGTACCGCCGGAACAAAGGAGATTATGCGCTCTATCAGAGAATGGCCCGTTCGAACTGTCTGTATTGGTGGAATCAACTCGTCAAATATACAGCGGGTTTTGTACCAGTCTGTGTATCACTCCACACCTTTTCATAAAAACCTCGACGGAGTTGCACTTGTTAGTGCTATTATGGCCGCTGAAGACCCTAAAAAGGCCTCACAAGATCTTCTCCAACTCATCCAAACTCCGCCAGCATTTGCTGCATCCTCGGTAGCGAGCCATCAAAGGGTCGTCAAGGTGTTCGACCTCATGGCCCAAGTGCCTAGTGTTCTCATGCAAGTCGCTGAGCAAAAGCCCCTCTCACACAACATGACCAATCTAGTTGTCCAAAACTTCGCAGCAAACGTTGCATTGGCAATTGGTTCATCTCCCATTATGGCAAATTATGGCGAGGAGGCTGCAGATCTAGCTAAACTTGGCGGGGCATTGGTTGTCAACATGGGCACTGTTACTCCGGATGGTCTTGAGAATTATGCCAAAGCAATAAAAGAATACAATATGGTCGGCGGACCGGTTGTCTTTGATCCAGTTGGCGCTGGAGCGACTGCTGTGCGAAGAGCTTCCGTCAAGACGCTTCTGGCTGCAGGATATTTCGATGTCATCAAAGGAAATGAAGGGGAGATCAAAACGGTATTCGGCATGTCCGTACAACAGAAAGGAGTCGACACTGGTTCTAGCACCTCTACATTGCTTGAAAAGGCAACCATCGTGCGAGATCTCGCGGCAAGAGAGCGGAATGTGGTTCTCATGACTGGAGCTACTGATTTACTGAGTGATGGCGTACGAACCTACGCAATTCACAATGGATGTGATATGCTGGGCAATATCACAGGAAGCGGCTGTGTTTTGGGGACCATCATCTCAGCTATGGTGGCTGTCTCAAGAGGTGATAAACTGGTTGCTACTTTGGCTGGGGTTCTGCTCTATGAGATTGCCGCCGAGAGGGCCATGGAAAAAGAGGATAGTGATCATCAGAAAGTCGTCAAGGGGCCTGGAACTTTCGTACCGGCTTTGATTGATGAGTTATCTTCGTTGAACAACCCAAAACTCGGAATTCCGTGGAATACATGGCTTCCGAGGGCCAAGGTTGATGCGATAGACATCTGATTCTCGATTCAGCACCAATGTTTACTCTGTTGCTGTTTAGAAGCTGGTTATTCTGTATTCTGTGTACACTTACTAATAATTTTAAAAATACTTTGCTAAATCAGAACATCGGGTCAAGCATACAACACAATGAACGAACCTTCGAAACACCACAACTCCCTGAAACCTAAAATGATTTACCTGAGTTTCGTTGTCTGTGAAGTAATCCGTCTATGTAATCGATGGTTCTCAACACGCCTAGATCAGGACAACGTCACTTTATCCAACATATCATGGGTTTCTTGTGAATACGACCTTTTATCAACCATCTCTCATACCAAATCCAACCACTCACTCACTACTTTTAAGGAATCGTACACTTTCCCCACATAACCCTTTCACGCCGTCTCAACAATCAATTATCCAACCTCTTCAAGCCCGCTGAAACCCCGTCTGAAAACTCCAAAGAGTAAATTTCCCATCTGAAATTCAACTAGATACCAGAAGTAGACGATATCGCACAGGGGAGGCGCGTCGTGGCTCATAGGTCAAAGATACATAGTGTGGAGGTAGCTCTACCTGACACTCTATTCTCTACTTTCTATGATATGTCTTCGTTCCTGGAGAGGAAGAATTGAGAGGGTTTTATGGTATTGATGTAGCGATATTTTGGATGTCACAATGTGCTTAATGAGGTATTGGAGGGTATTCTAGTTGTATATATCTCTCAAGCCATTTAATTTGCTTCAGAACGAGGTAGGGGAAGTTGGGATGTTCATATCTCCTAGTGCTTTTTTTGGGACGTGGAACAAAAATAAACGACTGTTAGTAAATAGCCATTCTGATATGACGAGTCACGAGTGATCAACCAGATCCTGAGACCTTGGAACAACTCGCCATTGTTCTGAACAGGATACTCGTACTTAATTAAAGAGCATTAGAATTTATCATGATGCCGCTGCCCTATTGAATAGTAGAAGCAAAGTCATCCTACCAACATTTTGCGCCAATTCGCAACCATAATGATCCCTTGCCATAGACGCATCCTACCGAACCAACGAAATCTGACATATGACCAAAACAAACCGAGGTAAAAACACATCCAAAGCCTCCACTTGAACCTGACCTGGTTTACAAGTATACAGGTGAGCATAAAACCGGGGACAGAAAACATCAAATGGATTTAGGTAGGTGACAGACCTACTTTTCATCACATCTGCTCACTTTCAACATCAGATTCGTATGACCAAACCCAATAACCGCCAGTGAAATCGTGAATCATTTCCTCCTTCTCGAAAAGAGGTACCGGAATGGGACAAGTCATTGTTTCAGCATGTCGTTGACATCGTACTCCGTATACATATATATGTATATAATAAGACTCGTTATCGACAGGGTCATCCACCGACCATGTAAAGAAATGGCACGACGCGGAAGAAGATCAATGCATCAAATAAGGTCCCTCCCGCTTCACATGGGACCCGCGCGGTTCTTGATTGACACCTCCGGTTTTGATATCTCCAAAAGAGAGGGAGGGGGTAGGGGATCAAAGCTTGGATCGGAGAACTTTATACAGTACCTAGTGTATAAAACCTTTTCCCTGCTCCCTCACTATAGGTACAGAGTTCCGGGTTGAGAAATTAGTGTATTATGCCATCTCTCCTTCTCTCGCTTTGGGGGGGAATTGTCAAGTGACAGAATTCAATAGCGTGAGGGTGAAAGAGGGGTAAGAGATGAGACTTACCTAGGTACACTTTCTCCGGTCGAAGATTGTCATAGCTCTAAAGCATATCGGTAACCCCAGGTGATATTCAAAATCAGAGGGACTGAGCTAAGACCCTCCTTAACGTACTTCGAAGTAACATTGCTTGGAAGTAAAACAAGATGCCCCTGTCTACAAGGAAGCGATCCTATGATATAACAAAGACGGAAAATCATCCAGTTTAGTTTTCTCAGCAGAGCTTGATGTGAGGATGCACAGATAGGCTGTGGTGCAAAGCCCAGACAGCTCAGGGTCCAGACTCCGAGGTCAAATAAGATTCGCCTCAAGCTCCAGCTCACATACCATGACGGAATAGAAACCCAGTCTTGAGGGCAACCCTCGATATAAAGGCTTTCTGAAGATATAACTTACTATGGCTATAATCTTCTTCAAGGCACGGTGCTTTTGTGATCTCAACTTCGAGTCCTACTTTAGGATTTCTCGTCTCGGACGCCGGGTAGTCTAGGCTGTATTGTATAGCCCACAGACCTCCTCTCGAACAATGCGTCCCGCAGTGATGTGGGGGATCAGTTTGGGGTCGATGTGGGAGATGTTGGATAGGGGTACGTAAGTCTTATCCTTGGATGTGGCGTTGGTTCTCCCGCTTTCAACGTTCTCTCGTACTCGTATGACTGGGCGGATCAGATTACTACTGAACTCGGGAAGCACTTCCAACACTGCTTTCAATTTTGTTATATATGGGCTCCCTTTTCGTTTCTCAATGAATGGTCCGAGGAGACTCTGCTGGTTTTGAGGTGTAGCAGAAACTCGAGGAAACTCGAGACTTCCAAGTGGAGGTGGTTGAAGCTTCGTAATCGGGATATGATAGGAGATTTTTCCAGGTGGAGACCGTACTCGGTAGCGAGGAGATTTATGATGCTTGACATCATGAATTTCGACGTGTAAAAAAAGTAAGAAAGTCGGTCGCACTGTTTTTTCGTCAATTCGAAGCTCTTCTTGCGAAGTGTAACCGGGTCTGGAGCAGCTAAAGATCATCACCAAGATGCGACCGCTCGGATGAAATTGCTTAGAAAATGATGATGAATCTTTTCCCAAGTCCATTCGATTATATGCTCCGATGTCCTGTCCTGTACCTCGTCCGTAAAGGAGAAGGTCCCAACGAGCCCCACCCCCGCGTCTTGGACACCATGCTATACACTTGTATACAGTGTTTATGCGAGGATGTGATGACCATCATGCTCCTGACTGAGTTCGTCGGGAGTGTGAAAAGTGAATGCTAGCTACAGTACTGTACCATACAATGTGCGATATACACTTACCCTCGTCTGTCCAAACTCTGATGCAAAGATCGGACCATGTCTTGTTCTGACTTCAAGTGCGATGTGCGACGATCGCATGCACTGTGCCACCTCCACCATCCCAGGAGGAGATCGACCCTGGGACCCTGTGGAAAAGTGCCAATCGTACGTCCGATGCGACCACATCAAAAAACCCAGGAAAGTAGATGCAGGTGTGCAGTTGCAGTTGCAGTACAGTACAGTACAGTACCACAGCGCAGCTCGCGAACTGTACGCAAGAGGTGCCGCAAGCAGAAAAGAGTCCATGCGCTGAACACAACCAGGCCAGGTCCGATGATGAAGAAATCTCGAACTATGTCAAGGACCATCAATTCCTGAAGAGAGCCAGCACGAACCTCTCTGGAATCCAAGGTTGGAATTTCTCGCAAGGCTCTCCATCCTAGATCCCTAACTTCCCTCAATATACAAATTTCTGATGTTGCATCCGGAGCAGAACTGAAAGGATCAGGGATAAGCTTCTCGAGACAAGAGACGTTGGGACTGGACTCTTTCCCACCTTGTTGGTGATGATGTTATCCAGGTATTATCGAGGTTGCACTTTGTTCCCGAGCGTTTTCAACACCTGGTCGCAGCGGAAGCCAGGTAGTGTTACCCTGGGTGCCATCGTTAACTCTGAGTGTATGTCGTTGGCCGCATTCGATTACGCAAAACAACGAGAATCAATCGTTGCTGTGAGCCTTCGTCTCATCGTAGTCGATCGCCACAATCCACGTTACCAGGAACAGAGCTGACCAAAGTGTCGTTACCGAGCCCATCGGGCAACAGCCTCGGGTATACAGGTATACAAAGCTTCGTTTAAACGAAAGCTGCGCTGCTTGCGGTTTGTAGTGTGGCACCACAGCTGACTACATGTCTCATTATACAGCTCACCTCATGACTGTTGACTATTGGGTTTTCCAATGAAGGAACAGAACTGGTAGTCTGAATTGGTGGCGAGAGTATAAGGTCAGCTCCCAACTTAGTCAACCGGACTGTTTTGCCGAGCCTCTCGTGAACCGGCTGGTAATGGGAAATGGTCCCTTAAAGTTGCTTTTAAGGGGTATAAAACATTTTTGATATTGAACACATTCAAGAGCAGCAAGTCTCGGGCCGAAGGCGCCACCATCACTATACTAGTCTTTACATATATATTGGAAAAGCAAACGCCACGAATCGGATTTGGATATATGTCTTGCGCCGGGTAAAAAGAAAAACTAAATATTGCTTGGCCCTTGAGTCAATATTCAAACTTATATGACTTTTTGCCAAGTTTGTCCTTCCATCCGCAATAGGTTATTCACTTCATCCGTCACCCATCACTCCAGCTCCATAACCAATTCGTATACCTCCATATTCTTGAAGCCCACTCAGAAAGATCCATCCTCTCTCACGATCGCGAATCGATGATGGTGACGTTGTTGGAGTCGAAATGTCCAGTGAAAATCAATACAAACACTGAAAAGTGTAGGATCCCAGAATATATATCCCAATTCCTTTGAACGCCATTCCGAAGTGTCGTGAATAAAGAAATCTGGCATCACCTCAACCAAAAGTTGGGCATAGCTATTGGTGTCATAAAAATTGACAGTGTCGTCTGAGAGAGTTCGTAAGTCGTAGATGGATAGGTCAAGTAGGTAGATTGAGTCGAAAGGTTGACGGCCGGTCATCCAGTACAAAGTGGGCAGTGTCCAGGCATGACTATATAGCGTTCATGAGGGCCAGTAGGACAACGATGTTCTCTCTTGCCATCGACGGAAGTGCCAAAGAAATGGGCTCCAGGGTCTTGACAGGAAGTGTAGATGTAATAGTTCTTGGTATATTCGCACATTTTGAGGGCAAGTTGAAGTTGTGTTATGTTGAACTATAATATGTTAATGTATGAATTCTTGTGTTAAGGAACGTATTTACTAACGATTGGGTGTTTTGAGTGCAAAGTATAGTAGTAGTGTTGCACGAAGCGAGAAGAAGAGTGATGTCGAGACAAACAATTCAATAGTTCCAGACCAGCATGCCTATATATATATGTACGGGTAAGCGATCCCCATAAGACTTTTCCATAGGGAATAAGTATCAAATAACAAGAGCAAATTGCTCTGGGGCGTGCGTAAC
Source organism: Hymenoscyphus albidus (assembly GCA_911693285.1). Taxonomy (NCBI): domain Eukaryota; kingdom Fungi; phylum Ascomycota; class Leotiomycetes; order Helotiales; family Helotiaceae; genus Hymenoscyphus; species Hymenoscyphus albidus. Next base: position 166,859 of record CAJVRM010000695.1, read on the forward strand.
GACATTCTCAAGGTTTTGGAAACGCCAGGTTACTTATGTGGGATGAGAGGGGAGCACGACCATCAAGCACACATCCGAGCTACGGGGCGTCACGGACCCTGTAACAGACTGCCAGAGATGCAGCTGGTGCTCGATGAGGTGGGAGAAGTGGCCGAAGTGTGGCTCTGCTCTGGCACCGGTGCTGGCTCTGGCTCAGGCTCAGGCTCAGACTCAAAGCACACAGATGCCCTGTGCATATTGTGAGCGAGGTGTATGGGAAGTGTTAGGCGTATGAGATTCCACACCAAGACCTGGTTAGCCGCTAGCGAGCGTGGCGGGTTAGCGGGTTTGGTTGGCTCCACCTAACCCACCTAACTTAGGGACAACCCCACGGATGACGGGACACTTCAGCCCAGGTTGGGGGTTATCAGTGATTCGGTGGACGGATAGAGTACCCTGGCACTTACTCATTATTCCATGTCCCTCACTTTTCCGGCGGTGGAGGGTGGAGGGGACTCGTCTGCAGACACGTTCCAGCACCACTGATGCAGCTGCTTCAAGTGGAGACTTACCTGGCTTAGCATCCGTATCGGATCTTCCTGGCTAGAGCCGGGCTGAGGGAGAGTGTCTGGATTGCACTGTAGCGTGAGAAGATACAGTATAGTGTTGTAAGTACCGAGTTCAAATCAAGCGAACAGGTGTTGTGGTGGCGTTCTTCGTCGGATCTGTGTAGAGTACTTCAACGAAGTACGTCGACGACAGTACGGGCCTGGCCTTTGGATGTGGACAGACTCCACTAGTTGAGGAAGTTGGGAACTCGCACTCGCCTCGCTGGGAAAATGGGGCAGGTTGCATCTCAGGAGGGGAGCACCAGGGAGCAAAGAGGCGAGGCCCAAGCGAGAGGGCAATAATAATGTCAAAAATCTCAAAAGCTGCGGCTCTGCTGAGGGGAGCGCTAGATCATTCCCTTCAGCCCAATGACGTGCGAGTAAAGTTCAAACATCGCCCGCTGACAGGACAATACTGTTGGCACTGAGACAGTTGAAACAGAACGGTCGAAACAGATGTCAAGGCGAAAACGGCTGTCAAGACGGCTCTCATGCTCATGGTTCATCCCAGAGAGATCGGTAGTTCGTGGTTTGATGTAAATGTTAGTTATTGAAGTTGTTGTGGTTCACTTCTCATGTCCGCCCTACTCATTTCTTTTTTTCGCATATGATTTCCACCCTCGACATTTGTCCTGGATAGCTATCAACGCCAAACATCAGACAGGGCTTATATTAAGGAGCAGAGACTCCATTATTCTGTACCAGGAAAAGAAAGGTTGTGCCGCAATCATCATTCTTTACAATTCCGAAATCCTGTACGGTTGTTCGAATATTCATGGTCGCATCTGCTCATTTTAGCTTTCGCGCATAGGCCGGATTTAGCGTCATAAGCCGCAGTGTATAAGTTTCTATGAGGATACTTATGACATCCTCATTTGGGTATTTTGAGTTGGAAATCTGGGACAACTATAGTAGGCTCCCGGAGAATTCAAGTCACTGACTTGAACTATGTTGATCAAACAGTTATATACTTACCATTTCATTACCCACCACGAGTTCCAGTGAGTGGGCACTTGGATCTAATCAAGAGTCTAGAACAGCGGTTCCACTCTGACTGCATAGCCGCTGTGCCGATGAATAATAACGTTTTGCTGACAAGTGCCGGCCACCGAACGGAGTGGAAGCCGATATCATAAGTCGTACAAAGGATTCGTCTCGAGATGATCTATAAAGCCCCCAACTTTTTCAATTCGGAAGCCCGCGCCATGTCTCTTGACTTCTTTTCTCTGGAAAAGAGCAACATCATGATGATGTATAATTTCTTCGAGCTCTTTGACTTTGAGTGTCTCGCTCAACATTTCATTTTCCACAGGACCACAGAACGTCGCCAACATCGAACATCTTCTGGAATCTGGTGACGCTCGGTCTTCTGGAGCTTCTCTGTCAGTAAACTTCTTCACAATACGTAAGCCGCGGTTGTTTCAGCAAACCGATTCCACAGCGGGTCGCCGTCTGACGCAAACAAAACCCCAAGTTCCCACCTCATTTGACTTCTTTCGCGACATTCTGGAAGTTAACTCCGTCCAAAATCCATCCAGGTGTTTCCACATTTATTTCCAGGAACAACAAATCCCCGGAACGTCCACTTCCCAATTTCTCTGCAATCGACCTCGGGGATTGCGTTTGCACGGTGCGTGAAACGGCCTGATCTTGTTTACTGTCGGGTGTTTGATGCGTAGGGATTTCCCCGCGGCTCAGATGGCTTTTTCTTACCTCAATTGTTTGGTGGCAGATGTGTTCAGCTCAGCCGGGATAAAAACCATAGATACACAAGGTCTTCTGGTACCTCGTTCAGTGTTACATGACCTGTCCCGACACCCTTGAAAATGGCATTCGGAGGCGATCTCGACAAGATCAGGATCAACAAAAAAAGCAAAGCTCGATCGATCAATTGGTTACGCCATTTATCATACTTCGTATTTAAATTTGCGTTGATGTATGATGAATGTGGAACGATTTCAAGTGATTTTATGTGCCACTACCTGTCGACCCCCTGGACATATCGTCCCGCCAAAAATTGTTGTGTTACAAGAAGAGTAAGTCCAATTATTATACTCTGAACTCCAATATTACCCCATCAAACAATCGGTCCACGCTGTCCAACTATTTACAGCAAAGCCGCGGCGCCCATCATGAAACCCCAAACACCGGCTCCCAGGCCCATAATCTTTTGTGCTCCAGATGCTGCTGTAGCGGTTGCGGTTGCGGAGGTAGAGGTTGGTGCAGATGCTGTAGGTGTAGTGGTTCCGGTAGGAGGTGCAGCTGTTGCGGGTGTACCGGGAGTTGTTGCTGCTGGTGTGGCGGCACATGAAGCAGCGGTTGGCAAGTTGGTGACTCCACTGATCGAGCAGAGGTTGTTTGCGAAAGCGATGGCTTTGTTTTGGTCCTCGAGCGAGCAGGCTTTGGATACACAGCAAGAGATGTCGCTGAGGAATTGAGGAGCCGAGCAGATACACTTCACATCAGTGTTGGTGCATCCACCGATGGATGATCCGCTGGTTGATGCTACGACACAAGGTCTCTGTAGGAAGATCATGATTAGTACATGGTACGGAAATCATTTGATTCGAAGCTGGTCAACGAAGCCGAAGCTGGTCAACGAAGCCGAAGATGAGTCCAGAGAGGATTTGAAGAGGAGCCATTTTCCAGTGACAACTCGAATATCTCCCAGGTCCACCATCACTTGACACTCTGGTGGGCGGCCGAAATAACCCTCATTTTCGTCGTTCTAGTAGCGAAGTAATCGGAAGTAAACGTACAGCGCATTCTGGAATGTCACCCTGAGCAGCAACAAACGGAGCTACAACGGCGACGATGGCAACAATTGAGAATTGCATGGTGACTAAAGTGAGATAGCAAGTTCCGGGTTCTTGGATTCTATTTGAAGGATGCGTAAACCGATCAAAAGGAAAGGGAGGCTAAGTCGAAGCGTGGTTGAAAGGTGGGAGACCCAATTATCTGGGTTGCTCTCGCGGTTTTATGAGCCACCAGCTCCAAGTATTGGCTGCAACACAACACATCGATGCACCCCTGAATTCACCGATCTTGCTGGGATAACCTCGAGCTAAGAAGGTAATACTTCGTATTTTTACCGGCCAGACTCTTCACTGGGCCAATCAGACACAGGAATTATATCATTGAAGCCTAAGGAAATTGGCGATTGCTCTTATACCGGGCTTCATCGCGATTTAAACTTTGCTAGTTTGATTACGATGCACAAGCGAGCAAAGCGAGCTCCTTTTTTGGCATTCCAACGAAGAAAAGAAGCTTCTTTTGGTTTGCTTGGCGATTCGAGTCGGCAAATGCCTCGTGGGGGTTTCTTTTCCTTCTATAAAAACAGAGTTCCGGTATATTTATTTTGAATGTTTTCCTTTGCCTGTGATTTATGTTTACAGGCCTCCAGGTTTGGTGATTGTACTACGAAGCACCCAAGGTAAGTTGCAGGCCTAGAGGAGTAAACAAGTGAAATGGATTAACGACTTTTGAATCAAGGGAGCTTGCCACAACAAGACAATAACAATATACCTGATGAGATTCGGCGTACTCGTACCGCACATGACGTGACTTCCACATCATAGCAAACTTTCTTCAAGTCTGAAGGTGTTCAGGTTCAAATCGACACAGGCGTAAAGTTTCCAAAGTTTTTCGCCTCTGCTTGAGTTCGTCTCTCATTTCCACAAGGTTCTACAACCCCTTGGCGTTGTGCATGCAGGCTTGGACAATTCAGGGCAGGCTCAACAGGCTTCCCCGCTCAACTGTCGTGGCCCAACGATTGGGGGTGTTCCTGATACAGCAATAAGACCAAGACTCCTCCGGTTCCTCCACTGCACTGTTCAGATCGTCCCGACTCTGTTCTCGTACTAGCTAGCCACGCCTCTCTTCGGGCATTTTAATTGGGCCTCGTCCACTCTGCAATAACATCTACATCTAATCTACAATCTATTTACATCTACACCTCTGGATTGACTACGCTTTTATTGCTTTTTTGTGTTCGGCCGTGGCCGTGGATCATAGCATAGTGGTTGTCAACCACTGATACTAACCATGGGGCTGTGGATTCTCGAACCACAAACTACTGAGACTGTCCCAGGTACGGGATTTATAACAATCTATATCAATTACAAAATTCCATAGCACCAGCTAACCTTATCGCCCTCAGGAACAACTCGATACTTCGATGACCCCGAAAGACCTCAACAAGTCGACGCCAACAACACCCAAGGTCTGAAATGCGATACCTCAGGACCAGTAGCCATCCTCCTCGTCCCCCAACCGAGCGATGATCCAAACGATCCATTAAATTGGCCATTGTGGCAAAGGGACTTGATACTGGCGCTCCTGTCACTTGTAGCAATCTTTGCAACCTCCTTGGGTTCCATTCTGGCTGCCAATACCCTGACGCTGTCGCTCTACTTCAAAATGACATTTACGAAAGTCGCGATTCTGACGGGATGGTATCTATTTGGAACGGGGGTCGGAGCTATTGTTTTTGTTCCTTCGGCTAGAATATGGGGAAAACGACATCAGTTTGTTCTGGGTCCGGTGTTGATTTTTATATCGTGTATATGGGCGGGTGTTGTCAAACATAATTATGATTCTTTAGCGGGTAAGCCATCATTTTGAGATGCAAGCCATCTTCAGGTTGGGATGAAGCTGACGTTTGATAGCGGCCCGGTTTTTCCAGGGAGTTGGAACGGCTCCATTCGAAACTCTAGTCAACGCTGCGGTCGGAGACCTTTACTTTGTTCACGTAAGTCGGCAGACCCTTAGATAATGATAGAGGCTAACATATCCCAATAGCAACGTGGTAAGCGTATGGCCATGACCAATTTGGCTGTCTTTGGAGGTGCTTTCTTCACCCCTATTGTGGTAGGCAAGATCACTCATGTCAAAAGCCTTCAATGGCCATGGACATTTTACTTTGTCGCCATCTTCATTGGAATCTGTGCTCCACTGATATACTTTTTCGTCCCGGAAACCGCATACAATAGAGCAGCCCATCTCAACACCGACTTAGCTATGAACATTGAGTTGCGTTCCAAGGATTCCGAGGATGGCACGAAGAACTCCAAATACTCCGAGCTCCCAGAAGAAACTGGCACTGCCAATTATACGGCCTCTGGTGCGGAAACCCCCAGAAAGAGCAGAGTAGAACGTCTCCGGCTTGTCAACGGACGAATTTCACAGGAAAGTTTTTGGAAACTCCTACTTCGACCTTTTCCCATCTTCTTCCAGCCGGCTGTTCTATGGGCATGTGTCATCCAAGGAAGCATGATCGGTTGGACAGTATTCATGGGAATCATTCTCGGCGCCATTTTCCTCGGACCTCCATTATTCTGGAATGAAGAACAAACTGGATATGCCTACACGGGTGCTTTCCTCGGAGCCATTATCGGATTCTTGATCGCTGGAGTACTGTCCGATTGGTCCGCAAAATACCTAACAAAGAAAAACAACGGAATTTATGAGCCTGAGTTCAGACTCGTCTTGGTAATCCCATCAATGATTTGTGGCTGTATTGGAATTTATCTCTTTGGTATCACGGCTTCGGAATTAATTAATTATTCTTTCTACCTTCCCATTCTGGGATTCGGTTTGCAAGTCGCCGGAATGGTCATCGGAGCTGTGGCTGCCTCACTCTACCTCGTTGATGCTCATCGTATGTTACCCAATTCTCGCATCAAGAAGCAAACTAACAACCCCAGGTGATATAATCGTTGAATCACTGACAACAACCATCATTTTCAAGAATTTATTCTCCTTCGGTCTAACTTTCAGTGCCTACGATTGGCTTGTTGAGGCTGGGACATACAAAACATTCATGTGGATTTCCAGCATCCAAGTCATCGTCTGCTTGACGACCATACCTTTGTGTACGTGGCTCACAAACCAGATATTTTCCACAATCACTTACTGTTTTACAGATTTCTACGGCAAGCGTAATAGAGAGTATTTCCACCGCCATGATATCATGGAGATCTGCCGCTTGACCGATCAACAGATGGTCAGATGAGTAGATCCGAAGGGATGTAGAATCAAGCGAACATTAGGGATCACATAATTTGACGTTATATTGTTTGTATAAAAGACCAGGGTCATGCCTATATTGGGGCGAGGATAAACGTACTTACTCTCCCTACTTGACAGCTAACATTCTTTCACTATGTTTTATCAATTAGTTTACTGTCTAGTTGAATATAATTTCCTTTACTGATAGCAAGAGATGAGGCTCAGTACTGTTATATATTTGGTTTTCAATGTGTTTGAGAACTGGATACACGGAGGGTTGTGTTTCAGCTGTAGCTAGACTTTTGGAATATAGTACTCTGAGGTTACAGTCTCATGAGGTTGGTCAAAGTTAGGTATTTTCCGGATGTTTGGTCTATTTCTTAATTTCTTGGGTGGGTTAGTATATGATTACATATGATCAAGTTTCGAAGTCATATCAGTGGACGAAATCATGGTCTCATTGTATGCGTGAGTTAGGAGTCAAGAGAGTTGAGATTCTACCTAACCCTATCCTAACCCCATCCCAGACCAGACATAATACCATGCATCAAATCATAAAAGTTATTGTTTTCGTCAGTCGCTCCCTTGCACCTCTTCGCCAATCCGCAAAATACTTCCATCCATACTCATAACCTGCTCCCCACAAGGCACTCGCTATGTTCCACACCCATATTAACACACAGGCATCATCACATCTCAATAATAACAGTATCAACCACCCCATCACCCCAAACACCCACAACACTCATCGCAAATCCCACGGCGGCAACAACCGTTCGCGCAATCTGCTTCGTCATGAACCCCTCCATTCGGCCCCGGACCTCCTCCCCATTCACCGATTCCTCGTCCGAGACTTCCTCCCCACTGGAGCCGCTGTGGTCGCTGGCGCCGACGACTTCGTAGCTGGCGTCCATGACTTTGGTCTTGGTCGTTCGCTCGCTCGTCTTGCTCTTCTTGGGTTGCTTTGTGGGTTTGGAGACCGGCGAGGGGAGCAGGTATGAGGAGGCTCCCGAGCAGCTGATCAAGAAGGTGGTCCAGAGGAGGTAGGGGTGCTTTTGGCTGCGGGGGGAGAGGAGGTAGGCTAGGATGAAGGAGGTGCTTGAGAGGCCGGCTAGAGCGCTGAGGTGGCGCGTTGAGAGGGTGTTGAGGGATGTGAATGCGCCGCTGGCTGTGCTGGCGTTGGGGAGGGTGAGGAGTGTGGGGAGGGTTAGAGTGCTGAGGGTGTAGGAGAGGCCCTGATGGTAAATTGGATTAATACATGTTGTTTATGAGGAATTTGCTTGAGGGATCCGAGAATAGTAGGGATTTGAGGGAGGTGTTGGGACTTACTGTGTATAAACCAACCGAGCAGACCCCTACGAACTTCAGGACGGAGACTCCCTTTGAGGCCATCTTTGCAATTGTATTGCGAGACACCAAGACAATAGAAGAATTTGGGGTTGTGACTCCGCTCGTGAACGTGGATGTAGTTGATTGTCTTTCTGATCGCTTTCTTTGGTGGTGGATAAAGCTTTGAAGATTGGTGACGTTGACGCTATGACCATGCGAGCTCAATTGTTCCATTATTTATCCGAGTCTTGGCAAGTAGCGGAGCTTCACTCCCGCTGCTCGCTTTTGTGGTGAACCCACTTTCCGCCTTTGCCTCGGTTCATCTTTTGAGGGTCCTCCATCTCTGTCAGATTAGTGAAGGATCCACTTCCCCAGACTCTACTGTCTTCAACAGCTCGAGACTTGTCATGAACCACATTCACATCAATTCACGGTAGCGACGGACAAGAACCCTTTCACCCAGCCTATTTGAAGCTTCAGCAAGCTCAAAGCTATTGCATATCAAAGCGTTAACCTCTAATCACTCTCTAAGCTTCAATTCACAATTCCTGATGGCACTCCCACGATCCGAATACCTATCCTCAGTATGGAGGGAAGGTATATTTGGTACTTCTTCCCCTCCAGTTCATCAGCAATAGCATGACTAGAGCTAATATTACAAAAAAGATGGCAAAGTAGTCTTCTGCACAGGCGGCGCAGGAACAATATGCAGCGCTCAAGTCAGAGCCCTCGTCCATCTCGGCGCAAACGCATGTATCATAGGACGCAACGTAGAGAAGACAGAGAAGATGGCTCAGAGCATAGCAACCGCACGGAAAGGAGCGAAAGTGATAGGGATCGGAGCAATCGACGTTCGAAAGATTGAGAGCTTAGAGCAGGCGGTTGAGAGATGTGTAAGGGAACTTGGTGGGATAGATTACGTGATGTAAACTCCCCTCCTCTCTCTTCTACGCCCTATATTCAAGACATTCGAAGCTAACTTATCAAATAGCGCAGGAGCAGCAGGGAACTTCCTCTCCCCCATCTCCGGACTCTCAGCGAACGCTTTCAAAACCGTTATGGATATCGATACCATCGGATCCTTCAACACTCTCAAATCCACCATTCCCCACCTCCTCGAGTCCGTAAAGAAGAACCCAAATACCGGACATAATACGTCAACTGGCGGAAGAATACTCTTCATATCCGCATCATTTCATTTCACCGGTATGCCGTTACAGACACATGCTGCGGCAGCGAAGGCTGGTGTGGATGCTATTATGGCTGGTGCTGCGTTGGAATACGGTCCTTTTGGTGTGACGAGTAATGTCATCACACCTGGTCCTAGTAAGTGGATTTTCTTTTGGTTCAATGTGAAATCCTGAAGGAGATTCTTGGGTTGCGCCGCAATTCGCTCTAGGTGTTAGAGTTGCATTCTCGCTTTTAATCTCGCCCCCAAACCTCCTCAAACTCTGAATATCACACCATACCTACAAATCCACTTACCTTCCACCTCTCTAACAATCCTCCAGTCGCAGGCACAGAAGGCATGGCCCGCCTCTCCGATACTTCTTCCACTACGGCCACCAAAAAGAATCCCCTCGGGCGCTTCGGAACCGTCAGAGAGATAGCCGATGGAACGGTCTACCTGTTCAGCGACACAGGTAGCTACGTCAATGGCGAGGTTCTAGTCATTGACGGAGGTGGATGGCGATCACCAGCTGGTAGCTTCGATGGTGAGATGACATATCCAGATTTTATCTTGCAGGGTGGGGGCTTTGCAAAGGGGAAGGGGGCTAGACAGTCAAAGTTGTAGAGAGAGAGAAAGTTGGGGGGAGGGGGTGAGGAAAATACGAATATGAGGAGAGGATGAGGAGGAGATAAGAGGTGTGGATGATATAGATCTTTTTGGATTGAATTGATTGGATGTAAATTGCAATACTAAGACGGAACATTGTGATTCTTTCAATAGTATTCTATTTTCCATGCTTAGAACACAAGAAAAAAAAGAGGGGGGGAGTAAGTAAGCGAGGTAGGTAGTTTATAATCACATCTCCTATCGTCAAGTCTCCCAAGTAATACAAGGCCAGTCTCTATAGTTAAGTAAATCAGCTCCTTAATTTAACTTCCTAGAGTCTCGCTACAAATTTTAACTCGTATCTTGTAAAAGTAAATTAGAATCGACTCTTATACTGAGATTATTATTAATTATCCCCGTATAGTATATATAAAATAAAATAGGGAATTGTGTGGTTTATTTAATAGTATTATAGTATGGATTTTTCTTTCGAGGGTAGAGACTTAGAATTTAGAGAAGAGAGGAAAACAAATGTATATAGGAAAAGGGGATGTCGCTATAATATCCGAGTGAATATACTCGGTGGCACGGACCACCTGACCAGGCTGGTCCTGCCTATATTATCGCCGTACGACTTCTATACCTTTGACTCGGTGTGTATTAACAATAGGAATAGTCTAATACTAAGGTTTAGCATCTTCCTATATTACACTTTATATTTAATAATAAAGTTAAACTAACACTGATTAGTGTTACGCGCGTATAGATTAGAGACTTACGTGTCACGAATCACGTGCTCACGTGATACTTGTCATAATAAAGAGGCGCAACCCTCGACAGGCACGTCCAGGTTTCTTATAGGAAAATAGGGACGCTTAGGCTAGCTAAGCGGTCCAGGGATTTCCTTTGGTTAATGTCACATGATCGACTGGCATCAGAGGTGGTCGGCCTGACGACCTCTGAGGAATCAGAAAGGATCAGAGCGACGAGCACTGATTTAGGAGAACGAAGGTTCTATATAAGACTGGCACGTCTGCCATTAGATAGGAGCTTCGTGCTCAACTTAGTTATCAATCTTATCATATTAGTTTGACATCTTTGATACAAGTAACGAGTTCACTTCCAAGTGAACAACCCGATAGTCTTCTTCTTATCATAGCATACCAACCAGCGAACACCCAGCCAAGTTTAGTTAGCCAGTTTGAGTATTCGTTACAATATAGCCTTAGGAACAAGTAGTACGTATAGTATAAGAGGGTATATTAAAGTCGAATATACTACGTACTAGACTATAGGATATTAAGCTCTCCGCGATAATCAAAGACTAGTACTCTAATATCTATAGTATAGGTTCGCGGAAGTCGAAATCTAACTAGAAGGTAATATAATTATAGGTATAACCTTAAGTATAATCGTAAGCTAAACTAGATCTAGTACTAGTAGTATTATAACTATATAAACTACTAGCTCTATAAAAGAACCCTTTAAAATAATAGTTACGAATAAATAGTAATAAACTACCGAGATCTCTACTTAAGAATAAGGTAACTCTTCCTACTTTAAAGAGTACCTTTAATAATAAGCTAAACTTTGTACTACTATCTCCTGGTACTATTAGACCTAATATTTAAAGCCGAACAAGTTACGTATTTAATAGTAATAATAATATAATTACTACTAGAGTACTAGAATTAATCCTATAATAAAAGGCTTAATTATATATAGGTTACTATTAGGCTTAGTCTTAATAGGGTAATATATAACTAAATCAAGCTATATAAACTACTCTTTAAAATATACTATAATTATAAGTACTAGGATATCCGCCTAGATATAGTAGTAATACAACTACTTTAAACCTAGTATTATATCTATAAGTTTAGTAAGGTTTTCTACTACTACTAGCTTAAGGCTACGTATAGCCCTATTAATATAAATAACTATCTAGCGGATACTAGTAGAACTTCCTATAGATAAGTTTTATTTATCTCTAATAGTTTAGTTATAATCTAGTTAGTCAACTACCACCTTTAGGTATTGATCTAGACTCTTAAATAATTTAGAGTCTTATAAAGATATATTAGGATAGTATAAAATATAGTAGTATTACTAATATTTTTAATATAAAACTTAAGATCTTTTATACTACTTATAACTAATATAGAGCAACTTAAGACTATCTTATAAAAGCCTTTCTAATTATACTTAAGAGAGCTATATTAGACTATTATTACTATATAATTCTTAGATAAAACTTTAATTTTATAACTATTATATAAGTAGTATAAAATAACTTTAAGAACCTAGGTTATAAGAGATATCTATAAGACAAATAGAATAAACATATACTTAAATATATTAAAAGAGAGAATCTAGATAAGTTAATATTATAATATTTTAATATTATAATAAGTAAGCTAAGAAAGATTCGGCTTAGATTAAGTCTATTACTTTAATAAAATAATAACTTTTACTAAAGTATTATCTAAAATACTTATAGAAGTATTAAATATAATATATTTATTATAAACCCTTTAAATATAATTTTAGACCTCGAATCTAACCTTAAGAACACGATATTAAGTTATAAGTTTTATACTAGAGTAACCTATAAGAAGAGTTATATTACAGGAACTTATATAATAAACTCTACTAAATAATCTACAAACTACCCTATATCTTTAGTAGAAGTATATTACATAAATAGAACCTATTATAGACGTAATCGGTATAAAAATAATAATTCTATAAGTAGATATTAGATATATAAGAAGCTAGGTTATAGGTTATTTAAGTATTTATAAGAGAAATAGGATTCTTAGAAGGATAAGTTTTAGACTAGGTTCTATAGTAAGTTCAAGGGAGATTACTATAAGAGAGACTTTAATAAGTAGTATAGTACTTTTATTACCTAGTTCGAGTCCTAGGAGATAAGTAAATTAACTACTATAATATATATAATAAGTCTTAAGGATTTAGATACTAATTTATTATTAAGTTCGAGTTTAAGTAATAATAACTCGAGTAAAAGTAAGGGTATACTGTAACGAATACTCAAACTGGCTAACTAAACTTGGCTGGGTGTTCGCTGGTTGGTATGCTACGATAAGAAGAAGACTATCGGATTGTTCACTTGGAAGTGAACTCGTTACTTGTATCAAAGATGTCAAACTAATATGATAAGATTGATAACTAAGTTGAGCACGAAGCTCCTATCTAATGGCAGACGTGCCAGTCTTATATAGAACCTTCATCCTCANCAGACGTGCCAGTCTTATATAGAACCTTCATCCTCAAGTACTATGATCTGGGTAGCCAACTCGCCTGTCGAGCTGGCGGTCCGTTCCGCTAGGTCGCCGAGCGATCCAGCGATCCAACTTAATCATGTGACCATAACCAATGGAAATCCCTGGATCGCTTAGCTACCCTAAGCGATCCCTATTTGCTATAAGAAACCTGGATATGCCTGTCGAGGGTTGCGCCTCTTATTATGACAAGTATCACGTGAGCACGTGATTCGTGACATATACCTTTCTATAGTATTATAGAGTATTTTATAGTTAATACACTTAGTAACGCTAATACAAGATAGCTTATTAACTAATTAAACTACGTATCTACTATATACTAGCTCGGGTTTTATACTACGTACCTAGAGATTATAAGAAGCCGAGATTCTAAAGTTACTATAGTACTTATAGTAGATAAGGTACTTCTACCTATAATATTATTACGCTAGAGACCTAAGAACCTTTATAGTATTATAATTAATACTAGTACGTCTACTTTTAACTTAGTTAGATATAATTAATATTATATATACTATTTAATTAATAGTTCTCTATTAAAACTAAGTAATATTATAGTTAAGTTTAATGTAGGAAACTCTATAGCTATTAGATCTATGGTAGTTGAAATACTGATTAGACGTATTAAGTTCTACGTCTTTCTAATTAAACTATTATTTATTCTATACCTTTAATAGTTAGATAAGATATAAGTAATATTCGGTAATATTAATAACTTTATAGTTATAGTAAATAGTAATAAAGTTAAGGTTATATATCGATTTAGCTATCTATTTATAGTATAGGATTAGGCGTACTATAACTTTATATATAAATTCCTAAACTTATTAATAGAAGCTAAATTACAACAACTTTATAAGCGTTTTAGACATCTATCTATTTTACGATTATAGAAGGTTCTAGAATAAGCTAGGTATAATATTAACTAATCTATTCTCGAAACACTAACTAAATACTATAATTATTATACAAAGTATAGCTACTCGCTATATCGATTCCGCTTTACCCTAAAGGAGAATAAGAACTTTAATTATATAGTTTATATAAATATCTGTTTTATTTGTAGTAAGCTTATACTTTATATAGTTAACGAGGCTATAGGATAGAACGTTATATACTAGTTATAGGAGATATTAGTAAAACACGTCTAGGAGATAGTAGGTAAATATTAGTTCTATATATTTTTAGGACTAATAGATTTACTTATAACTAACGTAGGAAAGAATTTTACTTCGAAGAAGTTCTAATTATATATAAATACTTTAGGAATTAGTATTAAAACTACGCCTATTGAAGTATATTAATCTATTAGACTTATTAAATGTTACTATAGTCTACTTCGCCGCGCCTATAATATTCTAGTATAGGAGATTCTAGACTTACTAAAGGATATTATACTATAAATAGTAGTAAAAGCTATTAATGATACTATAGGACCTAATAAACTTATACTAACGCTACTAGTTTTCGGGGCTTATCTAAAGATATAAGACTTTAAGTTATTATTAACCATAGTTATAAAGCGCTCTAAAATACTTTAGAAGGTAATAGTAGAAGTATATAAGATTAAGGTAAAGTAATAGGTTAATAAAGTATTAAATACTTAGAATAGTCTATTTAATTAGATTAAGGATCTACCTCCTAGAGCTAAGGTTTAGGTATAGCGTAAGTATAAGAAGTAGTAAGGACTATATATCCTATAAGGATATAAAGAAAAGGATATAATTATTAAGATTAAGAGTAGACTAGTTCGATTTCGATCTATAGTTATTAAACTATAATATATAAATAAGGATATATCTAATCTTTAGGATCTACTAAATATAGACCTTAAACGTAGAGATATTATAGAGTATCCTAACAAATACTCTAATAAGGATTAACTAAAGTAAGGACGCGGATAACCTTAAAAGTTAAAACAAATTAAGCTAGACTTTAATAAAAATAAGAAGAATAAAAAGGATTCTATACTACTAAAGCGCGGTCGTAGATAACTACGAAAGACTATAGCCGTTTATTATACTAAGGTACTTCTATTTTATAAGGAAAGTAATATTATAGAACTAAAGTACTAGGTATATTTTATAAATAATAGTATAGTATATTTAGTATTTAACGATTCTAGATAAATTAAGATAAGTAAATTAACTAATAATAGAGTCTTTAAGGTTATTATTAATAATTAACTATTACTAGATACTTATATATTTAGTTCTTAATTTATTAATACTATTAAAAATAAGAGTACCTCTAAGGTATTTAAGAAATATAGACTTATAGTTAAAGTATTTAATAATACTAGAAAGTCTTTAGTTTTAATATAATTACTTATAATTTAAAAGGTTAGTATATAAATTATTGTTATACTTATAGTAATTAAGTTCTATAAGGATCTAATAATTAAACTCTAGCTATAAGATATTATTTAGGTATATACTTAATTAATAATAAACCTTAATTATTCTATATTTATATAAGAACTAAAGAGTAGCCTATAATAAGAGAAATTATACTTTAAGATTATTAAGCCTCTATATAATATCCTTAAATTAAGTAACTACTAGTATAATATATATGTTAAATACTATATAAAGAAGCTAGATATATAGTAATCAACCTATAATTCTTACTTACTCTATATAAATAAGGTAGGATTTTAAGATATAATTAGACTTTAGACTAATAATACTCTTATCCTTAGTAATACTACCTTTATAAATAAGAAGAAGGTAGAGTTAGCTATATTTAAATCTAAGCCTACTAAAGAATTAACGCTAGATAAACCTTCAAAGTTTAATAGTAGTAGGATTACCCTAGTAAAGGATAGTACTATTATACTTACCTACGACTATAGAGATCGAGTTAATTAGTAACCGACGGAGTTACTAATATTACTAGCGCTTATAGTATTTGTGACGGTTATGGTCACGAGGGCTGGATGTCACATGCTCGCTTAGCGAGGCGCTAGCGCGCACGACCTGTATTTAGTTCCCAGCTCTCTCGAGCTCTCCTTCTTTCCTCGTCTTTTGTCCTAAGAATAGAGTGTTAATAGTTCTGAGTTCTACCTGAAGCACGTCTGTCACAGTATTATTTGTAAGGATTAATATATTACTTAATAAGTACTAAGAGCTTATATAGCTATAGTATACTAACCTAAGGTAGTATTCGATATAAGCGTTATAATATAAACTCTAAACCCTAAGAAGAGTAATATTAACGTATTAAATAAGCGCCTTTAATAGTTAATTGATAATCTAAAGCGTAGACTTAAATATATACCTTTAGATATTAACTTACTAAAGCTTATATTATTTATAGATACTTCTTTTATAAACCTAACTAACCTTTCCTCCTAAATAGGCTATATTTTATACTTAGTAAATAAGAATAATAACGCGGTTATTTTATACTAGAGTTCTATAAAATATAAACAAATTATATAAAGCGTATTAGTATCTAAGTTATATACTTTAAGTAGCGGAATCGATATAGTAGAGGTTATTAAGTTAACGCTACAGGCTATCCTAGGTAAGATACTTAAAGTAATAACTTATATAGACTCTAAGTTAATATATAAATACTTAATAAAACTTAGTATAATAAAGGAGGAGCGTCTTATAATTAACGTAATAGTATTACGCTAGGTATATAAATAATATAAATTCTATAAGATCCTTTAGATTAAGGGAACTATAAATCCTACCGACGCTATAACGAAATTAAAGCCCTACTAGGTATTAGTTATACTTATTAATATAAATAAGATTAAGATTATAGTCGAAAAGTAGGTTAAACGTAAGGATATTAGTGAAGGATAAAATAATAATAATATAAAGAATTAGTAGATTTAGATAGATTTACAAATTATAAGGTATTAATAGACTTAATTAATATTAGGGGAGGGTTTAACGGATTTAATTAGTTAAGGACTTTAGATAGTTATTTATACCGAGTCTTTTACTTCTTTTAAAGTAAGCCTAGTATCGCTATAATATCCGAGTAAATATACTCGGTAGTACGGACCACCTAACTAGGCTAGTCCTACCTATATTATCGCGCTACGACTTCTATACCTTTAACTCGGTGTATATCAATAATAGGAATAGTCTAATACTAAGGTTTAGCCTTTTCCTGTATTGTACCTCATATTTGATAATAAAGTCAAACCAACAGGGGATATAAGTATATGTAATAATTAGGTTAAAGAAGGGGAGGTTTATATATTTAGATAAAGTATCTAGTTTGGTTTGGTTAGATAATATTGTTCTACGGGATAGGCATTAGGAAAGTAAAGGAGATATCTTATTTTATTAGTATACGCTTTGTCTTTTTTCTTTTCATTACTTTTACTCTAGACATAATACTCAGCAAAGAAAGAAAGAAAGAAAGAAAGAAAGAAAGAAAGAAGAATATAACATTATTATAAGCTATACCTATTGTACTTACCTAACTAACTACACTACTAACAGAACCCTCTAATCTCCCTACCTATCTGCGTAGCTACATACGTAACCCACCCAACCTACTCCAAGCCCCATCTCCCCATCTACCTCCAAATCATAACCTCCTTCCCTCCCTACCCACCCAGCGTACCCTCCAACTAACCCAAAACACTCCTCTTCTACAAGACGAGAAAATAAAAACGCTAGGGAAAAAGAAGCAAACAACCCAACTACATATAGCAGCCCAGATAACTTAGATTCATTCCTCTTCTAGAATACCATGGAACACGCTAGTGATCGATACTCAACTTCTATCCAAGGATGCCGTTGGAATTGCTCAAGACGGGAGGTTCGGGAAGGCGAGTCACATGATCTACCCTCCTGCCAACACCGATCCCTTTTATGTTGTTAGGAAGTGAGATGTAAGATCCTACCTAGTATATATCTATATCTATATCTATATCTATATCTATATCTATATCCAGAGTGCGTACTTTTCCCGCCCTATATCTCTATCTCCCTATCTTCCCAACAAGCTTCTAAGATCCCACGCATCACAGGGCTAAATCGTCCAACCAGCCTTTTAAATACACCCAAAAGACTGCTAGCTACTATACTACTATCCCAAGGTTCTCCAAATCCAATTTTCAAAAAAAAAAAAGATAAAAAAAGATTATACCTTCACACCCACCCATGCCCTAAGAGCTCTAGACACAGTCAAAAATCGCATCATCTCTTCCGCCTATCCGCTCGGGATTCAGGGAGTTAGAACTCTAAGGTCTAGTCTTATCAGAACATGAAAATGGGAACGTGCGTTCTCGTATCGTTCGGGGAGTACTACCGGTACAGATAAACCTGGATATAAGGATATTCGTGGGGGTAAGTTTCGTAAGGATATAACCGAGGTTTTCCTTACAGTATAGCGAGGGGTCTTATACAGACAAACCTATCTAGATATAAGGATATTCGTGGGGGTAAGTTTCGTAAGGATATAACCGAGGTTTCCCTTACAGTATAGCGAGAGGTCTTATACAGACAAACCTATCTAGATATAAGGATACTGGATATAAGGATACTGGATATAAGGATAACCTCATTTATATCCTTACGAAACTTACCCCCACGCTATAATAAGGATACTGGATATAAAGATAACCTCGTCTCAATCCTTACAAAACTTACCCCCACGAATATCCTTATATCTATGTTTATCTGTATACCAAAAAAAGAAATCGGGACCCAAAATTTAAGGATACTCGTATAAACGAGGTTATCCTTATATCCAGTATCCTTATATCCAGGTTTATCAGTAGACCTCACAGAAAACCTTGCTGGTTAAGAAAACAAAATAAAACAAAATCCACGCTATAGGTACTATATGATATGGAAACCTCACATTACCTCATATCAGTCCCACTGTTCCACCACATATTTTCGAACGAATTACAGTAGAGACATTAAAGTAGCACCTACAACAGTATATACTCAACCAAAAAGCAAAAAAAAAACAGTCTATCAAGAAGATCTAAAGTAAGGCAGGCAAAATTACTACTCAATAAATAAATTTTTGAAAAAAAAAAGATTCACAACGCCACATGAAGACTCGCCAGCTACTGTAAAAGGATATGGAATCAACTAAAAAAAAAAACCACAAAAAACTATTCCCCTGCATAATCTTTTGCCATCTAACGCTATGCATTTCCCCCTAAAAGGTCCCGTTACGACAATCTTCATACCTGACACCCGTAGGATCTAGGTACCCTACCTGCCCTAATCCCCACCTGCTCCCAACCCAACGAATCCCTCAAATTAGGAAAGAAAAAGAAAAGCGGGAGTATTCCTCCCCCATCGTGTACCAAAAACCATTCAGCCGCGAGCTATTCGTCAATACAGTTTTCCATTTAATATCCCTTTATTTTCCTTTCCACGTTTCATTTTCATCAAGGAAGAGGATAAAGCCCCTCAAGGATCTTCCAACAAAACCTCGCAATAGGATCGACAGTTTTGAGATCCCGGATCCAATCAATCATCAAACCCACCGAAACCTCCAGTTCCTGTTCAAAGTTCTGACCGCAGCGCTGCTGTCGGATGCTATTCAACATCGGACTATGTCGTGCCATATGTAGCATAATGAGAATCCCAAGGAAATTTTGTGACCAGTAGAAGAGATATGGAACCATCCTTTTCCTCCTCGAAGTCGGTGATAGCGTTAGGGGCCATTTGATGCAAACCTGTAGTGGACATAATTAGCATGGGGTTGATGATTTGTAGGAGTTAGGTGCGAATTATACTCTCAAACATTCCGCCGCTCCATTCTGGTCCTCTGTCGTCATACATTCCGGAAAATGAAGAGCTTTGTATACAAAAGGTCGATAGACCATATACATGGCATAGTAATACCTTGTTCTCAGCAACGCAACATGTATGTCGTACAAATATGGATAGTACGCAGGCTCGTCATCTAGGTTGGCCGTGAAAAGAGGAGCACGTGGAGGTTGTTGCGGTGATAAGCGCGGATCTAACATTTGGTTTAAAGAAACGATTTGCGGCGTAGGAAAGCACATCAAGTCGTTCTCGGGCCATTGCAGCTCAGGTGGCAGCATACTTCTCCACTCCGTCAACCGCAATGCAAGCGTTTTCAGAGAAGCTGCATTAGGCCCGGTGTAATTGTCCTCTTGAGATTGCCGAGTGCTGATATTTCGTACCGCTAATTCTTTTAGTACTAGATGGACAGACATCCAACCTTGAATACTTACAGTCGTTAATATCGTGATGAAGTTCTGCACATAATCGTCGCAATGCAATCTGGGAAGCAAAGTGCTTTTCAAATTGTGTATTTTGATTGATATGGGCATCTTCGTCGCTGATTGGACCCGAAAAGAGAGGCATGCCAATATCTCTTTCAAAAGACATTATACCGGTGGTTGGCAGATCAAGCTCGACATTCAAACACCTATGTGCATTGTCAACAATGTTCAATCGGCGGTTTAAAGTCAACCTACGTTTCCATCATGACACAGTGCCAGTATGCACGTTTAGTGATATCCCCTCTGTGAGAACTCCAGTCAATTTTGTTGCTTGTAGCTGTCAGTGCTTTCAGACTCAAATGGAAGGGAGGGGAACACAAGGCAACGTACCACGTGATCATTACTTGACAAGCCAATGAAGCAGAGACAGTCAATCTCCAAAAATCCTATTTTTTTACGAGGTAAGCACATGTCAAAGCCTGAGGATTACAGATGAGATCCAAGAAAACAGACCAGATGATGAGAACACGATTCAAAGTAGAGCCTATCAAACATGTGTAAGTTACCTTCTTCTTGGTCATCTGTGAACAGAAAAGGGATGATGCCAACGTACGCTGCTAGGGAAAATATCTGGACATTCTCAAGATCGCAGTTTGTGAGAATGAAGCCCATACGCTTTCTTGCCTCGTTAAATAGAGCAAGTCCTGGCGGTTTTAGGGTTGTTCCCCCCCTAACACCACTTCCACGCCCCCTATAGGTGTCGATTGGCGGCCCATGAATTGCATTGGATGCCAGGTCCCCCAGCGCAAATACAAGTAGCGCAAGAACAGATATAGTGTCACTACCAAAGCCTTCCGATTGTACTTGTGATAGGATGTCAGTCACGAAAATTACTCGATCCATAAAAGGGTAGAGCAGGTTAAAGGTGTCAAAGTACGAATGTGCCAGCTCTGTCATTACGTCCCGAGTTAGATCTGGGAAGGTAACTCTTGTCGCGCCTAAAGCTCTTGTTTCCTGTGTCTGCATTCCCTCAAATGGTTGACTGGGCAGACTTTCGTCTAGGGGCAGAGAAAGCATTTCCTTCTGAACCTGGACTACATATGCAGAACCGTCTGCTTCTAATGTCTTCAAGTCTTCAGCATTCTCCGGATTAGCTTGTATCAACACTCTTTGAATAGCAGGCCATGTCAGCATTTTATGAGCAGCTGAGGCATGTCGGTACGGCGGGTTCCTAGAAGTGCTACTAGGATTAGGCTGAAAGGGGGGAAGTCGATGCAAGGAGGAATATGAAGAGCTGGTATCTTCGGGCTCGATATTAAAAGAGGGCGCACTTGACGGGGATGAGACTAAGGGATCGAAACCGGTCGTCGGAAGCGGGGGCCGGAGGGGGATTCGATCAACTTTGCTTTCTAGGCTTTTGAGCCTTTCCAGAATCTCAACCAGGGTTTTGTCTTTCCTATGCACTACCAGTAAGTCGCCATTTGATGGTTTTAGATGGCCAAAGAAGGGTAATGAACGCAATGATTGCAACAAAACACAACGCAGCACAACACAACACAACGCAAGGATTCCTGTTTCTCGGCGGGGCCTTTTGACGAGCTAGGCTCATGGTCCGAGATCCGTGGGGTGTATATTTGGGTCTTTTTCTTCTTCTTCAGATTGGCAGGGTACTTACTTTGTCGGTTGAGGCTCTCGATACCTACATTCCAGCTTCATCCGCACACAGGAGGAACATTTGGGCCGTTGTTCGTCACACTTTTGTTTTCTCTGTCGGCACGTCTCACACGCCTTTCCACACACGTCAGTTCTAGTTCCAGAGCTTTCTCTGGGTGCGGGTGCCCATTGCACACTGCCAGCCAGGCCAGACAACGACAACTTAGTGA
Source organism: Hymenoscyphus albidus (assembly GCA_911693285.1). Classification (NCBI taxonomy): domain Eukaryota; kingdom Fungi; phylum Ascomycota; class Leotiomycetes; order Helotiales; family Helotiaceae; genus Hymenoscyphus; species Hymenoscyphus albidus. Next base: position 188,941 of record CAJVRM010000695.1, read on the forward strand.
TAGAGAGCAGAGCATCCGCGCCAAGAAGGGTTGGGTCTAAGGTTAGGTCTCTGTCGACAGAGCGCAAGGAAATCGAAGCTTACCTGAGTTGCGATGGCCCCCCTTTGTACTCGCGAGGGGGCGGGGTGAGATGATGTCGCGCTAGATGCCGAGTCCATGGTTCATGCGATGCTCATATCCAGACTCGCGCGCCTTGGGGGAGTGGATTGCGGTTGGGGTTCGGATCAGTTTTTCCAGGTCTCCCTGTGTTCTGTGTTCTGATTCAACTCAGCACGAGTAGTAGCGCAACACAATGCAACGCAAAGCAACGGGAGCCGCCTTCCCGTTCTCAGTGCTGAGTTCTGCCCTGGATCTAAATCTGGACCCGGATCCGGATCTGGCTCTGAGGGCTTTGGGGAGAAGCGGAAGGTGCGTTCTGGGTCGACAGCAGGGAAGTCGTACTACGTGATACTCTGGTGCTCGTACTGGAGTTCTGTAGTCCTGTACCTGAAGCGTCACTAGGAACTGGCTATGGAGATTTCTCGGGACCAGACCACAGCGCCCCTCTTCACAGACTCAGGCGACAAATACTTGTAGAGCGCAAACGGCTGGCGTGGTGGCCGGTTTATATCTCCGCTGTGGCACTGGGGGCAATTATCGCTGGACGGACTGGGCTTGGGGCTTCAGAGGCTTCAGAGGCTTCTTGCTACGGCGAGGATGCGCTCTCAGCTCTTTGGCGGCTGGCAGAACGTGGCTCGCAGCGGTGGCGAGGTTGTATGCGATGGATGAGCTGCGTTGTATGGAGTCGCTTTGAAGGATCCAAAGCAATCGAGCTACGTTTTCCAAACCGAGAACGAATAGTGTGAGAGCTTTTGCCGGCGAACGCTCCGCCTCCGCGTGGCAGACTGGCGTCAAGACAAGAGCAAATTGGGCTCTCTTCGCTTCTTCTCCTCTGCAAAATCTTCCATTATTCGAAGGGTCGAGGAGCCTTCCAGGCCCGGGTGGCAATCACAGCACGGTTGTCAGACACCCGTGGCCGTTGGCTATAGCGACGATGGCAATGACAATAAGGGAGCGCGCGGCGCAACGAGACGTCAGTGATGGTGGGAGCGGTGCCAGCGATAATAGGAGGTCGCGGTGCGAGTTTCTACTTGCTCATGGTCGAGAGGGTCTTGTATCTACAGAACTCACCCGACACAAGCACTCGCTCTCACCTGACCGCAAAACCGCCACGCTCGCCAGTGCGAATCCGGAAGGCGATGGCTCAGTCGTCTGGTCGGCCCTCAACCCGTCTCCTCACGACGGAGCCTGGTCTTCGTGAGTTCTGGATGGATGGTTGCGGTGCGTTGTTTTGCGTTGTTCTCTCGGCTTCGCGAGCATCGTTGAGAGTAAGCAGCTTTGGTACTCGTAGCCATACCCATCAGATGTATGTATGTGCACCCGCACCCATCCCCATCATCCCTCTTTTGGCGAGACCAGCCCTTAACCGTTACCCGCCTCCAGCAACCGAATTGCTATGAGGCGAATTCGGGTCATAGGGGTCGTTTTTTTGAAAGTGGCAAATACCCATCCTGCCTGGTGCACAATTGATAGACGACGCTAAGCGTCGCCTAAACCCAACTGTATGGCACTGGTAGGACCTGGTAGGGCAGCAGGTATCCGTCCAGCCAATGCAAGCCAACTCAAGGGCTTCAAGTCTCTGCAACTGTGCAAAATAACGGCGCATGTCCAAGAATCAAAGGCAATGCCCTCCTTCCTTTCTCAACTAGATGATGTTTCTCGCCATGGCTCCAGTGAGTGGCGGCGGAGGGGAATTCCGTTGGAATCCGACCAATCATCTTTCAGGAAGATCGACCGCGCTTGATGACAAGTCCAGCTCAAGAGAGCCACGCAAAGTGTGTTTTTGATTCCTATATGCCAACCTCATGGTTGTGAGTATATATGAAACCTCCTCTGGGGTTGGGAACTATATAAAATGGCCGATGCTTTTCTTGCCGTCCTTATGCCTGATTTTCGTGATTTTTATTTTCTGTAATGAATTATAGCAAACTAACATAGCAGATCTATATATGAATCCTCTATTGACCGAGCGAACTTGGCATGGATGCTTAGGCATAGCAAGTCTTCCGACCTTCAGATCCAAAACAGCCAATCTTTCAGAGATAACTTGGGAATCAGATTACAGTGGTACCACCAATTTACAACCATCCCTACAATTCGTTGTTGCCGTGACCTTGGGAGAGATCCTTATGAAATTTACAAAGTGGAACGCACGTTGACTCTGGTTGCGGAATCTCGCTTCTAGCACACCAAGCAATTTCACCGGGGAACGCCACCATTTGAACCCCTGCTTGCCAAAACAAATGCAACGCTGAGTGAAGAACCCAGGTGGCAAAACGTCTTGTGAGCAAGAACCGTATATTCCCCCGGCCTCAAAGACTGACAATATTGGAATACGACTTTAGTAAAAGTGGACTGTTCTTTCTGCTCTTTCTACTCTTTTTTTCCCTACCAACAGCCACTATATAACAGATATTAAAAATGTATGAACTTGGAATTAGGAGCAAGACTTCAAACAAGTGTTAGTATGGCGTGGTTGAAACTCGGTTAAGCCATGCGTCGTCGAACATGCTGCGGCCCGAAGTCTACAACCCATAAACCAACAAATAACCCACGATTATATTCTCAATCCTAGTATCCTTGCTGGCGATGCCATTTCTCCTCCCATCCAGGAAAATAAGGGTTCTCCTCCAAAGTGGCAACATCCCACTCTTCACCCTCTTTCTCCCCCCGAACCATTCCATTCTCTACTTGTTCCTTGGCGTACTTTTCCAACTCTGGGATGACAACATGTTCGACGTGCCATGTGTTTTTGTACTCCATCAAACTCTTTTTACCCTGCTTTAAGATCTTCAACACTAATGCTGGTATATAAGGCTCGTCTCTGAATTCCTGCACCGGAGTGAACAGAGCTGTGAAATTAAAAACCACCCCACCACTTAATGGCAGCCTCCTCAACGTTTGCCAATCAACTCGCAAATTGCACTCCTCGATCTTCAAGTCCTGACTCTGAGACTCACGAAGCGTTTCGTGGGGGTCACCTGGTGGCATAAAGAGTGGCGTGCCGACTTCAAGACCCCAACTTCCACGTTGAATGGGAGCGTTCGTTGGCATTTTGCTAAAGTACCGATCCATACTGAATTGCATCTTTTCCTTGTAATCTGGAATCGGAGCATGGATTTCTCGAAGCTGAAGACCAATCTTGGTACTCACGTTCCAACCAAGTGAGCTGCAGATAACCCCAGCGCGCATGTAGTACATCCCATCAGTCTCGTTACGCAAGACAATGGCGAAATCCTCAGGGACATTATTGAGAAGAACATGGAGGGGATGCATGCTCTTGATTTCGGTCTTGGTTTTGAGGAGAGCATTGTGAAAGGTGGTATTGTCTGCCGATAATGAGAAGTAGCTCGGATACCGGGCGCAGTAAAATCGTAAACACATCTCCATTAATTCCTTGCAAACAAGCTCGGATCCTGGTAGGAAGTCGAGAACTTTGTTACCATGGTCCCTGAACAGTTGTTGGCGTTTCTTGATGACTGAAGTATAGGTGTTGTCAATCTCCAACCACCAATCTGGCTCCATCTTGGTCAAAGCTTATCAAGAATTAGTTAACGTATATATATGGATATCTGACCACTTCACCTACACATAGTCTGATGGTACGCCCATCGAAATGGTCGATACGGTCGTGCAAGTGCTCTGACGGGGTCAAAATCCTTATATGGTCTAGGGTCCGGAACTTCCGTCAAAATGCTGTAGTCTGGAAAATCGCCCATCGCCCGAATCTCATCAGTGGAAAATCCCATAGGTGTGTATTTTGGTTTTCCGTTCTCCGTGGTATAAGGCTGATTCATGGGAAGAGCGTTCTTGGCCAAAACTTCTGGAGTAGGATCAGAGCTATTCAGAATCTTTCGATTTGATGCTGACGCAGTTTTGGAGAGTTGGCGAAGTACTTGCCGCCGTGAAGGCGGAAACGTATTAATATAGTCTGGAATGGGGCTGATAGCCGACAAGGGTCCTTTCGCATTGATGTTGACGGCCTTGGTTGGCGAGATAGAACGTGGTGGTGTCGAAGCAGCTGAAGCACGTCGTCGACCAAAGCGAAATCTTTTGAGCACCAAAGATCTCGGGCGCTTATTGATCGCAAACATGGACACTGTTGAAAGCAAGCATGCTATTCCGAGACCCAGCAGCCATGGATTTGGGACGGTAGAAGAATACATGGTAGGACGAAGAGATGCTTGTTTAACCGGCTGAATCTGGAGAATTTCAACAGGATCCTGAAATTGTAACAGAGGACAAAATTAAAGGACCATTCCCGAGGCCAGACAATGGCAGTCCGTCTCCAATATGATATACAAGAGATTCAGCAACGCACCCCTTTTATCATGGCAAGACAGGCCTCTGTAAATCAGGAGATCCAGGACGCTAGACCCCACATTAGCAGTGGTGATTGTGGACAACGGGACTCGTACTCCACAAAAGACCACCAAAAGACTTGCACAAAAGAGGAAAAAGCAATCCGACGGGGCAAGTGGCCAGTTCCGCGCTGGGAGAGCTTGCGGGCGGCGTAGCCACTTAGCACAAGACAGAAATCGAAGTGCCGCACCTGGATTGTTGGAAGCGGGAGGAGGAGGATGGACTGAAAAGTGACAGCTGCTGTCGCTCCCCAGACGAGGTACGACGTAGTAGACGTGGATTTGCTTCGTAGTTGTGGCCATGTAGGACAAGCAGATGGATGGAAAAATCCGTCGCCCCCCGACCGCAGCTTTCCACGATTTCTACCACCTCGTCACCAGTCTGGGATGCCAGGAACGCCGCTCATGTGCTCTGCGTCTGGCTTGAGTGTGAGGGCTGGCAGGGCAGAGGCAGGTCAATCCGTCCGTCCGTCAACAGCAGCACTTGCTCGCTCGCTCAGATACGACACGACCCCCCAATGTCACTGTGGTGGAGGGTCAGCGTGAGCGTGAGGGTAGGCTCCGGGGTGAGGCGGGATGAGAAATGCGGGGTTCTGGTGTCCACCGCGGATTGTGCCAATTCCAACTTCTGCGTTGTGCCATGACGAATGGCGAATGGCTAGGGACATTTCGACCAGATCAGGTAGGCGGCTGCAGAAGTCTACCTTCTCGTCCGCGAGGCGTTGCAGGGGAAATTGCTGTTGTGGTGGACACTTTGCAAGAGAGATGTTGCGCTTGTTATCTAAACCGCTCTTCAGGGATAAAATAACCATTTTGGGAAATCACGTGTTGTAGATATCCTCTTCTCATAAGACTTCCTGGGATAACCTAATCTTTCAACTACAAGAAGAGGAACACCAGCTACACGACAGATAAGATCGGGTCTCGAGAAGCGTCAAGTCAAGATTTTCTCGGCTCACTTAATCCATGACTTTCCACTTCAAAACGTTTCTTTCTCTACAATACCCTTAACCAATACTCGGATACATTCTGTGCCTTGATCGATTTACTTTGGGGATCAGAATAACCGTACATGGCATGGCAGCTTGAAGGAAAATCTCTGTTGATGTCTAACCACTCCAACCGCAACACTGCTCGAAGGGATCATTAGAATCAAGGATCCGCTTTCTAAGTTTAGATTCTCCTTGTCGTCTTTGATTCATTGAACGCTTGTGTTCCGTTGGAATTGAACATTTTTGATATTGGCACCAGTGAACCTTCTGCCTGTAGAATTTTACTCATTGTCTTTCACCAAATTATGTGTATTTCAAGCTAGGCGAGCTCTTCCAATTCTGACTTGTGGATGAGAGGCCATGTTTTAAGTACTATACTCTTGAGCAAGTCAGTCTCAAACCCAGGTGGTAAAGCCACTCTCTGACTCTTAGCATTTCTGAAATAGGAGGACTTTACTACTCAGCCAAATCCACAGAGGCTGCTACTCTGTTGTGCAGCTTGTTGTCATAAACATTGTTGTAACCATAAAATCCTTTCAGAAATGTAGATGGTTTTGTATCGCTATACCTTTTACCACCAAACTTCATACTCTCAAGTTAGCTTCCACAATATTTGAACAGTGTTGTTCCACGCTTTGCTGTACTATACATGACAACAGGCTGTACAAATGATATCTGATCGCGTAAATTTTAGGATAATATAACAGGATAGCCGCAGCAAGAAACGACTCATCATATAAGCGCTCAGTGAGATTTCCCTAGTTCTCTTAAAACAAGCTCTGGCATTTCTCAACACGCAGCTAGTGGGTTCGGCATAAATAAAATCCGAATTGCCATACATAATCATCAAAGACGAACTCTCCTTTACTCGCCTTAAGAATGCATGTGAAGATATTTCACAGAATAACACTAATACTAATTTGGTAAAAAATATCCCCCGTCAAGGAGCTCCAGCAAATCAATCCTCATCTAGACCAAGTATGGTCTCAACGAGATTGCCTGGTGTACCAAAGAAATCAAGCATCACAATCGCAAGTCTCTTTCCTTGCAGTCTCTTCAACACTGGCAACAGCCTCTGATTTACCCCACCCAAAGGCGTCAATTCCGTCCCGTTTCCTAAAGCCATTATTCGAGGATAATCAGGTGGGATATTAGCATCACATTCGCTGCTAGCCCATGTCCAAAACAAACTCTCTGGGTAATGAGTTGTTGCCTTTTCTAGGTGTGATACTGTAGCATTGAATTTTAGATCTATGTTGTATGCCGCAGAAGAACCAATCGGGCCTCCAGGTTCGTAAAAGTCTTCGATGTACGCGGTAAGGTTTCTCTCATCGTTGTAGGCTAATTCGATGTCCAACCCGTTGTCAGACCATAGGCTTGGTGGAAAGTGGAGACCTGGAAGTGCATCTTCGTAAGACTTTGGAAGTTTATCCAAGTTGAATCGTCTGAAAAGCGTGATTTTTCCTCTAGCTTCACCTAAGGTTCCAAGCTCGCCTTTCTTTTGCACATAATATTTTCGAGTTACTGGCGAAGTGAGTGTTCTGAACATTTCCATCTGGACATCCGCATCGTTTGCAGCGTACTTCTTGGTTGATCCTTCATATTGAAAAGACGTGATGAGAGTCTCAGATGGATGGTCATCGAGCCATGCATAAAGCCCAAACAAGAGGTCCTCCACGGTTGTTTTCTCGGATTGAAGAGCTTGGCCATGGTAGAAGACCAGAGTGGTGTTAGTGGCGTCAAAAGCTCTCTATTGTGTAATTCCAAGTTGCTGCATCATGTGCTCCTGGTAAGTTCATTTGGGTGATGGGCATTTTGTCTGGGTAAAGCTTCATTCAATCTGCCGTGGGGCTGTGGCTTATGGTGGCGTAAGCCCCAAAAATGGGAGATGCATCCTCCAATACCTTCTGTAAAGCGAATTGAGCCACAGATGGTGTGCGAGGTGTGGTAGGCAAGGCCAGAACTATGGTCTGAATGACCAATGTCGTCCAGAAGGCAGTCTGAGGTTTCTGCATGGTGGTAACTTGGAAGAATGTGAACAAGAGATTCTCGGTTGCCGAGGCAGCTGCAGTTTATGGTCTTCCACCCTACACCTTCCGTGTGAGATGGCTGGGAACGGCAGCGAAGCGAATGTTCAGGCACTTTCGCAAAAGATTTGGGCTGGCATTTTCATGTCCAACCCACGTGCAATATTTTAACCCAGCCATAGGCCCATATGCAAGAACCCTTGTCAACGTTACTCCTAGCGTGAAAGATTTGTTGACTATACAAATACTGGAATGCCTAATCAATTGAGTAGCTAAGTGCAACAGAACGAGGTACTGCGATGATTATTTAAGGTCTTCCTGTAAGTGCTCTTTTTTGAGTTTTTATTTCGTTATCCTAACAATGAAGAATAAGTTTGATTGATGTTGCTTAAAATGAAAACAACTAGCCTCGCTTATTAACTTCAATAATAAAATGCGTGCAAAACTCCGGAATAAGCATTGGATCTGATATGCACATCAAATACGAACATCTTTTCGCCTTAATATTCATCAACCCATATAGACTGGTAATTGACTGCCATAGTACTGCACTGGTACCCTTTCACCTGGAACGAAAAAATGACAAGCCCCCCAACACATACCTCTAAGCATCATACAACACCACATATCGACACAATGTAGTCGGTTCACGCCCTTCTTCTCCATCTCATCCACAATCTTAGGCAACTGGTCAAAGTAAACCTGAATATCCGCAGCATAGTCTGTGCCACAGTTACGCAATATCGAGGTCTCTCCGCCTTCACAGAGCATGGCAAGCCTGATGTGAAGAGCCAATAAGTCTGCGTACCGGAATGACGACCCTTCGTTGTATAGCCTGCTTGTAAGGTTGTCCATAATATCTTGTACACTATCCAGATAAACATTATCCCTCCTCACAACCCATTTTATAGAACGGCCTGTCGCTTCCTCGCCAGAGTCCCAATCAGTATATTTAGTGCTGAAATCTTGACATATTTCAAGTACATGGCGAGCTTCTTGTCCGAAGTTTTCAGGCTGAGAGCTAATGTACTGTTTGAGAAACAGACAGAAGGCTCGCCTGGCAAGGGGACTTGTTATTACCCCATGAACATTGTCACTTGGAGCAGGTACTTGAACAAGACTGGAGCCTCTCCTTCGAATAGAAGGTGTCCCAAAAGCCACGAGATCAGCAACACGAAAGTGGAATTCTGGGGTTTCCTTCAGAAGCCTACTCAAAACTGCAGAGGATACACCACTTCCGTCAAGAAAACTAAGGGCAGTGACAATTTCACGTTGTGTAGAAACAGCGAAACCTGGTAGCCCAAATAAGGGCTCCGTCCTGATCACACCACAACCAAGACGATCAGCTCTGGCCGAAGGAATGTAAATTTCTTCTTGTTCCACGAACAGCGAGCCGGCTACCGCCCGTCGAAGATTTGCGTCTGCTCTTTTTAAGCGCTGCCATTGGCCTGTGTAAAAATAATGTAGAACGATGCCAACGCTACGTACCATGGTGGACGTGATGATGTGAGAGTGACCTTCTGCTCTTAGAATGCCGTCCGATGGACGGAAGTCCTTCCACTTCATACCCATCCTTCGCGCTATCACCGATATGTCAGACAGTGTTGTTTCCGCTAAAGGTCGAACTACATCTGGCGGGACAAAATCCCAGGACTTTTCGCTGAATACTATACATGGAACTCTCACTTTTTATGGTGGTGCATAAACAGTATCCTTATGGATCTGTAGCTCTTTCACCGCGGCGAAGGTCGCTTCGTGAATCATGCTCAGAAATGATAGCCAACAGACTTTCTCGCTATGGCTAGCAGAGGGCTTTGGTTTGACACCTTTAGCTAACCACTAGCACAAGGAGTAAGCATGTGAACTGCGGACTGAAAATATACTTGTATACAAGTGGCAAACAAAAAGAAAAAGAAAAAAGAAAAAGACGAAAACTCGGGTTGAAACAGTGGGTTTACGTCAACAGTAACAAAACACCCCTACATTTTGTGTTCGCCGAGCCTCCAGTTGTTGCGGCGTTTCGTGGAAAGGTCCCAATGATTCACCATTGCGCCGTTCCCAAGGAACCAGAGATTTCTCCCTGGTTAAGGCACTGCCTGTCAACAAGACCTGCTCAATTCGACTTGGGGCGCCATCCCCCACCATAAAGATCTTGGGGACTGTATATAGCGTTTCGAAACGGAATTCGCGCCATCTCCACCGAAGTCTAGTGTGGCGGGAATAGCCGCCCATGACCGATTTCTGACATCGTCGATACCCGTCTGCAGTGGCGAAATACTGCTGTATTAACTGGCCAAGAGCTGTAAAGAGAGCAACGAGCGCGATTGCCAATGCTGCTGCAGAGATATTTGCTTCCGCTGCGGACGACATTGTCTCGATTGTCCCATGCGTGATATTCCTCCTCCCCAAATCACAGGGTGCTCGCTGTTCTCGTCCAGCGTCCTGCCGCGTTCGCTCTCAGATGAGAATGTATGTACCCGACCGTCCCAACTCGCGGCATCACCACACCACCATCAAAGGCGACTCGTTCCGATAAGATGATCCGGTGAGTGAGAGGCGTTGTCCGAGGCGGAGATACTGTTCGCTTCCCCAGACAGCGCGTGGGCCATTAGACGTGGATGCCGTATAGTGATGATGTTCTCAGAGTTCTCGTTTCTGTTCCACTAGCGGGAAGACGAGTGGAGCCACCCAAGGATCTCCCAAGGATCTCCAAGGTTTCCCAAGGCTTAGCGAATATCGGCAGTCAATAGTTAAAGCAGCATCAAAAACCCACCGTTGGTTTGATACTCTCGGACCGTGAAGGTAATTCCCAGGTTGCTTTGGCAGAAGCAAATTTATACGTCATTAGCTGAAGGCCAATATTGATTTTTTAAAGCCTTTGATGGTGGAAACAACTACTGAAAGTATACTGTAAACACAGATTAGGCGATCGGTCAAATTGTCATGGCTCTAGAACTGCAGCAATAGAAATGTACTTCTACAAGTAAAAGTCCGTTTACGGCAAGTAAATCTACGTCTACGGCTGCTTTTATTATCCATCAGGAGCATGTTAGGTCTCAAAAGGGGACAGCCATGGGTGCCCCCCAAATGCTGGTCACCAAGCGAACATCCCCGTAAATGCCATGTGTTTCATCTTCATCTCACACCAACACCAGCCACCAGCAAGAATAGCGGCTCTAAAGCGAAACGCCAATGGGTATAATGGGCAACACCAGCGCAAACTCTATCACACCGGTCTGGCACTGCGAACACCTTTCACAACCTTTGGACGAGTTCCATCTCAAAACGGTGCAGCAATGCCAGTTACTAGTACTGCGCCATGCATAACAAGTGCGAAGTATGGACGACAGTCCCTCAGCAGTTGAACATCGAAGCTTTCCACTAGTTGATTCTTGTCAACGGCTCTTCTCATCTATCTGATCACTATTGATTAATGTTTGTTCCGGCAAATTATATGAACTAATTTCTACCATAAACATTCGCCCTATTTGGTCGTCTATCTGCCTCCTTTCTATTTTGGATCGAGATTGTTTTACTGGAATAAGCCATCAAGTCTCCATCCCCAAGCATAGAGCTGCGAATTCCGCGTCAGCCAGAACTTCTACATTTTCGGACCGGGTCTTGCGAGACGGCAAGCGAAGCCTATCCCAGGCCCAACCTAACCTTGTGGGGCTTCTGCGAGGAGGAAGCAGCCGCAGCCAAGCTGGGCTAGATCCATTTCTCCATGGCTCTTACAGTAATTACTTTGACCCATGTCGTCTCCCCCTGGATGGATTTATTCTTACCCTGCTATTGTTAGACTGGGTATGCTGGGGAAAGCATATCCATCCAAGTAGGCGGATAAAAATGCTTCCAAACGTCTCTATTCTGAAACGTACCAGTTACTCTATACGGATGGCCCTCCGAGAAGGCCCCTGCTTTATGAAAGCGGGGAGATCAAATACAGAAGTACCGGTTATTTCTCTTTGGTATCGAAAATATCTTATTCGGGGAATGTTTCTTTCACAACCTTTCACTTCTCCCTTCCTCTTATTATTTCCTTTCCTTTTCACCTTTACGCCATCGACGGGCAATAGGCTTACTTTCAATTCTTGCCCATCATGCCTAACAAAGTAGTTATGATGTTGGCGATGGATCCCAACTTTTCTCGAGCAGGTGCCGGCATCGCTCGATTGGGGAGGGGGTTTGGCGCTGGTGCTGCGAGATATTTCGTCGCGAAGGTTCCGATCGTCAAATGGCTTCCAAACTACTCCTCCAAGTTCATCATTAGCGATATGATTGCTGGAATTTCGGTTGGCTTGCTTCTTGTTGCCCAATCGCTCACAGTTACGGTCTTTACGGGTGGAAAACCGAGTACAGCACTGTTGTCAAGTTGGCTGCCGGGTCTTATATATGCTGTCATGGGAACCTCTAAAGGTATAAGATTTTCTTGGATTCCAATTACACAGGGCATTGTCTGACAATTGTAGATATGAGCTTGGGCCCAAGTTTGGCTTCGTCTCTTGCCACCGCCGGACTTATCAAAACGATAGAGGAAAAGTCGCCTCAGCCAATCCCGCCTGCGATAATTGCGGCTGTAGTTTCCTTTGGGGTGGGTTTCTGGTCTTTGTTGTTCGGTCTCCTCAATTTCGGCTTCATCTTCACCATGTTTTCGAATCCTGTCTTCGATGGCTTTGTTATGGGAATTACACAGATCATCGTCCTGCTGCAAATTCCAGTGATTTTGGGCTTGACGGGCATTACCCCGGTTCTGTCAAAGGTAATGGGTGAGATGATTGAAAAGATTGGAAAAACAAATGGAGCCTCCGTCGGATTGGGGGTAGCGACTATCGTTCTCATGGTAGTGATTGGCATTGTTGCGGGTAAACTGGCAAGGGTAAAACCAATGATTGGGCTTGCCGCCAGTCTCAAACATATCATACTGATCACCATCTTTGCCGGGGTGAGTTATGGTCTCAACAACAGTCGAAAAGAGCCATATTGGCAGGTGATTGGCCCCAGCAATACAGGACTCAAGTCTCCTGCACTCCCCAATTCTAAAATGCTGTCATCTCTATTCATGGGAACAATCGGGATTGCCCTGGGTACAGCCCTTGAGCACGTTGCTCTCGCTAGATCTTTTGGGACGTCCAAAGGGTATGCAATCAACCCAAGCCAGGAATTGGTTACTCTCGGCATCACCAATTTGATGAACTCTCTTTTCGGAGGTGGACCCGTTTCAAGCGACCTTGCTCGATCATGCTTCAGCGCCTCAGCTGGTGCCAAAAGTCCTTTGAGCGGTTTGTTTACATCGGCTACGGTTCTTGTCGCCATGTTCAGCCCGGGATGGCTACGTTATATCCCCAACACCGTGATTGCTGGTATGACCCTCATCACTGTACTGGAAGCTGCTCCCCCGATGGCTCTTCTCGGTGTCCACTTTAAGACTTCCTTTGCGGACTTCATGGTCATGTTGATGTCATTCAACATAGCTATGATGGCATCTGGAGAAATCGGTATCTTGGGAGGCCTCTTCATTTCTACCATGTACACCATCTTCCGAAATGTTTCAACCAAGCCACTCCCACTTTCCGGCGCCGACATTGAAAAGCGAAATGGCCAAGAATCCGTATGGTCGATAGGAGAACAGGTCCCTGACGGAACACAGATCATCGCAATCCCGCGCGATTTGACATACATGAGTGCTCCACGAATCAAGAAATACATGATGAATGAAATCTTCATTCATTTCTTCGGATCTCCTCCCACAGAACGACAGTATGCGCAGCGCGTCTGGAACTTTCACCGCGACAATTACATTGCAAATCTTCGTCGCAAGCATGGCGTCAACAGGGCCGAAACAACACGCCTACGCCTTGTCATTATCGATTTCACGGCTTGTTCCTTCCTCGATATCTCTGCCATTATGATGCTGGAGCAAGTTAAGAAGGAATTGAGAGACTTCGGTGGGGATATCGTCGAGTTCCGATTTGCGGGAATGAATGCCGCAGTCAAGAAGAGATTCCAACGATACGGATGGAAGATCTCGTCGCCATATGATTCCAAGCAGGTTCCATCAGAATCTGATAAAGCCCCTCGCAAAGATGCTGTCCCTGAACAGGAGGACTTGATCTTTGATCATCTTGCTACTGCCATACGACACCAAGAGGGGTTGCAGAGAGTGAGCACCGCCGATTCGCGATACGATATTGAGCAAAGCATGGGTATGGGAAAGTTCTGATGGAGGGCACAATCCTAGATTACCGTTACTACTAACTGTACCCTCCTGTATTTTATTGGCTATCGCTAAGTTGGAGCTTTCGGATTCTTGGATTTCTTGTTTTTCTCCTTATGTTTTGTTTCTTAGCCTGACATCATGGCCAGCCGCTCGTTTGCTGCCGCTAATCCAATTTTCTTTCATTTTGTATCAGCTTGAATTACTTGAGGTTAACCTTACCTAGCGTAGATTTTTTTTGTTTATGAAACTATTTTCAGCAATTGTATAATATAATGGGGTGTTTGAGGAGCAATGAATTATGAACAGATGAGAGTAACTTGAACACAAAGTTTTCTTTATATCATCTACGGTGACCTTTCTTTTCCCTAGTTATAAGTCATGATACTGGTAGACCTGCAGCCTATGGGCATGATAAAGGCCGTAAATTATCATTATTGTTCTAAATTTCTAGGGCAAATGCATCGTTTTACTAACTGTTTAGAACAACTACAATTTTTTTCCTAACATTCCAAGGAAATTCAAGTCATTGAATCGAAATATGTAGGGGAGTAATAGCCAGAGAGTCCAGGGATTCTAGAAAAATGAAACACTAGTACACTACTTCTTTTTATCGCAACCTTGAATGTCCACGAGGTGATCTGTAACTTCCTGGATGAGGATAGACGCAAAGTATTGAAGACAGCTGCATGGAGTTGATTATTGTCTAGATTGAGAGACTTCAATAGAAGTCCTCTACTTATATCAAAACATACTTCGAAATAGGTCTGTTGTCTTAACCTTCCATCACAAAGTGACGAAAGCCCAGCAGGTTTTGATACCATCCCACCACACTTCTTATCGCGCAAATCTCTTTAGTCTAAACAATATCTTCAGTTTCGTGAGAAGTATAACTACGATGAAGCAGTTGGACGTTCATCGTAAGCAACCGCTATGGGTGTTGCATTATATACAAAGAGCCAGGTCCATGTTGGAGGTTTGGTAGGCAACCTGATTTTGGGTGCCACTTACTTTTATCCTAGCAAAGCGACATGTTTTCGAATCGGTAAGAAACTGGTGATATACCGCAACCGAGAGCTGGAGTCAGGAACAGCATTGGGTTCGGCTTTCTCGGCATAATCTGGTTTCATCAACTGTAATACTGTACTGTACTCAAATACAGTACAGCTAGTAAGTTCTTACCAATAGAAAGGCGACAGAAGATGCGATGTCATCTGATGGATACCGAGTACTGGTGCGACGAAAACTTGAGGTGGCAATTATAGTATCAAATAGAATTTAATAAGTAACGACGTCTGGAAGTCTCTGGAAGTCTAGGTTCGCTTATTAAGCAACCGAAGGCACTTGGACCTCAGGGAAGCGGAGCTAGTCCCTTTCTAGAGGCCTAGCTCTACAGACTTGGGAACCTTAGCTCCCCATCAAAAAATCGCATCAGATATCCAAACAACCTCCAGCGAACAAAAAAGTCCCATCTAACAAATAGCCGTTTTACGACAAGAAAGGGTTTCTGCGAACGAATCTCTACAAAGCGCGCATTCCCACGCGAAGCCCCTACAGCCGCGGTCGCGATCCTCACATCTCTTCTCACCACTCGCCACTCAAAATATGGCCAACTATCTCGCGTCCATCTTCGGAACAGAGGCCGACAAAGTCAACTGCTCCTTTTACTACAAAATCGGTGCCTGTCGCCATGGCGATCGCTGCTCAAGAAAGCACGTCAAGCCCTCATATTCGCAAACTATCCTCCTCCCCAACCTCTACCAGAACCCCGCGTACGACCCAAAGAACAAGATGAACGCCAGCCAGCTGCAGAACCACTTTGACGCATTCTACGAGGATTTCTGGTGCGAGATGTGTAAATTTGGGGAGATTGAAGAGGTGGTAGTTTGTGATAACAATAATGACCGTATGTCTTTCCCCCTTTGGTTACCCAACAATCATGCAAAAATACTAACACTGGGATTCTCTAGATCTTATTGGAAATGTTTATGCGCGATTCAAGTACGAGGACTCCGCTCAAAAGGCATGCGATGCGCTCAATAGCCGGTGGTACGCCGCGCGCCCTATCTACTGCGAACTTTCGCCCGTTACAGATTTTCGAGAAGCCTGCTGTAGGTTGAACAGCGGAGAGGGATGTGTTCGAGGGGGCTTCTGTAATTTCATCCACAGGAAGAATCCCAGTGCAGAGTTGGATCGCGAGCTGGAGTTGAGCACGAAGAAGTGGTTGAAGATGCGTGGTCGCGACGAGAGAAGTCAGAGCAGAAGTCCTAGCCCGGAGCCGACGAGAAAGAGATATGCTTAGAAAGGGAATGGAATGGAAGTAGAATGCACGCGTGGACTAGATTGGGAGAAGTGGGGAGAAGAATTTGAGGCTACGAAAATGCTTATGGATCCCGGCAGAATTTGTGACAATGTCTGGCGTCCAAGGAATCTGCATGAGGAACGAATGGTTGTGTACAATATTACTGTCTTTGAAAGTACCGGCGGTGGAACAAAAGTTGCCTAGGCCAGGAATCATAATTATTATTACAGGATTTCTTCTTCCATATGCGTATTATGTCATCCTTTGTTTTTCTGTATACTTGCTCCCATGAATAACGATCCCATGATGGTGCTTGCCACTGCTTGGCTGATCTCATCCTTCCAGCTATCTCATCCTTCTAGCTGTCGTTTCACAAGCGCAGTCTAGTTCTTATCCTGTTCTATCGACATACACAGCCCATCAAATATAAGGACGAACCGAGACGAATATGACACACAAAAGTACGCGGCAGGCGTTGAACATCCTCACGAAACAGAGCCACGAGTACTAATCTGAAAAACGTGGCTGAGAAGATCCTACCTGGAAATACTTGGAAACTATTTACCCAAGTATCCTTGTCGAACAGGATCATCATGAGCTTCGGAGGCTTTTAGACTCGAACTTTGACCTTACCTAGTTTTGTGGGTAGAGTTTTGTTGTTGGGTGTGGTGTCTCGGAGGTGTACGAGTTCTAAATGGGATTCAGCGGGTGGGTGTGGGAAAGTATGAAGGTGCTGGTGGTACTGTATTGAAACATTGTTCGTGATATAAGTGTCGGACCGATGATGCTTTTATGTTGTGCGAGTTTTTGGTGATGGGTTCATAGGGTATTGTGGTATTTACTGGTATTTGGTTCTTTCGCCGCGTGATGTTGTATGGTGGCTTCGGGTTTGTTTGATGATGATCTTGTGGATTATTGGGATTATTCGTTTTTGTTGTTTAGCTGGTTCCCGAGAGTTGGACTGAATTCTGTGTTGAAGTACGCGTCCAGAAGTTGCTTCCGAATGTGCAGTTGGCGATATCCGGTCATGTCTTCAAGTGTTTTCTTTTGTATATCCGTAAATCCAACGTCGCTTATTTTGGGATATCCGGCTTGGTGTATAACACCCATCGATGAGAACCACCGCAATGAACTCGATCAAACAATGGGAATTACACAAATTCTCTATCAGGAGAAATCACACAACTAGAGAGTTCTCAAATACAGAAAGTCCGTTTCAATGGCGCCACAGAAACGCAAACACCTACGCATTGGGGTTTTCATACCCGGTACAGTCCAACTCCTAGATCTCTCCCCCATCGACCTCTTCGCCATGTTATCCCCCACCTACCTCTCCGCCTGCACCCTCCCAACACCCATAGTATCCCTCGGCATCCCCTCAACCATCCACTACATCTCCACGCCCTCAACAGACCACATCAAACTCACAGCCTCGGCGTGCCTCCGCGTTTCCAAAAGCATGCTCGACCCTGAGGTCCAACCAGGAATGTTAGACATTCTGCTCGTTCCTGGTCCGCCTCCCTTTCAGCCCTTTGAAGAGCCTGTGTTGGATTTCCAGCGTAGGCATGCTGGGGAGGAGACGCATGTTTTGAGTGTTTGTACGGGGTGTTGTTTGCTGGCGCAGGCGGGGGTGCTGAATGGGAGACGGGCGAGTGGACCGAGGGGGATTGTGGGGGGGTTGAGGGAGAGGTATCCGGAGACTTCGTGGGAAGAGGGGAGGAGGTGGGTGAGGGATGGAAATGTTTGGAGTAGTGGTACGTTTTCACTTTTGTGTCTTTGATTGTTTCTTGACTCTTCCGTTTCTTGCTCATCTTCATTCAAATTTTGGTACTTGTATGGCGTACTGATAATGAGTACTCATAGGTGGAATTACAAACGGTCAGGAAATGGTTGCGGCATATCTTAGACATCACTTTCCCGGCCCGGCAGTAGAGGCTGTGTTGGCCATGGCGGATGTTGGAGAGAAGGGAGTTCATTACTCTAATGGTAAGGTTTTGAATAATGTATGGTGGTTGTGGCAGATCTTGAAAGCTGCGACTTTTGGAAATGGTAGACCAAAGAAGAACTTGTAGGAAAGGATAAAAGGACATGAATGCGAGTTTATGATGAGAGAGTATAATCTAATCTATTGTAAGAAACATCGAGCTTTTCTGTAACCAATTGAGAGAAAACTCGAATTGGATACATGCATACTCGATTGCAAGTCCTGTTGTTGGTCTATACTTGTGATGGGCAGTTACCTGACTAGTTTATAGCTACTCTAGCTAGTCTGACAGTCTGATCTTTTGGGTGTTTCTTCTAGTTCAGGCGAGAAAGGTTGAACTAGAAGAGAAAGAGAGCACTTCAAGTAGAGAAAGGAGTTGAAAGAAGAGAAAACGCCTTGAAATACTGTAGAGCTGAAGAAAGATAGAAACAGTAGATAGTTCAAGAAATAAGTCCATTGGATTACAGCTGCGGGGCTTTGATAGGTTGCACTTGCAGGTGAAAGAGGATCGTGCCAAGCAAAAAGAAATTCTGCAGCTGTAGCAACGGCAGCTAGGTAGTCAGATTAGTGGGTCCCCCATTAACGCTAATGTACCTATCAGCCTGAGGCTGCTATCGTTTATCAGGACCCTGGTGGACCCACCCTGGTGTATTTGTCTCTGAAAAGTTCGTCCTCTCCAAGATTTTTCTTGTACGACACTGCTCAGATCTTCTTCAACTCCAAGAACTTGAAGACTTCCTCACAGGTTTCGCATCGCCCGTGTAAAGCGACAACCTCCAGCGGTCGCATTGATATTTTGATTGGATATCTTCCAGCAATCGCAATCACCATCACCATCACCATCACCATGCCTTTCACTCCAGGTAAGTCGCTTCGCATAGCTCAGAGCTTAGCTGCTGGTCCCCGCTGCCTGCTGCCTGCCCGCATCTATTGTGTATATTGTCAGTCGCAAAACATCATCTAACCACCAACACAGTCGCGTTCTATGGGCTTGAGGTCCCTTGTGGCGATGTCATGGTTCCAGCAACCCCAGACTTCCCAGCCTCTGTGAGTTTGCGCAATCTCTTCTTTTCCCTATTGCTTCCAGACTTTCTTCTATCTCACAAAATCTCCTCTTTCAAATTGCAAATCTTGGCTTTTGCAGTCTAATGGAGCTTCTGCTAAGCATAAATACCATAGTTCCGAATCACCATGGCTGCTATCGACCCTACCGAAGCTCCAAAGTCCGACGACGACAGTGCCAATGGTACCGTTATTCCTCGCGCTACCTTGAAGATCATCCGCACTAGTGACGAGGATGATGAGGACGATGAGGACGACGAGGATATGCGCGCTCTTTTGGCTGAGAGTGACTCTGAAGACGAAAGCGAGTCTGACGAGGAAGCTAATGGCGGCCCAAGTGACCCAGCCAAGTCCAAGAAGGCTCGTAAGGAGGCTGCTTTGAAACAACTCATGGAGTCTATCGGTGCTACTGAAGACTCTGATGAGGACATGGAGGATGCCGTCAATGGTAAAGCCGACAAGAAGGGAAAGTCCAAGGCCACCGACGATGACGAGGAAGATAGCGACGACGATAGTGAGGGTTCTGGGGAAGAGCTTGAGGTTGAAGAATTTGTTCTGTGCACTTTGGACCCAGAGAAGGTAAGAGTCTTTTTTCAAAGCACGTTGTATCAACCAGCTGACAAGACTTTCAGCACTACCAACAAACCTTGGATATCACCGTTGGCGAGAACGAGCAGGTTTACTTTAAAGTTACCGGTACTCACACCGTCTACCTTACTGGCAACTTTGTTATCCCCGACGATGGACACAACCACCACCACGAAGTCTACGACTCTGACGATGACGAGGATGATGAGTACGATCTGTCTCCAAATGAGGATGAGCTCGACCTTCTAGAGGACGATGAGGAGGACGAACTGGATGATTTGGAGAACCCACGCATCACTGAGATCGAGTCTGACGAAGAGGAAGCTCCAAAGCTCGTTACCAAGGCAGACAAGAAAGGCAAGAACAAGCGCGCCGCTGACGAGATTGAGGAGGCTGCTTCTTTGGATGATATCATGGCCAAGTCATTGAAGCCCGAAACCGAAGAGCCAAAGCTCAGCAAGAAGCAGATCAAGAAGCTAAAGAAGAACAACGGTGAGGCCGCGGCAGCAAAGGTTGAGGAGGCGAAGACCCCCGATTCCTCTGCAAAGAGCGACAAGAAAGTTCAATTCGCAAAGAACCTCGAGCAAGGACCAACTGGTTCAGCGGAGAAGGCTAAGCCTGTTGCCCCCAAGCGTGCATCCTTAGGTGTCAAGCACGTCGATGGTGTCAAGATCGATGACAAGAAACTCGGAAAGGGCCAGGCCGCCAAGAGAGGCAGCAAGGTCGGTATGAGATACATTGGTAAGCTCGATAACGGAAAGGTTTTCGACTGTAAGTATTTTGTGCTTCACCATCGATTATCAAAGCTAATGCTTCCTAGCAAACAAGAGTGGCAAACCATTTTCCTTCAAGCTTGGTGCTGGCGAGGTCATCAAGGGTTGGGATGTTGGTATCGTTGGTATGCAAGTCGGTGGGGAGCGAAGACTTGTCATTCCAGCAAAACTCGCCTACGGCGGCCAATCTTTGCCTGGAATCCCAGCCAACAGCCAATTGACCTTTGATGTCAAGCTGTTGGAGGTCAAGTAAATCCTGTCTGGATAAGGCACCATGCCCAGGGCTTACCTGTGATGAACACTCGAAGGCCGATAATCTACGGAGACGAAGCACTGCTTACGACCCTCCCCTCTTCTGTACAACTTTTCCTCACCCCTTTCATACCATTTTGCTACGGCTTAATTCTTGTCCTCATATGTCCCTCTTTTGCAATCATACCATCTATGTTTTGCATAGAACTCCGACCTGCGTGGTTCTGATGAACCGTCATACATAATGTCGACGGGAAGCAGAAAAAGCGAGATGGGATGAGGATTTCTTCTGCATAGCATTACAGGCGTATGGACAAAAGTTTGGGTCTGCTTTTCATTTGCTAGTCAGTCTGTAAAAAGTTCTCTGTGCGCGCCTACTTGGTCTACTAGACAGTAGAATAAAAAAGATTATAAAACTGTCTTCTCCGCTTGCCGAATTGTGACCCCTTTCGCTTGTATAGGCACTGACATACTAGAAATTTCCGAACATGCACCCCGCTGATACAAAAATAGCCAGCATCCCTCTTATTTCCGGTTACTAGAAGCCCTATATGTCCCCTCACTTCTGCAAACCTTATACCCAGGTGGGTATTACAATTAGGTTACTCTAGCTCTCGAACTCGCGACTAGGTAGAGATTACTTGTTTTATTTTCGCAGGTATGAGGGAGATGGGTGCTAAGCAACAACTTCGCTTTCTCGGTTATCTTAGGGGTGAGTGTTGTGTTTGTCCGAGTTTGCTAAGTTTTGCTTCTACGAAATTACGAGTGGACTACCTTAAAGGAATGGAGGGGGTTTTCAAAAGAGTCTTGGTGGTTTGTTTGAGGGGATTTATGTATGTATTAAGGATTGGGTAGGTACTAGGTGCTTGTATATATTTATTTATACTAGCTGATACTACTATGTGAGCTTCTTTAAGCGAGGTAATTTGAGGTGGGCATGTTCTGATTGTCACTTATTTCATGAGAATCTAAGGGGCTGGGTGTCTTTTTGTAATTTCTAGTAACACAGTAAAATTTAAGAACTTCGTAACTTGATGATCTGAATCGTATCCTAGATGGATTTCAAAGGTGCAGATTCTGCTTATAAATTAAATCCCCTTTTTATTTCTTCCCAATATTTATTGTAAGTAACTTTCACCCCCTTTTTTAATGAATTTCTTAGTTCTACCCAGTTCTCATCTCAGGTTTTGTTACACCTGCGCTCAAAATCCCTCGCGCGCAAGATAATTTAGTACCAGGCAAGTACGTCTAGGTGTGAAAGGGGACTACTCGGAAAACTTCTAGGTTCTGATGCGTCACTTTCCCATCGCTCCTTCCATTTTTTGCACAACATCAACTCGTCTGAGTAGCAAGAGCGATGAGAGCTCCTCAGTCAGTTGATCTTATCCAGTGATGTCCGCGTCCGCCTGAATTGGATCTTTAATTGCTGGGACTTGATTTTTTCAACACTTGCAGTCTCGCACATCAATACGCAGCATCGTTTGAGCATTGGTTATTCTATCAGTATATTGAACTTTACACAGCAAAGCTGCCCAGTACAATCTAATTCTCACAAATGAAACGAGCACGAGCAAACGCCATAGCCGACGACAAGGCACGACCGCAAGGTCTCAACCTTGATTGTGACGGTCACAAAGATGGCATGGACATAGATCCTCTACGAATCAACCCAACCTACAATGCGCAACTCACGCCTCCGCCTTCCCCAGAACAGGATATGCGCCCTTCAAAGTTCCGGCGCCATGGATCAAAAATCCTTTCCGTCTTACGCTCGATGGCAAACAGTGGTCCGTTTTGTGCCAATTTCCAAATTTCTTCTTTCAATACTAACAAGACATTTCTAGCTTCGCATGTCTCTATTGCCGAGAACCACACTGAAGAGGAAGTTGATTGCAAGTCAATTAGCTCTGGTACTCCCGTTGGTCAAAGTCTTGCGTTAGGAAAGAAAATCTCCATGGCTTTCTCGAAATCACAATTCGAACCAACGGTAGTCCATCGCGCACAATACTCTAGACCAATTATCCTGTCGCAAGAAAAGGAGAACTCAGAGAAGGGGTCACTTCAAAATTCTCCAGATAGCTCGCCCTCAACATCGGCCGGGAGCAATGGAAAGTCCTCGTCCCCTGGTGGCTGCCAATCAACCCCAAAGACGTCACTTGATTCGAAGTTCTCTAAGGGAGCACCTACATCTTCCCAACACTCGTCGGAGAACAAAAGAGTAGTTTCAAAGCAAGTGACTACAGAAGGAGGATCTAATGAGAAGGTTCTGAGCTCTATTGCTGAAACAGAGGTTACGGAAGACCCCCCTGTTCAATGTCCTAGTAGGCCATTCCACACAAAAGAAATCCTTCGATATAACTGACACTGAGATAGCAATCGTCACAGTCGAAAAAGCTTCTGCTGCAAAGGTCTTTCTAGAATGCCACTATAATGAGTTGACCTCTTCTGCTTTGTCTGGCAGATCTTTACGTCGCCGACAACTCGAATATCATTTGTATGATGATGAGGTCTCTTCTGAGATTCAAAAGAACCTCACACGTCGTGCTTTGCACCAAATGGAGAGTGATCATCTCCGAGAGACCCGGGTCATGAAAGCTCGAGGCATCAAAGCTTTACAAGGAGAAGACGTTTTTAGTTCAAAGTATGAAGTCGTGAAGATTCTTGGTAAAGGCAGCTTTGGAGTCGTTCGTCTTGTTCGAGAGAAGTCTGATCAAGAGTAAGCTCTCACATCCTTTCACTTGGACTTTGAAGCTGATAATTGCAGTTTGCCATCTGGCTCAACTCAGAGGAAGGAGATATTCGCGATGAAAGTTATCCGAAAGTCAGACATGCTTCGAAATAGCCAAGAAGGCCATCTCCGAGCTGAGCGCGATTTCCTCGTTGCTGCTGAAGGATCCAGATGGTGAGTGATGAAAGATATTATTGAGTTTGTTTGAGCATCTTGCTAATTGTTGTAGGATCGTGCCGCTCATAGCCAGCTTTCAGGATCTTCAAAACTTGTACCTTGTCATGGATTATATGCCAGGTGGTGATTTCTTGGGCTTGCTCATCCGCGATAATATACTATCGGAGCCTGTCACTAGATGGTATGTCGCCGAGATGATCCTTTGCATTGAAGAGGCACATGCACTTCGTTGGATTCATCGTGATATCAAACCCGACAACTTTCTCATATCAGCCTCAGGGCATCTCAAGATATCTGATTTTGGTCTTGCTTTCGATGGGCACTGGTCCCATGATCAATCGTACTTTAACAACCACAGATACTCCTTGTTGACTAAACTCGGCATCGAAGTAGAAGGGGACTCTATTGATAAAAAAGAAGGTCGAAGTATTGCCGCAGCTATGAAGATGGCTCACGTTATTATGGGTGGCAAAGAACGTCACGAAAGGAATTCTTCAAACTACTCGGAAACCGAAGGCATTCTCAACTGGCGAAACCGCAATGGGAATAGAACTTTGGCACGTTCTGTTGTCGGAACTAGTCAATACATGGCCCCTGAGGTAGTCAGAGGCGAGTTGTATGATGCACGTTGCGATTGGTGGAGTGTAGCAGTGATTATATATGAGGTGAGCATGCGAATTTATGAAGGAGACTCAGGGTATTTCTAATATTTTCGCCAGTGTCTCTATGGTCACACTCCCTTCTTGGCCGAAGAGGGAGGTCGGCAACAGACAAAGATGAACATTCTCGTAAGTCCAAAAATTGTCTGCGATCGCTGACTATCCAACCTGACAATTGAGTAGAACCATAAAAATACCTTCGCATTCCCAAACAAGCCGATTGTAAGCAAGAGATGCCAGGATCTCATAAGAAGCATAATCCAGGAGAAAGACCACCGAGTTTGCTCTAAACGATATAAGCACAACGATCAATCCCCGTCATCAAACAACAGAGATTACGCTGGCCGGTATGTGTACGCCAACGATGCGGAAGATATCAAAAGCCACAAGTGGTTCAGAGACATACAATGGGATCGCTTGCACACAATGGTACCACCGTTTGTGCCGAATATCAAATCATTGGATGACACCCATTATTTCGATGAGGAAGAGCCAATTTCCGATTTTTCGGAATCCATCCAGGGCCCTCAACCGACGTCGGAAGAAGCAAATGAGGCTCTGAAGCAATTCAATCGAGAAATCCAGATCTTGGCTCTTAGCTTTATCGAGCGTCCCCATGACTCAGCAAGACTTAGAAAGGTCGAGAAGGAAATTGACAACTTTGTCATGTCCGATGAACAAAAGGAGTACTTGAAGGCTTTTGTAAAGCATTATGGACGAAAAGAAAAGAAGAGGCCAAGGGACAGATTGTTGCGCGATCGAGATACCGCGCCTACGGTTCTTGAATTGAGGAAAAGAGGTGCATTTTTGGGGTACACCTATCGTCGGTTCAGAGGTGGAAGGCAACAGGGTGGTAGAGCAGTGAGCCATGGGGTTCCTGGTAGTAGTGCTGGGAAGAAGGTGTGGTATAGAGCGAGGTTGAGTATTCATTGATAAGGAGGTTGCGTTATAAAGTGGAGATGATTTGTTTCTTTCCTTTGTTTTGTTGGGCATTCTTTTTGACTCTTGCTAGATTGTGGAAAGCGGATGATGGTGTCATTAGAAGTGAATAACTCGACATGGTCTTCGCGGGCCTTTGGAGTAGTTAGAGTTCACAAGAAAAAAGATTGTTGTTGATGAAGTTCGGTTTCTCGCTTAAGAGTCTTGTGAAGGCGCACGTGGATTTGAGGTGTTACCTTGGCTGAGGTGCTAGTCCTGATAATATCAATTAATTGAGTAATGCCTAGTGTCTCTATATACAGCTTCCAAGTGCTATAGATATAGTGAAGGTAGAAGGGAGGATGGGAGAATGTTGTGTGCAGGGTTTTTTTGAATTGGGGACTTTGGTGAAGAGTGAGAAGGGGGTGAGGAGCGGAGGAGGGGTAATTGGGTGAGGTGAGGCGGAGGAGTAGATTGCTGTGTGATTTATTTGCTCAAATTGCTGGAGGGCGGAGAATTTGTTGGTATTGATGTCGTTTGCGGTTAGGATGTTGATGTAGGGGATGTCTTCTTCGCACCAGAGCGTTCCCGTTCCTATTCCTGTTCCTGTTCCGCTTTTTAGATCTAGCGAGACGGAGTCCAGAAGTGAGGAGATGTCTTGGTTTGGATGGAGGAGGGTGCGGTATGAGTAGAACAGGAGCTCGCTACGGGATTCTTGGTTGTCGTGGAGTAGAGATGGATACTCTTTGGTGTATAGATGGTCGGGAATCCCGCGGAGGTAGTGTTCCCAGGTGTTGGAGGGGAAGTGTCTGGGAAACGCGGATCGTGGGGTTATGACGAAGCGTCAGGTTTTGGAATGGATTTCATACGGAGGTAGGTAGGTCTAGGAAATGGTGGAATGTTTGAAGAGGTTGCTTCTTTGATTTAGTTATGAAGGTCTTTGTGACTTGATGTATGGCTTAAAGAGACGGGATGCGCATTCTGATGGGCTTTTCTTTTTGGTATTGGGATTTGAGGGATGTTGGAGCGGTGGTAAAGAGTCAGGTATTTGTATAGAAAAGAAAAGCAGTAAGATCTTACAAGTACAAATACTAAAGTGAGAAGTAGGTATCAGGAAGAGAAAG
Source organism: Hymenoscyphus albidus (assembly GCA_911693285.1). Taxonomy (NCBI): domain Eukaryota; kingdom Fungi; phylum Ascomycota; class Leotiomycetes; order Helotiales; family Helotiaceae; genus Hymenoscyphus; species Hymenoscyphus albidus. The sequence continues at coordinate 215,201 of CAJVRM010000695.1, forward strand.
AGTTGAATAGAATATACTTTCAATTGTACTGGTTTATCTCGTATCAACCCCTTTTCTAGCTGTGTAAGACTTACTTTCCTACCCTACTTTATTTATGGAGCATCAAAACAAGTAAGATACAAGACTATAGTGAAAAGAAGTCTAGCCAATATTGTAAATCTATGGCATTTCAGACGCAATATGATGTGAAGTGCAAGCATAAGTGACACTACATGAAGTCAAAGAAGGAGTCGGATCGGATAACTGCCACTTGGCTAGATGAGCTACCTACGGGAGTGAGTAGTGAGATATACGAGTATGGGACACACATAGAACAATTCAATAGTGGCATATTGTAAAGAAAGAGATAAAAGGGGGCCAGGAAGAACTCACATATGTACGAGTACAAGCAGTCATCTCGAAGGAGATTGGAAGGTTGCAGGTGCCTGCAGTGATGACATGTCACCTGGCAGGGATCTCGCAGTAGAGAAGCAAAGCACTGTTGTCAGTGCTCCGCTCCCCCTTGCGAACCGAACGCGTGCCGAATCAGGCAGAATCAACAAATTGTCCCTCCTTCACCATCTCCTTCTCAACTCATACTCTGTCCATATTCACTTCCCGTAGCTCTCCAGGCTACCGTGAGATCCGATAAGCACTTGATACCTGTCATTTTCTTCGGCAACCATAAGTACCATCTGTCAGCGTTTCATTCAAGAAGAGGTCACCAGTGCAAAGCAGTGAGTGCCTCAGCGGAACCTCCCCTCCCCCTCCCCCTCACCTACGATACCCCGCCTCGGAGCAGTCATTGATTAACAACGCCGCAGCAGATCGCAATTTCTCGAACTGGACATAGCATATCAATACTGCACATAATTCTTCAATCGCAAAAAACTCCGACATCATGGCGACCTTCATCACCGATCTCATGCAGTCCATCTTCACCCCCGGGCCAACGCATACCCTCCTTGTCGCAACCAACGTCGCATTCGCATGCCTCCAAGCTACGCTAGGGCTTCTTCTGATCGCAACGTACAGCATCCACTTCCTCATCCTGTCATTCTTGTGCGGCGGTCTCTGGTGGGCTATCAACTGGTTCGTGGCCGAGTTACGCGCCGCTGAAGCCGAGGAGGCAGAGAAGAAGCGAAGACTCGAGGAAATCGGATCGGAGGATGATAGCAGCACGGAGGCGGAAACCGTGATAGAATCTGGGAATACCAAGTCTGGGAGTAAGGAGGTCGAGCCGGTTGCGAAGGTTGGAGAGTTGAAGGGTCGTGGAAGCGCCGCGGGAAGTAAATCGGAGCATAGCACTGAGGATGAGTGGGAAAGGGTTTCGGAGAATGAGAAGGACAAGTGAGGATGGGATGGGGCAGGAGAGTCTTTTGATTGCGTTCGACTGTTTATACCCCGGGCGATTTTTCTATGTCTTTTGGATTCCATATAATTGATGATGGCGACGGTAGACTTGTACAAAGGTCTGTATTTCTATCATGGGGGAACTCTCTATCTCGCGGTAGATCCAAATTCAAAGTCTTCATTAGATACTCAGCAGACTAGCCAGATTTGAATATTGATCCAAACTTTTAATTCACTTAGTTGGACTCACTTTTGGGGGCCTCTTTCAGCAATTTGATACCTATCACGTGACTTGATAGCGACTCCAAAAATTTGGAGAGCTTCATCTGTACTGTACGCCAACTCCGCTCACACCGACGTCCCCCGCGAACAACAACCCCGCTACCACGCCCAATACAGCTTAATCTAGAGGCGTCGACGCGTGTCAAACTTCAATATGAAGCTCGTCAGGTAAGCCTCTGCCCCCAAAACACCCGCCGTGTGTGGCACAAGCTGAGCTCTCAATTCTCAAGGCTCCCGCATCAAGCTCTCTGACTGACCTCCTTGCTTGCTGGTAGGTTTTTGATGAAGTGCGCGAACGAGACGGTAACCATTGAACTCAAAAATGGTTAGTTTCCCCTAACATTCTCGAGGCGGAAGCTTTTTTTGTTGACTGGGAGGAAAAGGCACAATCATCCATGGTACCATAACTTCAGTATCGCCTCAAATGAACACGGCGCTACGAACTGTCAAGATGACCCAGCGCGGTCGGGAACCAATCTCTTTGGATACAATCAACTTGCGCGGTTCGACTATACGATATTACATCTTACCCGACTCTCTCCCCTTGGACACTCTCCTGATTGACGATGCGCCCAAGCCAAAGAACAAGGCGAGAAAGGAGGTCGCAGACCGAGGAGGACCAGTTAGAGGAGGCAGAGGACGCGGTGGACCAAGAGGACGTGGAAGAGGTGGCGGTGGACGAGGACGAGGTGGTGGAAGAGGATTTTAGGGCGGATGTTTACTTTGATAGGCAATGATCATGCATTTGTGGTTTGCTGGATCTTCTACTGAGCGAAGGGGATTCGATATCTTGACAGAAACAGAGCCTTTTGGAGGTCTTCCTGGCGTTTTTATGGTTATGAAAAGGGGCAATCGAAATCACGACCGTTCTGCATGATCCCACGATTTCAAGCTACTATTTTGATGTTTGTTGTTATTCTATGTTGTGGATATGGGCGGCGACTCTCGCCATATTCTCACTATTTGCAATTTCTCCCAGCCTGCATTCTTCCCACTGGATCCAACGGTCTCTGCCATCCATCTACTTCCCCATTTTCTGATCCCTTCTTTGGCTACCTCGGGTTTGTTTTGAGCACATAGAAGAACATACGCACATCCCCTGTCCCGACTCAATATCCCAGGCAAAGACTCAATGAGACGATTAGTAACCTCCATTCCATCCTCACCTCCCGCATACGACAATTCCAATAAATGAGAATCCGCATCAAAAGCACTAAGCTTTGGATCACCCACCAGACTAGGCAAGTTAGGCGTAGGAACATAAGGGGGATTGAAGATCAAAACATCCACCTCCCCACACCTCAAAGCTCCCGTGAGATCCGCAGCCACATTCCCCAGGTAAAACCCGTGAGAAGTTTTTGATACCTCTTGCTCTTTTTCCGCGCAGCGGATGGTTTGGATGGTTGCTTGACAAGCGTGGGGGTTTACGTCGATGCCTGCTGTGAGGATGTCTGAGCGGCCGAAGATGGTGAGGGCGTGGGCGTGGATGAATGAGAGGACTACTCCTGATCCGGATCCTACTTCGATGATGAGTGGTGAGGGGGAGTTTTTTGGTGGTGTTGAGGTTGGGGGTTTGCTGTGAGTGAAACGGTCTTGGAGGAATTCTTTTTCGCTTTCTGAGGAGAGGGTGTCGAGGAGTAAATAGGAGTCTTCGGCGGGCTCGTAGACTCGGTCGAATGAGACGTGGGAGGTTGAGGGTGTTGGTAACATGATTTCTTGGGTTGTTTGTATATATTGGGTTTGGTGGGCGTTCAATTGGCGGTTTGTGAATTTGGTAGAGTGAGCCGATTTTGGGACAAGAGATACAGGCTTTTTGAGGCCTTCTCACCACGTTGTTCTGAGATTGAAATTTGAAAGTTATTAAACGCTGTTATTTACTCAAACCCTCAAGCAAATCAATATCAAAGAAACTCCATCACCAACAATCAATCCCAAACCACAAGGCTGAACCCCAAAAACATCCTCGGCTCGTCCCGAGGCTCTCCCAAAAAGCATCGCTACGACATCCATTTCGTCATTCCCACCTCCGCATCCAAAACACCACAACAACCCCACCAACCATGCGAATATCCCCACGTCTCCTCCTCGCTTCCCACACCATCCCAGGGCCCTCGAAGCCCCTCCGACCGCCTCCCCTCGCCCTCCTCCCTCCCATCCCGCTGTACAGACGACTTCTGCGCGCGCATCGGAATTGTTTACCGCGGGATATGAGGTTGTTGGGTGATGAGTATATCAAGAGCGAGTTTAGGAGTCATCGGGATGTGGAGAATCCGGTGCATATTGTATGTTTTCTTTGTTTGTTCTCTGTCTGGATTGATTTGGTTACTATGATTATGGGAATGGGATGGGATGGGGGAATGGGAATGGAGAGTAGAAGCTGATTGAGGCGTGTAGATTGGGTTCTTGACGGAGTGGCAGTTGTATGCGCAGAAGTTGGAGGGAGACCAGTGGATTGGGGAGAGGATGGATAAGGGGAAGATTGATAAGATGAGTGGTGCGTGTCTCCTTTTCTTCTCTTCTGTCTATTCCTAGGGGACTGATGTTTATTGTCTGGGTTTCCATTTTCTGACTTGGGGGAGTAGATCAACAACTCGGACAGATGTATGAACTCATGCAAGCTATACGCAAGAAAGAGTTGGACGACAACGAATCAGAATGAAAAGCGACCACGGAATTATTCGGCTGGTTCATAGAGTGGACTGGACTGGATTGTATAAATACGCTGTGACATCATGGCTGCTACATATAGAAGGAGGAGTTGTGGGACTGCGCAATGTCTTTGGGCTTGTAGATTATTGTCTTTTGATGATGGCCTGATATGGAGGCTTTTAAGCCTTTTGTTGCATGTCGCTTGTTGGGGTGCGCGACATCCCCCAGCTATAACGACTCAGGAGGTAAGGGGGATAATATTGTACGAAGAGTCTCGGACCGGTTGTACCATAATAGGGAAGTGGAGGTATGACTGTGGTGTTAAATCATCTATCTGATGACTGGATTCGACGCAGATGATTAAGAACATTCAGGAGCTATTGTGAGTTTGAGTGGCTGTTATTATTGTATCATTCGAACCCTTAAGATCAGTGATTCATATATCAGTCTTATTCAGTCCCTCCAGTATATATATTTCAGTCATGAAGATGTCCTCTTCTTTCCTCTTCTCGGTAACAAACAGGAAGGGGAAAAGGTTACTTCGACAACCACTACAGCCGCAAGCTTTGGCAAGCCTCCAACTCCGCAAATCAAGAGCTCACTCAGGTTGGAACTGGTTCCAAGCCGCTTCCCCTATCTTCCTCGGCTACCATATCTCACACTACTTCAACCTCACCCAAAACCCGATTCAGAGTCTTCTCCTCAACGTTAGGAAAGAGCTCTCCACAACTCACCAAAACCACCACTTAACACAACCCCAACCATTATTCACCCACACCTCATTTCACATCAACCAAGAACTACAGAAAAAATGTGTACCTTCCAATTCTACCGAAGCGGAGAGTGCAATCATCGCTGGCTGGAAATCCAGACACCATGTGGGAAGGGTAAAGGAATCAGCACTTGCTCCACGTTTCAAGACAATGGACGATTGGTACCAGCGAGGTTACCGCAAAAGGTCTCTATTCTTCGATGTCCCAAGTGTGGATTGAGACAGGGATACTATGACTACAACAAAGTCCGGATGATTACGAAGATGGATTTTGGTATAGCGGTGGGCCGCCCGGTGATGCCATGTGCGATTATGTGAAAGGAGGTTGGTAGGATGGTTTGGGAAATGTGCACTTTGGGAGATTGGGTCATTTTGGAAGGCATGGATTGAAGAACCAGCTAATACATCATGTACAACGAAAACAGCCCGTCTACTCCGCGTCCAAAGGAGCAACCGGTGGGTTGTCATTGACCTGGATCCCTCCCCTCTTCTTCTCAGTCGAGTCATGGAATGGCAATTTCCATCCTCCCTCGTCCTCTGGGGTTGCCAACCACAATCTCATCAAGTGTCTTCTTGGGGCTGGTGGGAGGTGGTCTTTGTATGCAGTTCTAGCATGGAGAACATGTTCGTTACTCAGGAATTGAATGTCTCCTACTTCCAGAATCATGTGCAATCGCAAGCGATGACAGGTATCTTCTAATACTTGAGTAGCTTCAACTTGTTCTGGGGAGAGTGCTGGGATGATTCCGGCGTCCACGAATCGACTTAGGGATTTGATGTAGTAGGGATCCCATTTTGAGTATACACGTGGATTGGGACCGGTTTCTAGGTAGAAGACTGAGGTTTTGATGTAAGGGTCCTCGCCGATGGAGACTTCTCCTTTACGGTCGAAGTACCAGATGGGCTTCGTAAGGAGTTCGGCGACGTCTGGGCGTTCCTTTTGCAGAGTGTTCCAAACGTGATGGGAGGAGACGATGTCAGATTCTCCTCCTTCGAGGGAGCGGGCAATACAGAGGAGACCGACTATGTCTGAATCGTCCGCGTGGAAGAATTGACTAACAAAACTATCAGTTCCATTTCGTGCTAGTAGATGGGTTGAGATGTGAGTCTTACCGAGCATTCGTGCGGTAAATACGTACTCTATCAATCTTATGCATGTGTTAGTTGAATCGAAGATAGTGAACGGTAGTGCAAGCATACTTGAGTAGCATCGTCACCAAGATCCTTCACATGTCCTAGAACATGGCCTCGTCCATTTTGTGAGACAAAGTATCCTAGATATGTTCCCAACCCCATATATGCCACAGCAGATTTATGGTTGCCCCATTTCTCAACTGGAAACCCTTTAAACAAGATAAACCCCTTCCCGTTCAGGATCTCGGAGCGAATGGAAGCGAGTAATTTGGAAAGGGTTGGGAGGACAAAGTTATCCTAAGACTATAAGCTGTAGGCCATTGCAACTCGTGAAATATATATTACCTGGGAGATACCAGTCAATGGGATCTTCTCGGCAAGAAACTTATCAGAAACGGCGCTCAGTTCAGCGATTTCCTCGTCATTGAATACATGGACCCATCGTTCCGGGTTGTTTGTATAGTCCTCGGCCTTCCAAACACTTTCTCCAATGATTTCCTTGGGAAAGTCTGAGTACGGTCTGAGTTGATCCAGAATAGGTGGGTGCTGGCCGCTGGTTTTGATCCCATCAGGAAATATCTTTCTGTCTACGGACTTCTGTGCAGGTGAGGTCAGAGAGTGGGGTGCCGTAGGCAGAGTTTCAAGAATGGAAGGTGCCATAATTATATGGATGGAAGGATTGAAGGTTTGTACAATGAATTGAAAGGTGGGAAAGTGAAGTGGGAGCTTGGGGTGAGATTGAGGAAGCGAGAGATGAATGGCAACAAGAACGTTTAAGTAGGTTCAAATCCCATCCATGGAGAGCATGTGCAACTAGTTTATCTAAGTCAATAAGTGATTGCACCATCGTAAGTGGAAGTGGAAGGTTGTACGAATCCGCAACCAGGAACATGGAAAGAGGAAGGATGGTGTGCTGCGGCAGATCATATCACGACATCAACGGCCAATTGCTGCAATGGACAATCGAAGTCTTGCGCTATTGGCATTGGTAGAAGGGTAAATATCGGGTAGATAACTACTGACTGGTCACTGTTACACGTGACTATTCCCACCCAACCTGGAATTCAGCGGGGCCAATCTAAATTCCGATGGCTGGAGATCTTATCGCCGCAGCGTTATCGTAGGAAAAAAATCGTTGCGACTCAAGCTCAATAGCAAGCCTCTTCCTATTGTTGCGAAACTGACAACAGCCGCAGACAATACTTCGCCAAAGCTATTATGGCAGATGTACCGGCACCAACACTTCTGCGCATTGATAAACTTCGATAGATCTCCTATTTCTCTTTCAATCCCATTCAACAATTCACACAATCGAATCTTTCTACCCTCCACAGCGAGTCTGCAACCATGCCGCCAAAGCTACACATGAAGTTTGGAGGCGACGCGGAACCCGCACCCGCGCCCGCATCCTCGACCTCAAAACCATCTTCTAAGAAGAACGATGTATCGAACAAATCTACCAAACAACACTCGACCAGCAATGCCTCGAGGGCACCCTCCAACGTCAACCAGAACAACGGCTTGAAGCGCTCGCAAGACGGAAACCCAAAATCCAATACCCCTTCCGAATCCCAAACATCCCACAAGTCCGAGCATGACGACAGTGGCAGAGCACGAAAGTCCCCAAAGTTAAGTTCTTTGGATAGCAAGAAGTCGGAAACTCGAGCCCCCCATAAGCCTGGCGCAAAGGCGAACGATACCCAAAATGCGAAAGTCCCATATAATGGCCCATCGTCTCAAGAACTTCAGAAAGCTGCTAAAGAACTCGAGGAAATTCGCATGAGATTGCCAGTATATCATAAAAAGAACGACATTCGTTGGGATTTACGAAACAATGACATACTCATCATCAACGGTGAGACGGGTTCAGGAAAGAGTACGCAAATCCCACAATTCTTGTACACGGAACCATGGTGCCAGAAGAAGTTGGTCACAGTGGAAGAAAGTGATGGAACCAAAAAGGAGATAAATGTCGGTGGCATGATTGCAGTTACCCAACCTCGTCGAATTGCTGCCATGACTCTCGCCCAACGTGTTGCTGCTGAGATGGGATCACCTCTTAGTAAAGGCTCAGTTCGTGCTGGACAACCGGGAACTGTAGGCTACAGTGTTCGATTCGACAATCAGGTTCCTAATGGAGCAAAGATCAAGTTCGTCACGGAGGGTATGTTGCTGCAGGAGATGTTGAGTGATCCAAACCTTCGCAAATATAGCGCTATCATGATTGATGAAATCCACGAACGAAGCATGGACGTCGACCTTATTGCGGGATTCTTGAGGAGATTGGTTCACGGTGACTTGAAGGGTAGAGGTGGGGTACCGTTGAAACTTGTCATTATGAGCGCTACTCTTGACCAAGGCGGAGTCGAAGCCTTCTTCGCAAAGCCAAATACTAGACCTGACTATGTGCCTGGTCAAAATCATGGGAGGATTATTGCGCCAGATTTGATTGAGCAGATGGCTCTACGAAATAACGGAGCACAAATACCTGTAAAGGCGGCGGAGGAAGAGCCTGATAATCGACGCTCATCGACAGATACTACCTTTTCATCCTGGAGTGGAATTACTGATTCAACCGTCGCAAGTCAAGACGCAGGCAAGCAACAGCCTACCCAAGACGACACCCAAAACAATATTCAATCTGGTGCCAGTACCTTGAAAAGTGAGGACCGACCCTTAAGCCGACCAGGTATTCTGGACGGAGATATTTCACTAACTGGAGTCGCATATCAGTATATTGCCGGCCGCCAATATGAGGTTAAGACATTCTACGAACATGAACCAAAAGAAGATTATGTTCATGCTATGCTCGAAATCATTCTTATGTTGCATACTCAAGAACCACTTCCTGGAGATATCCTCGCGTTTCTGACAGGTCAAGAGGAAATTGAGGCACTTCAAGCCGAACTAGAAAAATATTCTCAGATGTTGATTGCGGCCGTTCCCAGGATGGAGATCAAACCTCTTCATGGATCCTTGACACCAGACCAACAGAAAGATGCCTTTGTCAAAGTCGAGAAGAGATTCACACGAAAAGTTGTACTCGCCACCAATATTGCAGAAACATCCCTTACTGTCGCTGGTGTTCATTATGTCGTGGACGGTGGAAAATCCAAGGTCAAGCAGTATCGCCCCCATCTCGGCATGGAAACCTTATTGATCAAACCAATTTCGAAGGTTGCAGCAGTTCAAAGATCCGGTCGTGCTGGACGAGAGGCAGTTGGTAAATGCTACCGAATCTATACAAAGGCCGACTTCAAAGAGATGGACGAAGACGGAAAGCCCGAGATACTGCGTTGCAACGTGATCGAAGCAGTCCTCAAGATGAAGGCCCGCGGTATCATTGATGTCCTGGATTTTCCTCTCATGGATTCGCCTGATGTCGTGTACATGGAGAAAGCCCTAAATCAACTCTATGCCATGGGCGCCTTGCAACCCGACGGCTCACTCACCAAAAACGGGAAAGCAATGGCTAAACTTCCGCTCCCAGCGACCCACGGATGCGTCTTGATCGCGGCAGCAGACGAGTCCGCCGATTGCCTTCTCGAAGTCATCGATATTCTCGCTTGTCTGAATACGGATCAGGAGATTTTCTTGCACCCCAAGTCAATAGAAGAGCAAGAGGAAATGAGCAACACCAGAGCCGACATCTACCGTCGAGAAGGCGATTTGATTACCCTCCTGACCACCATGCAACGCTACGCAGCAGACAACACCAATCGAAGAGTCTGGTGCGAGAGCCATCTCATCTCCGTCCGTGCAATGACAATGGCCAACGCTGTGCGTAAGCAACTCCGTATGCAGTGTGTGAAACTCAAGTTGTTGAAGGAGAATCCTCCCGCCGATCCGCAACCCTTCGAACCCGTCACCCCGGAGAGAGCAGAGATTATCATGAAGGTATTTCTCAAGGCTTTTGTTAGAGAGACTGCTATCATGGGCCCAGATGGCAGTTACAAGACTACCAATGGCAAAGAGACGATCCAGGTCCATCCATCAAGCGTTTTACATGGTAAGAAGTTAGAGGCCATCATGTTCTTACAGCATGTCTACACCAACAAGAATTACGCCAAGAAAGTCAGCTCCATCCAGGCGAACTGGATCGCTGAACAGTATGCTCTCTGTTAGATTTCTTCTTGTTTATTTCTTTCGTATTTGGAGTTTGTGGATAGTTTGTTAAATACCCTTGATTTGCAAAAGGGAGGGATTCTTCATGGAAAGGAAAACGGATACGGGAGGGGTGTACATATTGTACTGTATCTAGAACCATGAATAGAGAATTGATTTTCTATGATACCAGATTAAAGTAGAAACAAAGACTTCTAGTCTACAACTTCAGTGACCCTACCCACAAACCCTTCGAGGCCAGCAACACCCTTTTCTCCCCTCTCCGAACCGTAATACAAACCATGACCTCCACCAGGCATTACCAGAATCTGCGACCCGAGCTCTATCCACTCACGCGTGGTGATCAACTCGAAGGTAAGATCCGTAATGCCATCTGAACCGAATACTAATGGTTCATGCTCATCGTCCTTCTCTGCTGCGTCATCCAATCCAAATACATCATCCATCTGATCCGCGAGATGGTTAACAAAATTATTCTCTTCATGTGGTGATACCCTCAAGACCTTCGCAGGGGCTCGGATACTAGCAATGTACACAACAACTAGACTCCCAGGCGTGACAGAATTGATGTCTCCGTCCTCAAAGGATGCCGTGAAACCACTTGCTGCTTGAAGAGTATGACCTGTGACTACCATATGGCGACTTGGAACAGCAATAACCATACCTTTCCGTACACGAGGCATTTTTGGAGTTGCTGGCTCGGACAGACTATTTAGATCTTCCTCATGAGATAGATCAAAAACGATGCCTAGTGTTCCAACCTGACCAGCTTCAAGTGTGTGAACTGGGAGTCGAAGGTTACGTACACTGACGATACGAGCATTGTGCCATTCTCCTTTAGTCACAGACGCGGAGACCAAATTTCGAGAGGCAACCTTTGAGAGTTCAGTGGTCGATGGATGGTATAATGATGCTCCGAAGCTGTTGGGGGAAGATTTGGCAACTGGGTTCCCCAGGAGCAAATCTTCATCGTCCGATTCAGCCGGAAAAGGGCCAACAACAATTGCATCTCCAACTGATAGTCGACCAAACCTCAAGTAGCCAGCTATCACGATTCCAGTATCACTTTTGTCGCCGGTCACGACTCCCTTCGAGGCGAGTGGCTCATACGCAGCAGGGAGACCGAAGATATCCTCAATGTGGAATAGGCAAGAAGGTTGTTCTGGATTGAGGACTGGGCCAATATAGTCAAGTGCGGTTGGAATGGGTGGTATTGGCAGCTGCTGAAGCAGAGCATGCAACGAACGGATGCCAGTGCCTTTTGCTGAGCTAGTCATGATAATAGGGACAATGGATGTAAGGCCATCAGCAGCTGTCATCTGGTCAACAGTGCGTTGAATTATGTCTGCATCGGCTTTTGGGATAGTAGCCAAGTCCGACACCAATACTGCTTTAGAATGATCTGGGGGAACTATCGAAGGAATGCGACCTGCGCCTTTGACGGCCGTCAGAACTTTTGCCAGAGTCTGTCGTAAACTATTCTTCGATGCAAGATCAAGCTTCGTGACAACAATTGCCAAAGGTTTGTCCAGTTTCAGACACAGCTCAAGATGAGCTTTCGCGAGATCAATACCAGCGTAGGTGGTCCCTAAGATCTCTTGAGCGGATGAAGTCCCACCAGCGCTCACCGGGGCATTTTCACTGTCATCTGCTGCAATACAAAGCACCGTCCAATGGGGGGCCCAACCAACAAGACCTCTAACGGTCGTTCTCCTATATCTTGGATGACCTGCTGAATCCGAGAAAAACACCAGTCTGCTATGCTCTACAGAAGCGTGGATATCGGTCCAAGAACTAACATTTCCAGAGGCAAAGTTGATGACTTTGCCTTCACTATATCCGATCAATTCCTGGGCTAGAGAGCTAGTCATTCCTGAAGCAATCTCATGGCGATGTTTCAGAAGGCTCAATCGGCTTTTCCCTCTACCATTGTCGAGTGTCGCGGTGGATAGGGTACCAAGAAGACTTGATTTCCCAGAAGTCGTTGGTCCTGTTAAGGTGACTCGTAATTGCTCAGTGGTCTCAAAAGATTTCATTTCTGGAAGGTCAAGAACATCGTTTCCTTGGGGAGTGGGTACATCAACGGCGGTTCCTGCATTGACAGGGGTTTTCCGCGATTGAGTTTCTCTAGAAGACAAATCGGGAGTTATAAGTGCTTCGGCAACCCATAACTGTGCTTGATGCCGTAAAACTTTTATTTCACTGGAGCCATTCGTAGCTTGGGTCAGATGAGAATCACCAGTCATCGAAGCTGGTGTTGGGCTGGACGATTCATGCCACTCACAATCCCCTACCATTACCATACGCACAACTTCAACATTGCAACCAAGACTAGCTGCCATTGCTTTCAAGTTCGTCAAACTTTCGTCCATCTCATCTTTGGTAAGGCCAACAAAAGTTCCATCGTCAGATACACCGATTTCATATAGAGCTCCTCTACTTTCTTCCAGCCCCGCGAGAAGCTTCCCGGGTCTTGTTGGCGTGTCTAAACTGGAAGCAGATTCCGGAAGCTTAGGCAAAACCAAATCGCTAGTTGTAGATGCGTGATAGGGAGATGACTGCTGAAGTCGCCACAAGAGTTGAGTGGTCAATTGCTCTAGACGACTTTGTCGAGTCTGGTTTGAAGGAGCTAGAGCTTGACCAGACGACTGCCTTTGCTGGAGAGCAGTTGAAGCTATTGATGCCGTGCTTGAAGAGCTATATCCCCTTCGTGGTCTCAATAAAAGATGCAACTTGTATTCGGTTGGGCCCTCCTGTGGCTCAGCCTCCAAACGAGTGACCCCATAATCAGAAAGTTGTGCCGAATTGAGGGGTGCGTTTGGAGATCTAATTCGAACGTTGGGTTGAGGTGTCGAAGGGTTGGGGGTGTGAGTAGGAGTAAGCCATGGTGACGCCACTAGTGTTGGTTCCGTATCGTAGGTGAAAATCGAAGCCATTGAAACAGTATGTCTTGCCCAACACCTTCCTCACTTCTTTTGTACTCCTCACAGCTTCAATGATCTTCCTCTTACAGCTATATCTTGCTTCCTGATATGGGATTTACCGCTGCCGTAATAGAGGTAAGGATATGGGCGTCACAGGCCGTGTGTTGGTATGGGCGTAGTGGATTCGGAAGAGCGTAGACAATGGTTGAAGCATCTTGAAATAAATGCCGGCGTTGGAAAGGCTTACTGGTGGTTGGAGTTTTGAGGAAGGCACGACAGAGTGCTTCTTAATGGAAATGCATGTTGATTGTGATGGTGAACTGTATGTCGATTGTACGTGGGAAGAAGTGTTGAGTCAGTGAGTATGAAGCTATAACCCACAGGCAGTCAATGGCGGTCATGACATCCAAGCTGTGTCATCCGGCCAAGAGAAGGTTGGGATGGTCCAGTCCAGTATGACTGGCCCCACTTGATTACATACGCAGCCTTGGGTGCGCAATTACGTAGCTCTAGTTGGGGAGGAGCAAGTGAATTAATCCCTTAAGTATCCCCTCAACTGCGGCCAGCACCTCCCTGGTCTGTGCATTGTGCCAAGAAGGGTAAGCGACCCAATAGAACACCAGCTTTAGTAGAAGAATATACTATATTTGATAAAAAGTAAGGGCAACGGCCTTTCTTTATATAACCAAGCATTATAACTATTGTAGGTAAAGGTGGTTTGGTATATTATTGCCGTAGTTTAGTTATTATTAGCAATTAAGGCTAATATAACTCTTTTTATATCTATTCCCTCGGGCAGTATGATTTAGTAGTATTCTAATAAGTTTAAAACGTATTATAGAACTTTCTAAGAGTACAATATGTAGGCGGCGAATCCCTGAATCTGTAGCATCTATTCGTGTGTTTTTAGGTATTGTGGTGTTGAATTATATCAATTTCTAGATCCTACGAAAGTTGGTGTTCCTACCCTTGTATTGGGAGGTGCTGGCCGCAGTTGAGGGGATAGGTACTTTTAGAACCGGAATTGTTGTTAATATTTCTCTTCAAAACTGTAGAAACACGAGTAATGAAAGACGGGGACTCCTTCCGAAGGAGCTCGCTCATGGTTCAAATGCACTTAGTGACTGATCAAAAAGATTTGTATTAATGTAGAGCGGGGCAATTGCTTTTGAATCAGACCTTTTCGTTTTCAAGTTGGATTTGCTAAGAAGTCCAAGTCGAAGTATATAAACATAGATACTCGTATAGCTCTGTACTTCGCACATTTTGATACTCCGTATAGAAAGCAGCTAACATACTTCTCCACTTCGACTTTTGAACAAGGAGGAGGGAAACACCACGGGCTGATTCCCAAGACTCCACACCTTGAAAGCTTGTTTTAACAACCCCTAAACAAATTGTCTCGTACAAAGTCTTCGAGTGTTTCAAGTTCCACTCGTTTCCAGCACAACAGTTGATATGTAGAGCATATATTATGCCTTTATGCACGCAGTTCGCCATGTCAACTAAGAGCTTTGATTGGCCAATTCGGTCCATCTTCTCCACGCTACGCCGCTTTTACAATCCTCCGTCTTATCTCTTTCTTCTTATCAGAAACAAGACAAATTCATTGCGTCAAGAATGATGGCGTTGAATTCTTCTCTTTCATGAAAGGTCTATCAAGTGCTTTTTTGGATCGTATGCTTTATCTAATAGCAGAGCATCGAATTTACCATGGGACAGCAACTTTCGCAATCTGGGGGCGGTGGAGCTCTGTCGGAGACTTCGAGATTGTTTCCAGATCCTGAGGAGGAAGTCAATCATGACGGCTGTTTTCCGCCTCATGGAGTTCGTGACTTGTGTCCAGCGAACCCGCATGCGGGACTGCCTGTTTATATTACCATTCATAGGTATAGCTTTCCAAATCAGGAATAACCATCCCTTGTGAGTTACCACACTAACATGTTTCGTGAATAGAATTCGGAGGGACATCATCGCCGCCATAGGTTCGTAACATTCCCTTTCGAGTTATGAATTAACTATATTCTAACACTTTGTTAGATGATCCTTATAGCATTGAGCAGCTTCGAGACCCCCGGATGAATTTGTCTGTGGTGAGGCCGCTTGTGGACACACTTTATGACCTGAATGATGTGTCCGTTGGTACGTGCAGTCTATTTCATTTGTAATTGTTTTATAATTGAGCTGTCAAACCAACCTGCATGGTGGAAGTTTTCATGGCTTAGTTCATGACGTCCTCCTCGATTCCATACTAATTGACCCGCAACACTCATCAACAATGTCTAAATTCTAAGCTGTCCGCGAATTTTCAATCCTTTCAGTCATCCCCTTTTGCATTTCTGAATTATCTTCAAATTGCACATCTGCTATTTAGCTCTTGCCATCTATTCACTATCTCTTCCTTATATCCTCCTAAATATGCACATTGTCGTAGTTTTATTCGGGATGCTTTCAATCACACCCCATATTATACTTATCATTCAAAGTTTTGTCTACTGACCTCCATAGTTTATTGCTTGTTGGTGAACAGAGTCCAGTTTCAAACTGAGCAACAAGCACAACCACACCAGCAAAGTGTATGCGCAACACGCGCTTTACTCTGCGAACTCCTCGCGAGCCGAATTCTAAGACGTTTCAATGAGGACAACCCCGGAGTACAGGGTCTATTACTTTTAGCCCATATTCTTGTGGGTGCTTTCGACCCGTTCCAACAGGCACCGCAAGAAGTATTAGAATCAAGTAACCACGGGAGCCTTTCATTTTCGGTTCAGTCACGCACTGGGTATCAGAGAAAACTCCCGGCCTTGGAGATTGCTATCGTTTCTGAGAGCAAGATATTCCTCTGCTCTTCAGCGTGCCAGAAGGTGGTTCAGGCCATTTATGAAGGGCGTGTAATTTATACGCCTACATCTTTCATCGACATATTGCCGGATCACTACAAGCAGAAACCTGTGTCTCTATACAATCCACGAAAGGCCCCAATCTTCAATCAATACCGTCTTATTGTTCCAAGGACCAGAAATATTCTGGAGATCCTCCAGTTTATGGTTCTATTGGCCTTGTATATTTCTGTTATGGCCGACCGGGATCCTTCCAAGTTTGGGACACTTGAGGTAGTCTTCATCGTTTACACATTCGGATTCTTGCTTGATCTTTGTTCCACTATTCTGGAACACGGTACTACCCGCCCTTTCTGAAAGTGATATATAATGCCGCTGCCTCGCTAACGGAACTCAGGTTGGCGTGTTTATACCCAGAACTTATGGTCTTTCCTTGATGTGACATTTGCCGTTATTTTTGGTATATACTTTACCTTGCGTATGCACGGGCTTCGTGTTGGGGAACTCGTGCCAGGACAACAAGCCATGGACGTCTTAGCTATGGGAGCTCCAGTCCTTGTTCCTCGGCTAGCTTTCAATATCATGTCTGAGAACATTCTATTTGTCTCTCTACGAGCTATGATGAGAGATTTTACTGTGCTTACCGTCCTAGCGGTTTGGTGTTTTGCCGGATTCTTACTCTCAATGTCCTGGCTTGCTGAAGGAGCACATGAGACGATTACCATCTCGAAGTGGATGCTCTGGGTATGGTTTGGACTTGATGGGACAGGAATCCAGAGATCAACTGAGTTCCATTGGATTCTTGGTCCCATACTTATGATCGCCTTTGCCTTCCTCGGCAACACACTTTTTCTTACCATTCTGGTGTCCATGCTGAGTACCACTTTCTCGAACATTGTGGCCAATGCGAATGCAGAGATCCAATTTCGGAGAGCCGTTCTCACACTGGAGGGGGTCAAGTCAGATGCCATCGTATGTTACCCCCAGAAACTTTTCGCTTTGGCTTGACTCCTACGATGTTGGACACAGCTAATAATCCATAGTTCGCTTATCAACCACCGTTCAATCTATTGGCCGTTATCATTCTCATCCCGTTGAAATTTATGGTCACACCAAGATGGTTTCACAAAGTCAATGTAACCGCTGTCAAGGTTCTGAATGCCCCCGTACTCCTCATAATCGGCTATTTCGAACGTCGCTGTCTCTGGCCTAGAACCAAGCGTCCCAACGATCCCGAGCAACTACCCAAAACCAAAGCCCCACCAAAACGACCCTGGGATCTCACGAGGGGATTTTCCGTTCACGGCGACATCGAGAGAGTCTTCGATACGGAACCTCCTCAAGAAGTAGAAGATGAAATCGCAAACGATGATGATATTGCCCATGTCGGACACGCAACATTCGCTTTAGCAGAGGAGTTTGAACGAGAATTCGGACCAGATGCCGCGGGTGGACGTATCAAGAAGATCAGTCGGAAGGATCGAAGAGATAGTGTGGCTCCGTTTGCGGGCATGGTGAGACAGTTGAGTAATATGAGTGATGACGACGCTGGGAGTTCAAAAGCGGATATCAAAAGTCGACTTGCTGCTTTGGAGAAAAGCACGATGCGGATTGAGAGGATGCTGGGAAGGCTGTGTGCGGGTATGGATGAGGAGTTGGGGAGGAATAGAAGTGATAGTGACAATGATGACGGCGATGGAGATGATGAGGTAGACACGTTGGAGGATACTGATGGAAGTGTTTTGAATAGTACGTAGAGAGACCAGCGATTAAAATGGGTTGTTTTTGCAAAGAGGTGTTCAAAATGTGAGGTAGAAATAGCTCAAGCCATCTATCTCCGGTAGCAAGCAAGGGACAAGGGCATTTTCCGCCATTGGCTCTGGGAAATTACCTGGATAGAGTAGGTAGACCCTCAATCTGATATTTTGAGATTTATACTGCAATCCATTATTCATTCTGGTCTTCTTAAAGGTGTTTGGCGAAATCCCACTACGTGTTTAACAAAAATGAGAATCATGAGACAAAAAGTGGTTTTTTTCTTTTTGGAAAGAAATCAAGTTGTAGGCGCATGACCCAATCATCATCCCCTCCTTACAGTACCATACAAATAACAAGACATGAATAGGCCCCAGTATATCGCGAATCAAAGTCCTCACAGATGAATCCCCTGTGCTCATACAAAACCCTTCGGGGCCGTCCCCTCCAATCATGAAAACCAAGGAGTACCAAAAAAAGAGAGAACTGATACTCCCATTATCTATACACACAAATATCTAGTATGCGAGCTGCCCTGGACCCAAAAGTCTATAGATTTCGGAGCTCGATTTTTCGCTGTATTTGTGCTTTCTTTTAAGGAGATAGGGGAAAGGAGAGGCTGTAGTGTAAGGCACATAATAATCCACTTCATGAAATCTATCAACATAACAAAAAGCCCCAAAAGACGCTGACTAACTGATCATCTTACAATTATCAAAAAACGTTCTCGGAGCCAGTAAATTTGCGGTGACGCCCAACGCTTAAAATCCGTTCTAGAGGATATCAAGACCTATAAGTACACCCTCTAATCCTTCTCCGC
Organism: Hymenoscyphus albidus; assembly: GCA_911693285.1. NCBI lineage: Eukaryota > Fungi > Ascomycota > Leotiomycetes > Helotiales > Helotiaceae > Hymenoscyphus > Hymenoscyphus albidus. Next base: position 233,834 of record CAJVRM010000695.1, read on the forward strand.
AATCGCCTGCAGTCTCTCGTCTATTTCCTCTTCGGTCAGAGCTCTGAATCCTGGGTCAATTCCATCCACTTTCCCATCCTTGCCTATTCTTGGCCCACCGACGATTCCAATTTCTAACTCGCCCTTCTTGAAGTCCACGCTAAGAACCGTACTCAAAGTAGTGATTCCAAGCTCCACGACTTCCTCCCAGGTACCTTCTGCACAATCCTTGTTCTTGAGCTTCTTCTCCAGATGGTTGAAAGCCTCTTGTTGCTTGGGACCTGATGCAGTACCCTTGTATCCCGTGTAGTATCCCGCTGGATCACACTTGTATAGTTGCGGTCCATACTCCGAGTCGAGGGAAATTAAGGTCGTGGCAATTCCATATGGACGCATGTAAGCCTAACCATTAGTTAACACGGGTAATCTCCTAAGCACTAAGCTATCCATAAACCAGCTTACTCTCTGAGTGTAGACTTGACTGATGTTGGCGATTCTCTTTGCCAATGCATCGCAAGGCATCTCATATCCAAACTTGTATCGAAACTCAGCAGCCTCGCCAATCGCTCTCTGTGCAAAAGCTCTGGCATCTGCAATCGAACCGGTCATGACACAACCGACCGAAGGCGATATTTGGAAGATGTGGGATACGGAGGAGGGGTCAATCAGCTTGTCCTGTTCAAATGTCAACACAACTCTCTTCGTTTGGAAAGTGATGACATACGGGAACCTTCTTCTGGGACAGAACTACTGCGCAATCCTTTCCTCTAACTCCAACTGACATGATATTCGCGGCGGTAATGGCCTTGAAGGCATATTCTGTGGTGGAATCTATTAGTTGTTGCTTGGGAAACACCCAGAGGGCAGTATTGATTGGGCATAGGTAAATATGGTTCGCTGAGTTGGAGGGCGAGCTTCGTCACGTACCGACTTGGTATAATCGGCCTTGATCCGAAAAGATCGTAATCTGTCTGTCATATCCTGCACTGCCTATTTGCAAGATTGGTTAGCATGAGCCTTTGACAATATTAGAACGGCTCGAAATGGCTCCAATATACTGACCCGACATTTTCGGAAAGAATTGTAGGAACTCAAGAGTTCTGTCTGTATCTCCAAGTTCAAAGGGACTTTGGCGACAGTGGTGGATATGAAGTGGTAGGAGAATGGAATTGATGGCAGTTCCGAGGAAGCTTGGGATAGCTGTTGTAGGTTCCCACCTGTCGCGCGTCCTCACAGCGTTGGGAGCCTTATTTCTAAGGTTTCCAGGTGGCCAAAGTAACTTAGTCACGTGTGATAACGATAAGACGGGTGGGCCATGGATATGAATGGGGGACTTTTTTTTCTCAGTGGTGGTTGGCGATGGGGAGCGCCCTGCCAGAGAGTTCATGCGACTATAATTCTGATAGCGCGCCCTCACAAACCCCCCCCTCCATCGAAATGTCCGCCACCATCTCCAATGCATCGCCACGGATACCTGCGTGGAAGAGGTTAGGCCTCAAGCTTAAGTCTGCGGCAGACACACCTGCCCAAGAGGTTACCGTAGCTGCCAGCACAACCACCCACGATACACCCAAAAGGAAGCGATTGGATGAAGCTGAAGGCACCGCTCATCCAAAGAAAAAGAAGGCTTCCCAAAACACCCTTAATTTATCCGCTGCAAATCAAGACGCTCCCGGTCTTATCAGGAAAAAGTCCGTCACATTTACACCTGAGACCAAGGCTTCAGATGGAGATAGCATAAAGCAATTATACAACGCCTGGGTTGCAGACCAAAATCCGCAGGAATTATCTGGGCAGCCAGCATTCAACACCCCCGAGCCTACCAAAGTTGAAGAGGAATTCGACTCGACCTTGGACGAGAAAGCGCGGCGCACGAAACGAGTGAAACCTACTGCCTCCAAATCAAATGCATCCCTAGCAGTGGAGTCAAATCAAGCCATTAACACGAGAGATACAAAAGCAGAATCGAAACCGAAGAAGAAAAAGGCTCCGAAGAAGTCGAAATCAATTGTCGTGCCACAAACCCGACCTTTCCTCTCATATCTCAAGCAATATACTGAGAATCGCGACTCCTGGAAATTCAATAAAAATCACCAAAACCACCTCATCAAGCACCTTTTCGACCTCGATTCAATTCCCTCCGAATACGAGGCGTTCATTTACCCATATGTGAGGGGATTGCAAGGCGGAGTGCGAACAAGATTGAGGGGTAGCGCATTAGCAATCAAAGTTAAAGATCTAGAGGAAGGGGCTGCCGGATTTCCAGAAACGATGGCAGAGCGAACCAAGAGGCAGGAAAAATATGATGTTGCTATGAAGGAATACGTCACGACAATGATGAGTGCGGAGGTACCATCGAATGTTGGGTACGAAGAAGGTGTTCTCATGAACCTTACCGAGAAGGATCCGGCGATGGCGAGAAGGGTCTTGAAGCGCATGCGATCCGAACGAGTCCTGGCAGAACTTGGGGTAGCAAGTGAAGGAGAGCAAACAAATGGGACTTCAAAGGAAGTGATTGTGATTGACGATGATGAGGGCCAGAAGCGGGCCAAAGTGAACGATGGCTCATCGCTTGCTAGAAAACGAAAACAGCGAACTACGGTCGTCGATGACTCTGATACAAGTTCGTCGGATAGTTCTGGTGACTCTGACAGCAGCTCTGGCGACGACGACGAAACAACGACGACGACAACAAGAACCGAAAATGCAGACGATACATCTTCAAGTTCTTCTAGTAGTAGCTCGTCAGGATCTGATACCAGTGATAGCGAGGAGGATTCTGATGATAGTGAGTCTAGTGAAAGTGATTAAGGCATTTAGCTACTCACTTAAGGGTTGTATCAGTGCATATTCACATGGGGAAGTAATCTACCTGAGTTGTTAACGACGGTATAACATCGCTGGTATGTGGCTAGATAGACCTATTGGATGCCCTTATTACCGCCGCATCGTCCAAGTAACTCCGTAGAAAATACAAATTACAAACACTTCTCTGAAGTTCGCAGAGGTGAAGTTAGATATGCTTAGAATCAATGGCACGAATACCCTTTAAGACCAATGTGCAGCGTTCGCCATCTGGATCTCGATTGCATGGAATTACAAAATCCATTATTCCGTATTATTCCAGAAGTCCTCTTAAATGGGATGGAATATTCCAAGGTATATGGCTCTGGAATATGAAAATTCAGAGGATATATACATGTTGCTTTTGACTATTAAGAGAGCTTAAGTTAAAATGAAATAAGATATTAATTAATAATTTGTAAATCAGTCAGTTGTTTATATGATCTGTTAGTTACATACCCTAGCTAGCGTGACAGCTTAAGACGGACTAGTGTGGTATACTACTGTGTACAAATAGTTACGTGTACATACTAATCAGTAAATAGAGAGAAATTTTACGTATTATTAGTCCAATTGGTTAAACAGTTGCCGAACGCTAAATAAGTTTGTACAAGTAATGAATAGTTACTGAACTCTTGAAGTAGCATTTGAAGTGATTGGCTCATTATGATCACATTATTTCCATTGATCTGATTAATAATTGGAACGTTCTATCATGTTAACAAAATGGTATAGCCACTCACTTGCGCTTAAAGCAATTTCAAGATAGGCAGATAGTGAAAACTTTACAATGGTAATAGAGCTTGAATTATACTAATCCACGATCAACGCGTTCTAGTAGCAGGGCGTCCTGATTCGTCTAAAAAGCCGTTGCAATGATCTCACTATAGCAACTCAAATTTCATATATCCCGAGGCTAACTAGAAAACCTTCGTACGTGGAGCTCCTGCCTCTTTACAGTGTGCCTCCCACTACAAGAATGCCACAATTAGTTCACAGTTTCACTCTATTTTAGTATTATGGGGAAGAGAGAGAGAAAGACAGGGACTTACCTCATTACCACCAATATGTTTTGCTTTGCTCTCACAGAATGAATTACCACCTGAGGCGACATCGTCTTGGTTCATTCTACAATCAGGGCACGAATCATAGTCTTCGTTTCCAGGAGGACGTGCTTTGTATTTGTGCATGCGCTTTGCGTAGCCGTCAACAGGTGTACATCCTATAGCGAAGTGTTAGAATTGACGTTGAAGGCTTTTGTTGAGATACTTACACCTTTTTGGCCGGGGTAGGGGCCGACGCAGATTGCTTGGTGTTGTGTGTTTCTTTTTGCAAGGAAAGGGCTAGAGTAAACACTAGTAATAGGTATTAGTTGCTCCTATATTTTTCTGTGTCGGTGAAGAGACGTAGGTGCTTACGCAGTTGCAAAAGTAGCGACTAAGAGGAGGTTTGAAAATTGCATTTTATCGGCTAGCGATAATTGAAACGAAAGATGTAATTGAGTTAATGAAAGTGGTGGTTGTAAAAATTGAGGACGTGCAAGCTGCTAACAGATTTTGACGCGGTCCATTGAACATATATCCCCTTTTTTCTTATACAGTAGAAACTCGTTACCAGGATATCCGCTATAATAATATCCCAGTTGACATCCCTCAATTTTAAGGTTTACGATTTTTGTTAGGAACTTAAGGATATCCCTGCTTTAAGGACTATTCTCAAGTGTTTAGGTCCTAAATCTTTCAATACTGAAATATTTCCCATTTCAATCCTCTGGGCTACCTTCGACATCCTTTTTGTATACTTAGACCAACGACGAATATATCGCAAATAACGAATCGCGAATCTTAAAAGCCATGTATTTACTACTCCTATGCCCCTTGCACCCCCTACCCCTACTCAACTCTCAAACCTCACAAGGAATTAGCCCTGGAGACCTGTCACATCCTCGCTGTCGTATCCTTACTGTCGCATGGATAATACCGCATTCTTATTATCGCATCGCTATTGCCGCATTTTTACTCTGGTATGATTGCTGTCGCATCCCTACTGTTGTATTTTCACTGTCACTTAGACTATCTGTCGTATGGCTTCACGCCCTAGAATGTTATTTGGAGAATAGAGAGAGGGATAGAAGCGGGGGAATATTTTAGTTGTGCGTGTTGCTTAATCCTAGCCCTCTAGTACTACCTTTCTCAAGAGGTTAAGCTATCGCACTTGTCGTGCTAACGAGTCTTAGCTAATTCCCTGTCCATCTCGCTCCTACTCCCTCTTCCTTTTTCTTTATGATACTTCAAAACTATCTACTGCGTGATGCCTTTCCTTACTCGATCGCTTACACTAAAGGCATCACATCTCCTGAACCTCACATATGTACAACTCGATTGTTAAGTTTGCGGGTCATCTGGAAGAACGACTTGTCCTATAAAAAGTCCCAATTGAACAATGCACGTAGGGCTTCAAGAAAAGAGAGCCTGCGCCGGGGAGGAACGCTGAGATAACTCAAATCTGTCTGGCTGTGGTGGTTTAGCGATACAAGGTTATATAGCTGCAATTACAAGCAACTCCTACTATCAAAGCCACGGTCCATAACATAACAATAGACGGAAATGACCTCAGACGTAATGGTCTCATGCAAAAGATAATCGCGCGCTGCTATCAAAGAGAATTCCAACTATGGAGGAGGTTATTTTAGATGTATGACCAAATACGGCTCCACAACTCCTCACAAAATTAAGGCACTTAGACCTCCAAGTACTTAATCGAATCCGAACTCATCTGCCACTTGGGAAGTTGAGAGTCTTCAGGGATTGGGTACAAATAGAATTGCCAAGCTGAATTTAAGAGACCTAGTGAGCAACCTAGAATTAAGTGAGTACGGAGCCCTGCTGTCTCTTACCACAGAAGTCTATAGCTCTGAATACGTTAACAAATATCTATTAGCACTTTAGAGGCTCGATTACAAATCACCAAATCCCGAGCACAAGTTAAAGCTCATCTAACATTTTACAAAACACTGCACCATCAACCACCTATTTCCCCAAAGACTCACAAACACCCCCAATCATAACCTTCAATCCAAATCCAACGTTGCAATTCCCTCGTACCACAATGCAGCAGCCTTCTAGAATCCACATAACCCCGGAAATCTAAATATTACCGAAACACAGTAATCCCAAGAGAAAATTAAAAGCGCACTTGAAACCCCACGGCACAAGCTACGAACTGAGCACTCCACGCCAAGAGCCGACGAGCGTTCCTGCTTCCCACAGGAAAAGCGATAGGCGAAATCCCATTCATAGCCTTACCGCCTAAACCTGTCGCAAGATTCTTTGCGTGGCACACTCGCTTAGATCCTCCGGGAAGTGAGGGGGGGCCAAAAGGAAAGATTGCTCTGAGAGGCTTTAGTGTGCACAGGACATGCATCTTTTTAGGGTCAATTGTCTATTTGAGTTTTTGAATGGGCAGCGGCATTGGAATTAGTTGGGGATATCGAAGTTGTAATTTGGAAGAACTTTGCAAAGTTTTTCAGCTTGCTGCTTTCCAGAATAGGTAAATGGAAATGATCAGCATTGGTGGAAAGCAGGGACCTTAATAAGCACAGCTTGAATTTCGACTTAGAGCAGATAGGTGCAATGTACCAGATTCCAACGGTCAATCCGGTGAAGTCACTTTGATTGGAGGTGTGGCAGCGGCAATTGAAGATAGGGCTGAAAATGAGCCGAATGGGCTGGATGATATGGTGGCGTGAAGGGAAATGAGGAGAGCAACTCTCTCAAAAGAGTTAGAGATGGAAAGAACGATGACAGGATTATTTCGTTTCAGATGGCTACTAATTCCGTCTCCAACACGCCATCAGAGCGTACAGATACAACAAACTTCGATAGTAAATGAGCTGTAAAGGATTGTCAGAAAAGGCTTATCGAAAGTCCAAAATGTTACATAGCCCTGATATTATAACACGGACCAAGTAACTGGGAAGCAAATTTATAGAATCCAGCACCTCTAGAGATGTGTAGATTAAGGAGCAGTACTAGTGTGGTAAATGATTCTTCAGCTTCGCTTGAATTTTTCCGTAGGAAGAAAGACTAATAAGACCGGTTTCGCTGTAGCCTAAATATATATACACGTAGATAGCCGAGGAAAACAGGGGACGTTGCATTGTGTAGGAATAGTGGCCAATGTTGAAATTGAGATGAATGATGGACGGAAGAATCAATGGATTCAATTTTAATTGTGAAACTATGAGGCTGCTCTTGAAAGCTGCTTGGATTGTTCCACTTTTCAGGAATGAGAGCCTCAACGTGAAAGGTATCTGTGGCTGGCAAAAGGCCCGTTTGACAAAGGAACATTGTCTTCAATCCCATCGAGTCGCAATACCGGCATTCGTAAATTGCCTCCAGATCTACCCCTCGAATTTCCAAATGTCGGGAGGAATTGCCGACCTCTGCCACCCGATTCTGACAATTTGACCTGTTGTACTTGTGTGACGCCATATCGTCCTGATCCTCAGCCCTAAAAGCCTACCGCATTTGTATACCGTGCCTAAGCGCCATCATCTTATCGTACAGAGATATTCATAATCTCGATTCCGTGTCCAGTAGGGCCTCTTAGTACAACATCACCACCACCACGACACCAATAATGATGCTGGCCAAGGGTATTCCTTCTTCATGCTCTGACAAGTCCATAGAATAGTGTCCAAGTCAACACAAATCCGCTCAGCCCGTCTACCAGTCCTCCCGTCCAAAGCTCCATGCTCCCTTGGAAATATCGCTCAATCCCGCCTTTGCCATTTTGTACACCCGCAGGCCGTACCCGTAAGCCATAGACCAGCGCAGATGTGAGGAGGGTGAAGATGATGTAGAAGATAAACCCCGAGTATGATTCCAGACCGAGAATCCCTGCGCCAACACCAAAGAGGGATGCGGTAAGGTTGTGCAGAGTCGTGAGCGTCTGTGAGAGCGAAGAGGTTAGCTTTCGTCGACAAGTAATTGGAAGACGTCGTAATTATGCCAATGACGATTTCGATAATGCAGCCACGAGCGCAATTGTTAACAGCTTAGCATAATGCTCGAACTGACAAATAGCGTAGACTTGGGGGCAGACTGGCGGTGCAATTGACGAAGGATATACAGAACGGGTATTGAAGCTATCCCCAGCTTCTAGAGCCTAAAGAACAACGAACCTTGGTATTGTGCATAACCGAATCCTGCACAATCGGACTAATCTGCAGTTCCCTTTCAGATAACATGACTGATGCGACTCTGCGATACTGGAAGATCGGTCTTGTAAGGTCAATCGTGCAAGTATGTGTGATCAATCTGATAATGGAGGCTGAACGGCGCGTGGTGGGAGATGATGTGAGGTTTACCTACCGGGTTGGAGGCTGCCCCGAAGTGAGTCCGTAGCGGAAGAATACCCCCGATCCTCCGATATTTATTAAGCGACCTCCTGAGCCGCCTTACTCCACTTATTTAGACGGCAGAGATATTTTGATAGATCTCACTTCAATTTTTGATTACAGCTACTTTGAGAAGCACTACTACAATATCATCTAATTACAATATCTAGGGAACAGTTCGAGCAATTGTTCGAAAAGACCACTAATCATGTTCTTATTATCCTCGACCTTACCTTACCTACCGGTAGTAACTCTCCGCGCGCTTGCGGCTATAGCCGATAAATACGACATACAATGATCCAAATGAGGTCCGAATCTCGAAATCTGTACCCACGTGGCTTCTCGCATTCCCGCGCGCCTGCATATCTGACAGTAATCAACCGGCATGGAGAAAATGGCATCGATCAGATACTTATGATTTGGGGTCCGGAAGTGTTACCACCCGTCGCGGTCAAGCCCGCGGCCGCGGTTGTGGTGGCTGAGGATCAGTCTAGGGAACATTCCATCGTCGTGTTTCCTGGGTCGCGGGAGGCCTCCTTTATGGCCGATCTGGGGTAGTCAAGGAATAGGATTGGTTGCAAACCTACAGGAGACCCCCCTGAAATTTCGAATATTCCAACGTCATGCCACATGAGCTTCACGACGTCGTGAAAGGTTTTGGTTTGTTATCCGGTATTGATTAGTGTATAGAAAATAATTGCCTTGCCGTTAGACCTAAAATGCTGAGAATCACTTGACTGAATCGTTGCTATTATATGCTGTAGACAAAATTTGTTGATAAAAACTTGATTCAACGAATACAACTATCTAATAAATGACCGCTTAAACACGCAATGATGAGTCCAGCATCCCAAAAGTACAGTAACAAAATTCCAATCGAAATGACCCAGCCATTTATGAAAGAAAGAAAAAAATGTATAGTAAAACAGCCCAGAAGATGTGAAATGAAAAACACAATGACCATGCTCCAATTCTCGTGTATCCTCAGATATGCCCTTTTCCCACCCCTTAGAATGCGAAGAAAGCAAGAACAGGCGCCAAGAAATGTAAAGAAAAATGCAACACACAACTCCAGCTCAAGCAATGATCAAACCAAGTGAAATCTAGACTCCTCGCAATGCTTCGCTACGAATTCGCAAAATAAAGCTGACGATCTCAGGAAACATATCGCCCATAGTCGTTGAGATACTCTTGCATATAAACTGAAAGTCGGTACTGTGGCATAGCTTCGGCACGACGCAAGAATCGAATTGCCTGGTGGAAATAGCGTTCGTCTCCTGGGGGTGCAGTCACATTGCCCAAGGACATTTGAGACTCAGCGGCCTATGAAGTGTGAGAATGGTTCGAAGACTGGTAGGAGGTTGTAAACTTACCGAAGACAAGAGATCGCCTGTGGTAGAGCCGGCAGTATCTGCTGCTCTCACTGCTCGTGTATAGAAGTCTACAGCAGGTTGTAGGTATCCTCGAGCCTCGACATACAACGGGCCTTGACGTCTTGGGTCAGATCCTGCTTGGCTGTTAGCGGTTGTAATGCTACATATCGCAGACTTCTTACCCGCTTCCTCTTCCCGTTGGATTTGTGAAATGGTTGCCTGGGCTCTCTGTAGCCAATTTGATGCCAAACCTATACTCAACTATGTCAGCAATTGTCTTGTTAAAGTATGAGCTTATCTGGATAGGTGCCAACTCACCCAAAAGAACCTGCTCATTATCAGGGAAATTTCGCAAAATTCGTAGCCAAGAAGCTTGACAGAACTCAGCTACGTCTCTGACACATCCAGAATCTGCATCATGGAATGCATAGTTCTGAAGTCCTTGCAAAATCCAAACTTGTTCAGCGAAACGTTGGGGATCCCTGAAAAAGTGGATTCTGTCAAGGGCTGCCATAGCAGAACGAGCGGAAGGGACATAAGTTTCCCACTCGTGAGGACGATAAGAAGCAACTTCATAAAGCAGAGTGGTGATACCCTTGATTTGCTCTACTAAGTCCTCGTTGTTTGTTTCCGTGTGCTTGGAGTGGTGAGAACGATGCTTGGAAGACCCAGATTGGCGAGACATTTCGCTTGTAGTAGTTTTGATACGTGTGAGTGGATAGACTTGTAGAAACTCTAGAGACACAAAGAAATGGAATAATGAGGTAAGGATGCTCGACGGAGAAGCGATTGAGATTTTGAGATGTGGATGATTGTGATAAATGATGACGGGGGGAACAACCGTATAATATACTAATTTGCTGTACTATCAAACATGACATAGACCATACGGATTTCTGTGGACATTGGAAAAGGTGTCGACTGGGAGGAACTCAGCTCAAGTTGCTGATGGGGCCATAAGTTCTGATAGGTGAAAGATCGAGGGATCGGTGATAATATTCAGAGCAAAGCTTGAGGAGCGTGGTGTTGCTGACTTTCGAATGCCTGGGTATCCAAGGCAATCGATGTCCTGCTGGAAGGTTCTCACTTGAGTCATCTAGTCAGAGGAAGCGTCTACTAATATTTACGGCTGCCAAAAATCATGTGGTGGGATGTGGTGTATCCCCGGAACCAATCCTAAAGCATCGTTTAGAAGACATCCTAAAAAAAAGTAGATGTAACCAGTGTGGACCCATTTTTTAAGGGCCTGTGGGAAAAAATGCGCAGCAGAAATACGGTGCAAAATGATGTCGTGAACTCGTATCAAGAGAGGATTTGATATCCTGAGGAATATTCTGTGAATGGGAGGAGTACTTGAAGCGAGTGAAGCTTAAATCTCATGTATGTTGGCGGCGCTTGTGGCTGGTAGGCAGGGATAATAAACGACCCGTAGGTAGAACAGATCAGGGGGGAGGGTCGGAACAGAAACTTTGCGTGGGGCTCATCTTGCTGATTGTAAACCCGCTATGCATGAGTAGTACCCTTGGCATCACTCCTATGATTAATAAGACGACTGTCATATTTTTTTCTTCGAAGAAATAACAGATCACGAAGTGTAACGTATTGGCATCGTCATTGAGTGCATATGACAGCTAACGTAAGGTTGCTCTCTTAACGGGTAGGTATGTGGTAATCCCTGTTGAGTATGGGAATAGATAATTACCACATGGCGTTGGTAAGCGGGTTCCTGATGTGTGCAAGGAAAAAGTAGAAATGTAGTTACTTTTGGCAGCCAACTTGATTGACTAGCCCTTTCTAGGGCTGAAGAGGCCAAATTAAGCGAAGAACACTAGTAATAAAACTCTCTGGCAAGCCACCATAAACAAACCCCGAACTTGCACAAACCCCGAATACCGGCCTCACTCTCTAGTAAGACCTATCCAAGGATAAAGCCAGAACTCCAGGTCTTCCCCTTTCCTAACCGCATGACCAAGCCATTTAATCGGACTTTACTTGATAAAAGGAAAAATGATGCTAGAGTTATCAAGGTTCGGGTGTCACGAATATGCACGTGATTCGATTGAGAGAGTTTTTTTTTCCTTACTACAGTTTTGTCGTATAACCATATCCTGTTAATGTTTCTAGTATGTGTCTTGTATTATATCTGAAGGGTTTTGAACAGCTATACCGTTTTTCTTCCTAACCTATTTCGAACTGTCTCATCTAATTGCTTGACAGTTCCTTACTTTCCAAAAATCGCGTATTCACATAACCACCAGTTCACGCATCTATATTTTGCCATGAAAAGCACAGAGATTCATATAATCATTGCTCATCTAACCACGGCAGAGTTAACACTCACGATATATTGCGAACACAATGGATATCATCTGCCAAAGAGCAGCCAGGGATGTAATAAGAACACCTATTGTTGTTCTCCTACTCGACCACCTAAAGGGGGCCCATTTCGAGTCGACCGAGGCTGTAATGGAGTTACTACGCCTTATGAGGATAACTAATGTACCAAGAAGACTGCACGCTCATCTAAGAAATGGTTTGGTTTCCTCTGCTATAGGTATTCCTGGCCGAAGTTCCCGAGCACATCTTTTGATATAAGACAACAGGAAAGTACGAATTGTGGTTATTACTTTGCGTATACCTATGCAAAGACGGAATTGTGCCATAAAACTTAAATAACCAATTTGGTTGCTTCCACTGACCAGATTTATTTCTCATAAACCTAACAACCAAGTGTTCTAGGACAGCTGCATCGACTACACTAGGACTTCTAGCATAATTTTATTGAGGTTTATTGGGTTTACAGGTGGGTCATTTGTGTAGTCAATAATAAAACCAGAAGTTTTTAACTATATACCGCTCACTTAAAGTGAGTGCTCTGGTGCAGCTATTAAAACCTAAATATCATAGAGAAGCTCTTGCATATGGGGATCTTGAACCCAAATTTTTGTCTTGCTCAATTACACTCTAGATTTGTGATCAACCACAAGTTAAGAAGCCCCTGCCATCGTTTTAGATACTTTGGCGTGAAGATGGTATTATTCCAGAAAGCTCCGAATAATCAAACCGATAATGCGAGCTGTTTGGGATAACGTAGGGGTACTGAGTAGATTTTGAATTAATTGAATCGGCCTTAGAACTTCTATAACATATTCTTTCTCTCGATGTTCAGGAAAACTGGAGATTCTTCTTTTCTCACATTGGGCTGGTTTTTCTTCTCTTCACGTATTTTGTGAATGCCGTTACAGAAAAAACTCGCCTCAAGGGTATGGTCGGGTCCGGATATGCTAGGTATATAAATGAGGATATCATTATCGGGTATCCTTGTAGCGGCTTTTTTCAAATTTTTTGTGATGAAATCCAAGTAAAGTGAAAATTCTTTGCTACCAGAAACGTAGTAAACCTTTTTAGTCTGACCCTGCATTTCAGATATCATCGACAATCTAACAAGCTAATAAGTCTACATGTTATAAATATGTGGTATCGAGGTAGTACTACCGCACTAGCTTATATAAGTTAGCTTCTGATCGTGCTCTTCTCGTCATTTCAGAAGATTATACGACTTTATTGGCCTTTAGCCCTGTAAACTCACTTTTGCACCCTGTTCTGCCCAGCCCGTGGGTAAAGTTCCAAAAAAATACATCTCGCAGGCACGCACTTTAATGCTGCTTTATCTAATAACCTACAAGTACTCCCGGGGAAACTTAACGCTATTCAGAACTCTAGAATTACGTGCCTAAGAAAATAAGCTAACAAGCTAGCTTTTATGTTCCTAGGGACGAGAAGTTATACTATACCTAGGAATACAATATAAGGGCGCTGATTTAGACGATATGGGTAAATATTATCTTTCTCTCGTTTAATTACGAATACGTAGGCTATCTATTGAATATCCTATCTAATTTATGGTCCCTAAGTTCTATTATCCTAAGGTTATTCATAGTCTGGTAGGATAAAAATTTACTATTTGCCTGTATTACACCCACTCTCTTCTAAAAAGCGGCGGTTTATCGCCAAGAGGCTATTGGAGTCGCGGAGTGATCGACCGGAGGCTATTAAAGTCGTATAATCATTTCAGAACGGTATTTTAGTCCAAGAATCATAACTTGGAAAAAAAACCGAACTGCCAAGGGTGCATTAGTCCGATGAGCTGGAGATCGGTGCTTGTTGATATGGCTTCATGCTTGTCGTAAAACGAAACAACGGGGTTCACCACGCATGACAGGGAAGGCCGCGGATACGAGTTCTCTGGGTCCGAGATGGACCAAAAAAGAACGATACGGTATTGCAAATATATGACACGAACTGGTCATCTTGCTCGCTGAAAAGGAAGAAAGAATAGAATATGTATGCAAGTGCACGGGTAGAAAGTATTGAATATCGATGGTGCGGTCGATAATAGAGTATTCATGAGTATTTTCGTCTTCAAGGGATGTCGTTTGATCGAGCACTTGTACGTACTGATGCCCGCGGCGGAACCTCATCAAGTTTCGAGAACTGCGAGGGAGATATTTCCGAAGATATAATAAAGGTAGCCAAAGAACCTCGCGAGGTGTTCTTTTGAGGTGCCTAGATTCAAACACTCGCGTACCTCAAGGACTACTTCTTTGGCAAAACAACGAACGGGGCGCTTTTGCCATGTTCGTAGGTTGCCAAGAGTGAAGGGAAATGGGGCATCTCCAGTGCTCGGTTGTGAAGCTGATACAGAAACCATAAGTTTGCTAAACATTTCGAAAGCAGAAACGGTTTGGAACTACCGTGATCGATCTTACACGTACAATTTCTGGTACTGGTACTGTGCTTTGGACTTCGATTCGCTCGCCGGACTACCGATGGAAGCTAAGGGCGCTTATAGCCCTTGACAGTACCAAGTACCGGTATTGCAAAACCGAGTTTACTTCCAGGACGGACTCGGTAAGAATATGAAGCAAAAACGCAGCAACGGTTGTGAAGTGTTTTTGTGCAAACTTATGGATGCGGTCGGCAGCAGTAAAGTTTATCCAATTTAGAATTTGTGTTGGCCGTTGCATGAGTTCCTCCACCCTTTGACGATTCTGGAAGATTGTTTTGGTGTCAGGAACCGTGCAGGGCCACCCGAGACCCCTACTTTCGCCTGCTGGTGGCACACGCGGGCTCGAGCCATCCCGTCAGCCACCCAGCACCGTCATTCGGAAATGATGATTCCTTGCACCGGATCCGACTGGACCTGATCCACGGGCCCTCTATCTCCTCCACGGCTCTACTCCGTACGGTAGCTAGGACTCTTAGAGGAAACCAGATCAACATCACCTCACACCTCACACCTCACTTCCTACTTCCTAACTTCTAATAATAATTCACCTTCAGCCTTGTCGACTCACCTCGTCACTCATTCACCATCATCCGCACCTCTTTTCTGCCACTCACTTACCATCCCCCGCACGCCTCTTGTGTTTTCAACATTCGGAAATGGCCTACAGCTCCTTAAAATAGCCCCCAACATCCCATGGAGTCCGTTGTACTTGAAGACTCGCCCCTCGCCAACTATTTTGAAGGTTCGCACATTCAGCGGTGGTCGAGAAGGTACAGCTTTGCTAACATGAATTTTTAGGTGAGGGCGCAGATAACGATAACTCGACCGATAGCCCGAGCCAGGAGACCAATTCTCCCAAAACACCCAGTCCCTCCTTTGCACCGCGCGGCAAACCGAAGGCACCCCTCAAATTCCGAAGCAAACTACCTCCTCCTTTGCGATTGGCAATTCCACGGAATAATGCTGTTAACATCATCCACCGGACTTGTTCTGTAAGAGAGCTACATCTCTCTGTAGCCCCCATTGCTGATTGAATACTCCCAGAAAGCTGTGAATGCTAGAATAGGCAGGGCAGACAATGCGAGATTCTTGGAGCGCTTTCGCTATATTATCGTGGCCTCGCAGCTTCTCAGCAACCACACACACTTGGGACAAAATCAAAACAGATCTAGGGATGCCCCCTTTCCATCTCCCGAGATACCCCAGCTTTCTACTCTCACCACTGCCGGCGCGGCTCTGACAGTCTCGTCTGCACTCGGATTGGCTATATCAGTAAATTGGGTTTTAGGCGATGGAAGATCTTCGATTGGCATTGGACGTGCATTCATTTTGTTCGATGCGGTGGTCCTGCTGGTCGTAGTTTCCTTTACGTATTTCCGCAGGCAATGGCTTCAATATCTCCGACAGCAAAATTTGACAGAGATCTCAGCGTTTGTGACTAAGGGACAGGAATTCGACTCGGCTGCCTCTGGGGCGCTGAGTCTCATACAAGAAGTGGAGCTCGTATCTCGTGGCTACAGAATGTTAGAGCAACCACTTCATACAGATACCATGAATATGCTAACATCTTCCAGTAGCATCCCCTTACCACCTGTGAGCCGATTGGACGATTCAAAGCAGACTAGAAGATGTGCTCGACTTCGGAAGCAGCTCCGTCTTTGCTTTGCTGAGATCATACCACGGTATAACCAAGCTTTTACAGCCATCAAACCCTTTACCGAAGAGATGGACCTGGAAAAATACTATGACATATATGACATGAGCGAAAGCGACTTCGCGGAAGCGATGCTAGGCTATAGTGATGTCGAGTTTGAAGACAATGAATCTGTTCGTATTTTGAAGACTCTTGGTGCAAGATTCTACACGAGCAGAAAGATCTTATTATGTTGTCTCATGGCTTTGGATGCTCATGGTGGCAAAGCGGATTTCGACCGTTGGAGAATCGCATCTGATGAGTTGCATGAAATTACAACAATTACAGAACAGGCCGAGGAACGTTTGCATCGTATTCTTAGCGAAGAGGAATGTAGGTTACTTCTTTATGGTATAGACAAGGAATGTGTGCTAACCAATACAGCCTTCCCGGTTCCTCCTACTCCAAAAATGCCTCTAACTCCCAATCGCGAGCGTTGGAGAGCGCAACTACGGAAGTTGAATTCTTTGTCGACAGGAATACGAGGACTGCAAGCAAAACTCCATGTTCTTAGGGACGAATCCGACAAGAACTTGAATGAGGCAGAGGATGTGTCAGAACTCGGCACGACTCTAATGCTTCAGTATGAATCCATTGGAATGGATTTAAAGGGTCTGATGCAAGAGTGGGAAGATGGAAAGAACGCACTCGCCTCAAACATCGACAGAAACGAGAAGCGAATCTCTTCTATGAGTGGGATGCTTTCACCAGCCCTGTCATTGGGCGGACTTACCGCAGTCGATGAAGCAGGAGGCGGTGCCATGGATGCTCTCAAAGCACTGAATGGGGAGACACCCCCACGGAGCATTGATCTGAGCTCTTCGGATGCTGAAGAAATCTTTGAGGCCGTTGCATATCCACCACGCCAGAGAAGTACGCTTACGAGAGAAGAGCGAATAATAAAAATGAAGGAAGATAGGGTAAAACGTGAGTCGATGAGAGACAAAACAGAAGCAAGCACGCGAATGCTTCGAGAATTGGAGTCGGTGATTAATATGAGACCGAGAAGCAAAGCACAACAGGCTCGAAGGATTACGTCGATATGAATTACGGTTAATGTTATTTCCCCTTCTTTTTCTTTTGTCTACTCTCTTTTCTCTTTTGTTTAATATTTGGGAATCGCAGCATCTAGGATTGCGTGGTAAGGAAAAGGTCGGAGTTTTTCGGGGTTTGACCAGCGCAGCAATGCTCAATTGCCTTTCATTTTGCTTATTCGTTGAGCGTTACTACTTAGGTAGGGAACATATTATACCCAGGATAAAACCTGCCGCAAGGTTGTATGTACATGGAGGAGACTTTTATATAATCCCACAATAGATACTCATCAATTATGTTGTGTGCTGTGCTCTCCATTTACTTGTACTTGGAACTTAGCTACCTAGGCACTTGCTGGGCCTCAGCTGGCTGGGTTGATATGAATGTTGATGGAAGTGAAAGACCGAGATTTAGCCGCGTCAAGGTTTATCGCCGTATCCGTATCTAGCCAGTCATAGCCAAATTCGTCTGGTCAAATTCAACAACACGATGAGATGGCAACCACAACCATAACCACCACCAAACATGCATCGGATACGTGAGATGTGTTCACTTCTTCGCCGGGCACCATAGTCTTCTTCTTGCTCCAAAAGCGTTGTTCAACATGTTCTCGCAAAGACCCGATAGTCGATTTCAAAGTCGGCAGGCACGCGTGTTCGATTCCGTGTTTGGGCCTGTCGATATCTCGCAACCAACGCCCGTCGCAACGCCAGCGAACGCGTTCGCAACGTCAGACCAGAAATGGGGGGTCCTTCCTGAAACTGAAAAAATCGCCCTTCGTCGGAGCGCCAAATTATTCACTGATCACATTGACCCTCAGCCATCCAATGTTCGAGGTACCGCCGACGCCGCCGCCAAAGACGAGGGCGAGTCACCACATGCCCGTGATCAGGTGCGATGGGATCGGTCATGGCATTGTGTCACGCATGCTTTGGTGCTGGCTCCAATCTCATATCGCCAGGTCCATGCTCTCCGAGAGGTATTGCGGCCGACTAAAGAAATGCTCGATGCTTCTTTCTATGAGGCCTTGGAAGATGTTGTTGACCCCGCCTCAAGGGTGCCGTATGCTAACCATACTGACAACATCATTGTATGGCATACGCACCAGGTTCGATCTCATTTCTTGAACCAAGTCCTCCCAGCCATCGTTCGTTTGGTAAAGCGCAGAGATGTTGCTGAAAACCTGATAACTGGCTGCATTGAAATCCTGCAAACGGCGCACCATCAGTATTTCCATGGCCTCACTCTTATCGCAGCAGAGATGGATAAGTCAGTGCCCAATCTGTCGCTGCCGTCGATATCTCAATTCAAAAGAGACCTCCATGCTGTTATTGGCCATTCTGCCATGGAACCAATTTCTATCGTTTTGAAGACGGTCTTGGAAAAGCGTGTTTCTATAATTCTTGGCTTGCCCCAAAGCAACCACGGAGAAGTTGGCATACAGCCAGAGGGTCCAGCTTCCGAGGCAGCGCGGCAGCAGATTCTTGCTCTTGTTGGTTCTTTGAAAGAGGTTGGTCTAGCTGGAGAGGAACTTCAAGTTATTTTTGCAGAAATTATGAATAGGTCGATGACCGAATATATTAGCAAAGGCTTCAAGGGACGATGGTCCCACAACGATAGTGAAGACCTCTCAAGCACCAACACTGGAAATGGAAAGTCTATTCTACCTAGGGCTGCTCACCTTTCATCACCATCTCGATGTACCCAAGACCTATGCGAATGGATTGAAAACCGCTATGCCAAACTTGCTGTCCAGATAATCAATATCATCGACGTTGACACAAGTGTTACTTGGGCTAACAAGGAGAAGTACAAGGAGATGGGTATCGGCCATCTGGCTGAACTCCGCATCAGTGAGCTCTTTGATATCGTTGTAAATTGGCCCAACAGCAATGGTGCTCTAGATGACCTCAGAACTTCTATCACTACCCCTCAGAGGCGGCTGCACCTCACAGAGGCATTCTCAAAAACCTTGAGTGAGAAACTCTTGCATCCTGGAGCTTCTACATTGCAAATATTACGAACATATATAGCAATGATATGGTCGTTTCATTCTCTTGACCATTCCAAGGTACTTCTGGATCGCGTTGCATACCCTCTTCAGCTGTATCTATGTTCAAGAGAAGACACCGTTCGGATAATAATTACAGGGATGCTTGCAGCTACGGAAACAGATTCAGACTTTGGAGCAGGACCTGAGAAACTTGTAGAGCTTGCTCAACTCCTCAACAAAGAGGGTCAACCTGAAACCCAAGCAAATGATGAAGAATTAGATTGGGATGACCTAGAATGGGTCCCTGATCCGGTTGATGCGGGTCCAGGATACAAACGATCCAAAGAAGCAGATATCATCGGAACCTTGATCGGAGCGCTTGGATCGCAAGACGTATTTATCAAAGAGTTCCAAAATATAATCGGAGAGCATCTTCTGAGGAACGATGGTGCATTTGAGAAAGAGGTTGGTCATCTTTTCCCTCTTTTTCACTGAGAAATTAACGATTTGTAGATCAAAGTTCTAGAGCTTCTTAAAACTCGATTCGGTGAAGCCCCATTGCAAGCCTGCGAAGTGATGTTGAAAGATATACAAGATTCGGCCCGCGTCAACTCCGTAATCAGGAGAGCCGAGGCGCTTGATCCCTCGCCTGCGGAGATTGAAGCTGCTCGTGCTAATCCGCAGATGCTCGACGAAGACGTTGATCCAGAAGGACTTCTTAAGCCATCGCTGCACGCCAAAATATTGTCTCGTTTGTTTTGGCCTCAGCTTCAAGACGACACTTATCTTGTTCCCGCGGTGATTGCTGAGCTACAAGAAGCATACGCAGCTGGATTTGAAACCCTCAAGTCATCGAGAAAACTCACTTGGTTACACACTCTTGGACAAGCTAAAGTCGAGTTGGAACTCGAGGACCGAAAGATCGTGGAGGAAGTACACACCTTCCAAGCAACAGTAATCCACGCCTTCGGTGATCCAGCCGAATTAGAGCCAGTTTCCCGCACCGTAGAACAATTAGTCGACGCCCTCGAAATGGAAGAACCGCTTGTTCGATCCGCCATCCACTTCTGGGTCTCCAAACTAGTCCTCCAGGAAACGGCGCCATCGACTTACACCGTCCTCGAAACTCTCAACTCCAGTGATCGTGCGCTCTCCAATGCCCTTGCATCTGCTCCACATGCGAACCACGAGGAAGTCATCGAGACGACAAATGAGGGCGTGGCGAATGAGAAGATGCAGATGTATTGGCAGTTCATCCAGGGCATGTTGAAGAACTCGTCGTCGCAAATGCCGTTGCAGCAGATTGCTATGATGTTGAAGATGCTGATTGCGGATGGCTTTCCTTGTAGTAATGAGGAGCTGCAGGAGTTTTTGGGGGGAAAGGTCGCGGAGGGGGAGTTGGAGTTGAATGGGGGGAAGTATCGGTTGAGGAAGTGAGGGAAGGATTGTTGGAACTTGAGAGTGGATGGATGGATGGATGGATGGGGTCTTGCTTTGCATGTGGGAATACGAATGAAGTGATGAAGAATTATGATGGGTGGGACTAGCTAGCAAGTCTAGATCAGGGAAAGGACATTTGATCCTCGATACGCACTTGAAGCGGAAGTGGGATATTCTTCTGTTTCCTGTAGAGTAGTGCAGAATTGAGGGGATGCATTGACAACTTTCAACGCTTACTATCCTGTTATCGTCATCCCATGCCCATTCCCTTTCTCCTTTACTACACTATTTACTCTGTTCCCTCTGTTTCTAGTAAAGTACTTTTAGTAATTATCCCTTTGTGCGTAACACATACAGCGCTAAGGCATGGCCCTAACGTCAGATTTCGAACGCGTATAGTAATTACACCTCGAGTTACAGCTGTTTATTAAAACATACCTAGAAAAGGCGTAAATCTATAATTTACTATAAGAAATAGTGTGACGTACAGACCGCGGTCACAGGACACGGTCATATGGTCACATGACTCGGCGGTCGCCGAGCCTTAGTACTTAGCCGGCCAGATAGTTTAGTTAGTTATTCTAGTCTCTTTCACACCTTTATACCGTACTACATAGTACCGTTAATAGATAGTAGTAATACTCTATTACTATTAGGTCTCGGTATATTCGAGTCCTTTACTAGCTATATCTTTAGTACTAGTCTACTAGTTTATTCTAGACTTGTAAATACTATTCGATCGATCTTCGAGGGGTCTAAAACCCTACGCCTTATATTACGAAACCTTAATTAGTAACGACCTTACTTTCTATAAACCTTACTTCGAGTCTACGCTTACTTTAAAACAAACCTTATATCTATACTAGCCTTACGCTAAAACCGTACGTCTCCTTAGTTAGGATAATACTTAGGTATATAAATTAGTTACTATTATATTGGAGGGAAACTAATCCTATAATAGTACTAGGGCTATACCTACCTTAGCTAGTAGCGTCTTAATAAAAGTAGGAAGTTCCTACTTTAAATAAAACCTTATTAAAGAAGAAATAACCTATTACTTATAATATATCTCCCCTCTCTCTTATACTAGCTAGTATATAAGGTCGTTCTCTTATTAAATACTAGACTATATACCTAAGAACGTTTTTCTAGATTACGTTATAAATTAAGGTATATAGAAAGACCTAGGATATTAAAAGCCGGATTTTAGAGGTAGAATACTAAGTTATCTAGGTTTTAGCTAAGTAGTACAAAGATAAGCCTAAGTACTACCTAGAATAGTAGAATAGTAATAAAAGAGCTAGCTTTACTAATATTTTTAAAATACTAAAAGCTAGCCTAAGTTTCTAATTCTAGTATTATATAGCTATAAACTACTATAACTGTGACGGTTCTCACCGCCACCATGCCTCAAACCAGCCCCTGGCTGGCACCCGTCGGCCGCCGTGCTTCCCGAGCCCGGCTCGGTTAGCTATAACCCTTGGTACCCCTCCTGTATATAAGAGCCTCCAGCTCCTGGACTTCTGTCCTTTCTTCTCTTCTCTCTTTAGCTTAGAATCTTCGAATAGACAGTTCTACGATTCCATAACCTACACCTTGGACGCTCTCTGAGCAACATCTCGTACGTGTCGTCACAATAACTAGCCGGAATAACTCTAAGCTAGTTATAATTTAAGATAGTTCTTAATTAGATTTAGATAATGTAATATATAAATAGTATATCTATCTCTACTACCTTTATAATAAGAAGAAGCCTAGAACTAATTTACTATTAATTATAATAAAGACTTAAAAAGTAAGAAGGAAGAACCTATTCTACTACTAGGAGTTATGATTTATAATACTAGAAGATAAACCTTATAATCGTTTAAAAGAAAAAGGCCGCTACTAGAAGAATAATATAGATTTAGGTCTCTAATAAAGGAAATCCTAAGACTAGATATATTATTATCTAGGACGCCCGAAGAGTTCTCCTAATCCTAGTAAGACTTAATCTAAAAGATAATTATAGGTATAGTAAAAGTAGTATTAGAGATAAGACTAGGCTATCTTGTGACGGTTCTAACCGTCACCACCATTCGGATCACGTGGTCTCGCTTAGCGACCCACACCAAGTATTTAGATCGAAGCTCTCTCGAGCTCTCCTCTTCTCCTCAGCTTAGAATCTTTGTTTAATTGACAGTTCTACGATTCCACAACCTACACCGTGGGCCTTGCGTACGTGTCGTCACATATCTAAACTAGGATAATAAAAGCCTAGTAGGGTTTATTTATACTAATAACCTTAGAAATAACCTTAGACCTAAGAATATAAGCTATTTTAACTTATTAAATACTAATAATAAAAGTAATATAGGTAAATACATTATTTATAATAATATATACGCCTTTATAGATATACTTCTCTACTATATCAAAGTAGAAGAAGAAGAGAGTATATATAAAGTTTTCTCTAAATACCTTTACGATAAAGTAGTAAGATAATATATAAATAAACTAACGGATTTAGAAAAAGACTTATTTATAGATTACTTATTTATTTATTTATTTATTTATTTATTACTATTTAACGTCAGGCGGAATCTAACTCGCGTGGGCTAGGTCCTAAAAGTCCCATTGTTGGGCAAATGACGCTAGGGGGGTGCCCTAGGCTACAGGGGGTGTAAATGAAAGTGCGCTAATTTACAAGAGATAGTTTAAAGAGAAGCCCCACTTCCGGAACAGCTCTCATTCTGAGTTAGTTTAAGAGCCAGAGTAAAAATAAGTTAACAGTGTACAAGATAGTGAGTAGAGAACAAGAGAAGAACTATATAAGACAGAGACCAAAGAACAGTAGAAAGAGGAGATATAGTGTAAGGAAGAAGAGGACTATCTAGGAGGACAGATCCTAGAGTAGAACTTTGTCTTATAGTAGATCTTGTGAAACAGTTAATTACTAGGTTTAAGGTACCTATAAATATAGCTTAAGTAAAAAATAATAGAAGCGCGACTTATATTAGTAGATATTCGCTAGGGCTAAATAATTAAAGGTTTTATATAAGAGTTCTTTAGAAATATAAGATCTACGAAAGTCGACTTAGAATTTAACTAAATAATAACTTTGTATAATATAATAGATCTACTATTATAGATAATTATCTAGTATCTAACAGATATAATAAAGAATAGTTCTTAATTCTTAATATGGCTAATTAGCTTATTACTAGTTAGTTAAACGCGAACTATTTAGCTTAAGGCTAATAGTAGGCTAATAGAATATAAGGATAGCTATAAACAAGTATCGTAGGTTTTAAATAGCTATACTAGTAAGATAGAGGTAGAGGAAGTATATTGTACTTAGAAAGAGGTAACCCCGCGAACTATAATTTAATAGGTGTTACGGAGTTGGAGGGACAAGGGGTAGATCACGTGTAGCACGGCACGTGCGTGTTGCTCAAATCTTGTATATAAGCTTCCGTTCCTCTGGAACTCTCTTCTTCCCTTACTTTGTTATAATGTAAACGTGTGGAGTAAACCACTACTTGCTGTGATAAGATACGGAGTCAAGTGTAAACTGCTATATTGAGCGAATAACAAAGTAAGGGAAGAAGAGAGTTCCAGAGGTACGGAAGCTTATATACAAGATTTGAGCAACACGCACCAAAAAGCCTCCCAAGACCCTCTCCCGGGCCAGAGTAATCCGGGACCACCAGTAATTAATATTACAGGCGACAACGAGTGGGAGGTCCAGGAGATCCTTGCAAGTAAGGGACGTAAATACCTCTACTATAGAGTTAGGTGGCTAAACCGGGACGAAGATTTACAATGGTACCCTGCCTCTGACTGTAAATACGCCCCTTACAAGGTCAGAGATTTTCACTTAGCGAACCCAACTCGCCCTGGCCCGCCAGCTCGCTTATTTGACTGGTTGAAAGCTTGGGAAGATGGAAGAGACGACTATGATGAATTAGACAACGACATAATCATGGATATACGGTCGAGGACGACCTTTTTTGAAGGGGGGGTACTGTT